>LJJI01000016.1:0-319315 GCA_001553865.1 Cladosporium sp. BSL10
ATGCCCAGTTTTCACTGACCTATGGTCGTATGTGCTTGCTGTAGCAGAAAAATCAATCATATAGCTTGATTGCGAGTGCCTCTTGGCTGCTGAGCGACTACACCTGCGAAATAACCGAGATCGCGTCTAGTTGATCTGATTGAAGCGCGCCACAATCAATGACAGTCACATTGTCCAGACGATCGTTGGAGAGGGTTCGAGCCGACAAGATTCATTTCTATCTCCTAAGATACAAAGAAATTATTATCGGATCCAAGAAGTAGTTCGGCAGAAGAAGGCCAGCGACTCTCTGCCTCCCTGCTCTTTGAATGAATATTGAAGCTTTTTTCCCTTTTTGTATTTTTACAACCAACCAAACCCTCCACTCTTTCTTGAAAATGCAGATCACCGAACCTAAGCGGTCATCATGCCCTTGAGGCCGGCCATGTCGCCCTCCTTGGCAGCAATCTCGAAGTAGCCGTAGATGATACTGTGGATTTTGTTAGTGTTTGAAGAAACGAGTCAGTTTGAGATGTTAGACTTACGTGACAGCCATGAGAATACCGGTACCGCTGCCGAGAGCGCCCATCAGATCGCTGACAATAGAGAGAGCACCAATGCAGGCACCACCGAAGGCAGCGGCAGTGGGGATAATGCGCTTGAGCTCACGGTACATGCTCTCGTCACGGTGACCGGCCATAACCATGCCCTGCTCCTTGAGCTGCTTGGCAACATCACGGGGGCTGGAGCCAGAGACTTCGATCCAGGTCTTGGAGAAAGCGGCGCATGCAATAAGCATGTAGGCAGTGAAGACGGCGGTGTGGACAGGGTCGAGAAGAGCATCGGTAAGGTTGAGCGGCGGGCTCATGTAGTAGACAAGACCGCTGGCCGGGAGAACCTGAGCGCTGCCCTCGCGAGCCTCCCAGACACCGAGCATCTTGACGAGAAGGTTGTCGGGGAGCTTGTTGTAAAGCATCTGGCTGAGAAGGAAGACGTTGGAAGAGAGGGCGGACTGGAGCATGATGGGCATGTTGGAGGTGTAGAAGAGGCGGACGGGGTAGGAACCGCGCATGCCACGCTGGCGGGAAGACTTGACGGGGATCTCAACGCGGAAGCCTGTAAGGTGTGTTAGTAGAAATTAACTTTGTTGGCAGTAGATTTAGCTTACCCTGGAGGTAGATGACGACGGAGAAGACAATGATGGTGGAGATCAAGTTCATGCAGTTGGGAAGGTTCTGCCTGTAGAATGCCTCGCGAAGAGCAAGCTGCTTGTTGGGCCAGGTGATGAGGAGGTGGACAAGGCAGACGATAGCACCCTCGAACTCGGGACCACGGCCAGTGTTGACAGTGGTGGGAGAGAATGCGCGCCAGACGATAGACTCGCAGATGTTGGTAGCGATGAAGAGAGAGATACCGCTACCAAGACCGTAGCCCTTCTGGAGAAGCTCGTCAAGGAGAATAACAATGACAGCGGCAGTGAGAAGCTGAACGATGAGGAGAACGCAGACACCGGCGCCGAG
Organism: Cladosporium sp. BSL10; assembly: GCA_001553865.1. NCBI lineage: Eukaryota > Fungi > Ascomycota > Dothideomycetes > Cladosporiales > Cladosporiaceae > Cladosporium > Cladosporium sp. BSL10. The sequence continues at coordinate 1,500 of LJJI01000016.1, forward strand.
ATCAGCGGGAGGGCCGTAGAGACCAGTCAGGACGTAAACACAAGCCTGGCCGAAAGACAGGATGATGGCGAGGAGCTTCTGAGCAGTCTGGTAGAGCTCACGGTCGGACTTGAGGTCGAGGTTCACATCGATAAGGTGAGTGCCGGCCAAAAGCTGAAAGACCATACCGGAGGAGATAATCGGAGTAATACCGAGTTCCATGAGGGTACCACGGTTACTGGCCATCATCATTCTGAGCCAGTAAAGAGGATCGGAGGTGTCTGTTCACTTGTTAATATGTATGCCCAATCCTTCTTTTGAGTCCAGTGGTGCTGGCTGACCTGAAGAGACAATGCCGTAAAGAGGCATCTGGCTCATGACCAAGAAAATGACCAGAGTCACAGCGGTCCATACGATGCGCTGCTGGAAGGGAACCTTGGTCTCGGGGACCTGAACCTCGGGGATAAGAGGGGTGAATGGCTTCACCAAGTCGAGGAAACGGACTGTGAAGGTGACATGTCAACGAGCATTCTTCATAGATTGCTTGGGCGAAGCATTGATGCGATTGTCGCAGTGATTGCGGTGTCGTGCGAGTCGGACGGTGATACGTACGGCCACTCATGATTGCGGGATGTGGGAGCCGCGGTGCGCTCCTGGTACTCCGGGGTCGGTGAGGAGGGCGGTGGAATTACGAGCAGGTGAGCTGCTCGCGGTGTCGAAGAAGAGGGATGTCGAAAGGAAAGGCTGGTGGTGGTGGTGGTGGAGGAGAGTCGTGGTGAGGAGGAGGACTGGAGATGTCGTCGCGCGACTGGAATTTGGGTGGAGGCAGCCCAAGACTCAAGCCAGCTGTTCGTAGAAGCTCATAGCTCGAAGGGGCAAGCCCTCTCCGCAATCGCCTGCACCCTGCAATTATTGCCAGAAGTCATGGCTTTCTTCACATCACGGCACGTGCTTAGCCAAAAGTCGCTGTATCGCAATCTCAAGCTCCCACTTCCCGTCAATCTAGACTCCCGCATTGGTAAGGCACTCAGCTCTTGCTCGCCACGTGATCTATTGGCAGCGAGATAGGCAGAGCAAGATGCTTCTCACGTGCTCCAATGCCTCCTTGAAAGGCGCCAGGCTCACGTTGAACCTCTCCATTCGCTCTGCCATCAGGACTCCTTATTCCAGGAGGACCTACGCTACTTCTGGTAGGCTATTTCGATACGTGGATTCTACTTACAGCGCCAGCTGATCTCCTACCAGGTAACACAGAACAAAGTCTCACCATTGGAGGCAAGCAATACCCATCAGATTCTTGGACCAATGTGCCGTCATCAATACTGTCCCAGTTCGGCCGCAGTCTGCATGCCCAAAAAGACCATCCCATCTCCATCACAAGGAACCTGATCGAGTCTCGTTTCCCTGGCTTCCAGAACCACAACACTCTTCCAGGCGTGGTAACCACACATCAAAACTTCGACTCTCTGGGTTTCACAAAAGACCACCCAGGCCGTAGCCGGACAGACACTTACTACATCAACAAAGACACCCTTTTGCGAACTCACACTTCAGCACACGAAGTCGATGTCTTCAGAGCCAACACCAGCAATGGCTACACAATCTCTGCCGACGTTTACAGGAGAGATGCTGTCGACCGCAGCCACTACCCAATCTTCCACCAGATGGAAGGTGCCCTGACTTGGGATCGCAAGGACTTTGCCTCCAGCGCGGAGCTCGTTGCTCGCATCAAGGAGGACTTCGAGAAGCTGCCCAAGCATGATCTGGTGGTTGAAGACCCGAATCCTACCTTCCACCCAGAACGTAACCCACTTCAGTCAGAGTTCCACACGCCTGAGGAGGCTGAGGTCATTGCTGCTCATCTCAAGCGCTCTCTTGAAGATATGGTCGTCACTATTTTCACCGAGGCCGACAAAGCACTGGCAGCTGCTGGCCACGGAGCTGAAGGTGAGAAGGAGCCACTCAAGGTTCGTTGGGTCGAGGCTTTCTTCCCACACACGTCACCCTCATGGGAGATGGAGGTCTGGTGGCGTGGTGACTGGCTCGAGGTTCTGGGATGCGGTGTTGTCGACCAGCCCCTTCTCAACAGAGCCGATGTGTCTTCTCGCGTTGGTTGGGCCTTCGGCATCGGGCTCGAACGTATTGCCATGCTTCTGTTCGGCATCCCAGACATTCGCCTCTTCTGGAGCAAAGATCAGCGCTTCCTCACTCAGTTCGACGAGTCAAAGCCTATCCGTCGCTTCCAGCCATTCAGCAAGTACCCTGCTGCTCCCAGAGATGTCGCATTCTGGCTACCCAAATCCGGGCCAGTCATTGCCGACACGCCCGCCTCAAGCTCGTCCGCGCCCTCACCGGCTGGCGGTCAAGTCACAGAGCCTACTACTTCTCAACGTCCCGCCTTCCATGAGAACGACTTGATGGAAGTCGTCCGTAACGCCGCCGGTGACAGTGTTGAAGATGTCTCTCTCATCGACTCCTTCACTCACCCCAAAACTGGAAAGCAGAGTCTCTGCTACCGCGTCACTTACCGCAGCCTCGAGAAGACTCTCACCGCTGAGGAAGCGAACACTTTGCACGAGCAGATCAGGCAGGAGCTTGTGGCCAAGTTTGGCGTTGAGCTGAGGTAGGAGAGAAGGCGAGAAAGTTCATGTATAGTATTACAGGCGGCTTGTAAAAATAAAAGTGTACATTAGTTCAGGCTACACCGCTCCTGATCTGTATCAAAAGTGGAATCCAGAGGATGACGGTCATTGATGTAAATCGACTCTGCTCTCAATCACTCAGAATGGAGTTATTGCTACTACGCGTCTGTTCTGAACATGAACTACATTGTTGATTGGTCGAAGAATTTATGTATAAAGTTTACCCTCGGCAGCGAAAGCGGAAGCGGCGTCATTGCTGAGTAAGGCGAAACAACGACTTTGCGACTCCGAACTGAACATTTGTAGATCAATCATCAGCAACTCCAACACACAACCTACACACAGCAACCATGACTTCCAAATCAGTAACCCGTTGCTTGTCCAAGGCCCTCTCGCGCCCGACTCTCACATCTTCCGGCGCCGCCAGAACACAAAGACTCGCCGCCGCCACTCGCAGCTTCTCACACGCGCCCATCGCAACCACATTATCACCATCCGCCCGCCGCCAAAGACCCGCCGCGCAAACTACCCGCACACCACTCTTCAGCCAACCGCAAGCAAAGCGCACTATTTTCATTCAAACCGAAGACACCCCCAACGCCGACGCCCTCAAGTTCCGCCCCAACCACGAGATCCTGCCCGAAGACTTCCCCTCCTCTTTCCTCGAATACCTTACGCCGCGCTCCACCCTTGCAGCGCCACACCCTTCGCCGCTCGCCGCCAACCTACTCAATGTCGACGGCATCAAGAGCGTCTTCTACGGCCGCGACTACATCACCGTCACCAAAGACTCTTCCACGCCCTGGCCGCACGTCAAGCCCGAGGTCTTCGCCCTGATTACTGAAGCCGTCACCAGCGGCCAGTCGATCGTCAACACCGTTGCGCAGAAAGATGGTGAGGAGCACGGCCAGAGCGGTTTCTCCGAGGCGGCCGAGTACGACCCTAAGGATGAGGAAGTCGTCGCCATGATCGAGGAGCTGCTCGAAACCCGCATTCGCCCAGCCATCCAGGAGGACGGCGGCGACATCGAGTTCCGCGGCTTCATTGACGGACAGGTTATGCTGAAGCTGCGCGGCGCGTGCAGGACGTGCGATTCTAGCACCGTTACGCTGAAGAATGGTATCGAGAGCATGCTGATGCATTACATTGAGGAGGTCAAGGGCGTGCAGCAGGTCATGGACGCCGAAGAGGAGATTGCTATGAAGGAGTTTGAGAAGTTTGAGGAGAAGTTGAAGGCACAGAAGGAGGTGGATGCAGCGAGTACTACTGGCAAGAGCTCGACGGATGAGGTCCTTGGGCTGAACAAGTAGGCTCATTGAAGAAGCGTGAGGAGGAGGAATGTACCTATATGATACCATAGACGCAATGCATGCTTGTACTATATCAACTATTGACTGATATTTGTGCAATATTGATGTCTAAATGGCTGAGCTTGATATTTACTTACACTTCTTGCCTCCTTCTGGCCACGCGTGGTTATATTCTAGACTTGCTCACAAAGTAAGCTATTATGCTTTGCTACGTATTCACATAATGACATATGCTTGCCTAATTCCATTGCAGCAAGACAAAAAAAAGTGCTTGTAATACATTTGATCAACGCTAATGGGTCATTCCTGCTAAAGTTTGTATAGACTTTTTCCGAATGACAGTACGAGAGTCATTCGAACACCACAATAACTCAATTGGGACTCGATACCACTGCTAGACACAGAAGGATCCTGAGGAGAGCGATTTGACAAATACCTGTCATCTAAACTGTAACACAGGTCGTGATAATGCATATTTTATGAGTGTAGTCGTAACCCTACTTACCCCAAGCCATCGCGCGCCATCAACTTTATGTTTCCAACCTCCAACAAAAGCTGGCAGGAGCTGGTGGCCATCGGCCTTGCCACAATAGACCCGACATCACTCTTCACTCAAGCGTCTCATCAACCAAACACATAATTGAGGCTATGTCATCACATATCCATCTAAGGTCTATAACAAGACAAATGGATGTCACCGTCGCGACTTGAATGGCTTGCCAAGTCGCGTGGCCGCATCCCTCGGAACCAACGGACTCTGGTTCTTCATTGGCGATCAAAATGCTTGGTATTGCAGCCACTGACGACCTCTGAGCTGGCCGCATACTCCGCCCTGTCCACGATGGAGCGAAAGCAGTGATGAGGCAGAGACGCGTGTTTTCCATTCCAGGAATGGGGTCTGACGCGTGCGTCTGAGCATCGTACAAAAGAGGCACGCAGCACATCGACAATGCAACAACGCACAATCCAGGGCATCCCGTGTTCAGCTGCAATGTTGCTCAGTTCCTGATTGAGTGGGCGGGCACTGCCAACGAATCAAGCTCGACGATCGTGGAAATTGGAATTGAAGGGAAACTCAGCCTTGCTTAGCCTGATGCGAGACCCTGGCCAAGCAATGTCTACAGCAAGTGGGTCTGTAGGCTACAGAGGCAGGAAACAGGTTTAGTTTTGAACTCACCGGTCGTTGCGGACCTAAAAGGTGAGATGGGCCCGCGGCAACGTTGTGTCAGGATGGCTATTTGCAGCGACACGTTGCAGAAACGACGATGTTGCCTTCGAAACAGCATCTGCATGGTCGATATCCGCGAAAGATACATGCCCGATCGACTTACAGATTGAGGCGCAATGTCATGCACCGCCTAGCTCTGATCATCGGTGTCTGTTGTACCGTGCAGTTCCTCAGACTGCACGTGCTTGCGCGACAGTCTCTTGAAGCCAAATACACCAGCACTATATTCAGCAATCCTGCTGAACTTCTAAATCGATATGACTGGATATTGGATGGAGATGTCGCAGCCAACAGGAGTGCATTGATTGCAGCCAAAGCGAGCTGGCGTCCTCTTGGATCTGGGTGCGAGGGCAGTACATTTACATGGGGTCAACATGTGATCAAGACCTTTCAGCCAAAAGGAAGCCCGCTTCGTAATTGCCTTCCTCCGGAACTAGCCGGGGACTCGCAATCGACGAAGAGGCAAACATGTTCGCCGGGAACACGCTGGCCGACCGAGATACCGGCATCCCTGGCTATGGGCACCACTCAAGGCTTCTTGCCCGTCCGTGATGTCTTTTACGCCAGCTTCTCATCGGATCAGGAGGCGCAGTGGCATCTGGTCACACCATTGATGGCAGGCGGCACGCTTGAAAGCCTGGCCAATACGATAGTACGGAACCACACAGATACTGAGTTGTCAATACGCACCCTGGACGTTCGATTTAGGCCTAGATTGGATGAGCTGCTGGCAGGGCTGGAGGTGTTACACAGCGGCAGATTCTGCCACGACGATTTGAAGCTAGACAATGTCTTTGTCACCGAACCTAGCACTGAAAAGGATGGGCCGTGGCTTCTAGGCGACTTAGGGAACGTTCGCGAGATATCTCATCCTTACCATTCTTCGAGGATCTGGACGCAAAGCAACAACCAGCTACCCGACTGTCGCGCGAACGACGCGTTGCGTGTGACAAAAACGTACCTGCAGTTCTTGCGCCATGCAGCGAGTAGCTCGCAAGGCAATCGATCGGGATTTGACAAGGCTTTGCTCGAGGCCAGAGAGCCATGGGCACGCCTGTTGTGGCGTGCGAATGGCGCTGGTAATCGCCTACGAACCGAGAATGTCCTGAAATGGTCGATCAGAGAAGATAATCCGATGAGTCCAGCTTCATCAGATCCATTGGCACATCCCAGTCTTATGAGGAGCTGGAGAACGTGGCTGCATCTGCCATATCATGGGTGGCAGAATACCCACAGACGAGCATCAGCGTCGGCTCTCAAGATCACGGCAAGCGACGCCTGGGCAAAGATCATGGGCCTGACGTGGATTCTGGGCGTACCTGTCGGAAGATGCTGAGCAGTAGCATAGAGTCCAGGCGTGTGCTGAGGCCAGAAGGCGACGCCACTTGCTGGTGCTTATTTGGGAATCTTGCATGTGATCTGCAAGCCATTGACCTAATCAGTAGCCTGGCGTTTGAATCACAGTGTTACTGTCGAGCCCGCGACTCCGCACTGTGCCCATGAAGCATTGCAGCAGCAGCAGATTCGTTGTCACAACATAATGCCCGAATTTCAGGCACTGCCACTATTGAGTCTGCGAGATTTGTCGGTACCCGAGAGACTCAAATCGCTCCTGTCCTTATCATGGTGCTTTTAATAACGCGGTGCATGATATGCAAGCCTTATGCAGGACGGCACCTCGTGCAGATCAAAGAGGCATAGCTCCAGACGATATCTTGGCGGTTCCCCCAGCTAAGAAAGGTGCCGCTTTTTGGAGAGAGACGACGACTATTTCAGCCCCCAAATTGTTTGCTCAGCCTTGTCAGCAGTTGGCACCCCACCAGTAGCGTGCAAATCCCACGTAACCCTGCATATTCAAAGTCACGCCAGTACGCCGACGACATGAGATGCCTCTATTTCTGGCTCGGTTGCGGCTCCGGCCCCATGGCTGCAGTTCATATTGGGACTCGACAGGCGAGAAATGGGCTGCGATACCACAATCTGCCCTCGAAGGCGCATTCTGATACCACGAGCCCCATGTCGTAAGCAAGAATCTGTACCTGCGAGTATGGGACTCTACGTGCGGACATGACCTCCACTCTTGACGTGCTGCGTCTGTGACCTAGATTCAAATGCCTCTTCTTCGCCAGATGGGCAGCCTTGTCGAGTTATCATCCCTTCAACTTCGTTCAGCCTGACTGTATATCTGAGTTCGCGAGAATCTGTATTCTCAATTCCCTCCTCAACGTACAGACCTTTTACACTTACATATCACCATGTCGCAACGACAACACAACCCGGAGACAGTCAGCCTCTGCTATCGGCCTCCGTCCCGCAGCTCGAGTAACGAGCAGGGACTCAAACAGCTAGAACTCGGTCAGCACCCTCAGCTGATGGACAAACGCGGCTGGCTACAGACTCTACTCATCCAGACAGCATCTTTCCTCTGGTTGTTGCCCATCGCCGCGCTCTTGACACTAAACTTCAAGCACTATGTCGTCGGCGCAAGTGCTTGGTGTCCAGATCGAGACTGCTATGTGGGTTGGTTCAATCCAGTCAGATCGGTGCCGCTGCAGAACCTAAGAAGCTTCGACAAGCGTGACCACAACCTACTAGGTGCGCTGCAATTCGCCGCCAAAGCCCTTGAGATCTGGTTCGCGCTCATCGCTGCGGCGCTGGTGTATCTTATCACCTTTCTCATCGCAGGCAGACGTGATGGCCTTCCTATTGGATACCTGACCAGACCAAGCGAATTTTCCAACTTGCCGGGGCTCTTAGATCCACTACTCTGGAGAACCTTGCCGTCTATCTCTCGATCGAAGGGTGACGCAGGAAGTGCGAGCTATCGTCTGAGAGTCTATCTCTTTATCAGTTTCACGATTCTCCTGTGCCTGATTTGCAATTTGATGGGCCCTGCCACAGCCGTACTAGCACTTCCAAGTTTACAATGGGTCACAACACCACTGCTGGGTGATCTGAGGTTCGCTGCCCTCAACTCAGGTATCCCACCTAGCCTAGACAGCTCAGGGCCCTTCTATGAGACGAATTGTACGGCTGCGGATATTGCCAACTCGAACTTCTCTTGCACTGCCGCACCGTTTGCCTCAAAACTGGATTCCTGGATCGAGTCTTACCTTGCATCTGGCGATTATAGTTATGGTATTGGCCAGCAGGAGGGTGTGACCTTTAGTATCAACCAAACCTTCACCGCTTCGAGCCAAAATGTCTTAATCCAGACTTACTCGGATCTGACATGGTGGGTTCCCAACCGGCAGCTCTTGTCAAACCTCAACTACGATTACCTCATGATGGCCGTCGTGTCGGCTGGTATTGACGCCGAGGATCACGCTGTGACCGAACGGCTGGACACCTATACAGAATATAACCGCAGCGTTCAGATGATAATACAGCGGAATGGTCCGACCATTGGTGCCATAGTGCAGTACCACGTGGACGCTGATCGAATGTCAACTTCGATCAGCACCATAGACGATAGTCGCGAGGTTCGTTGTTACAGAGACTACGACCTCGGCGCTTCTCCTCTAAATCCCGACACATCGGTGGGCAATTACACCAAATGTGTACGAAAGGGAGAGGGTTGGAGCGCTGACAACAAGGAAGCCGCATTCAGTATTCGTGGCGTCCAAGATTACAACACCAATGATACTGCACCAGACGTTGACGTGGAGATATTCACCTCGGATAAAGCGGCATTCTTCGAAAACAACGTGTTGCCCTCTTGGCTACCGAGCGACTGCATCGCCTCCGGCCCTGTGCCTTCCTCGACCAACTGTGACTGGGACCGACTGTTCGCAGAGTCCGATGTCAATCTCTCCAATCGAACACAGAACGTCGTCACGATCGAGATGACGCAACTTGCAAACATCGATGGCCAACAGTACAACTTTACACTCACTGTCGACTTCGTGGCCTTCCTTAATTTCACTACATACACGCTGGATCCTTCGCCGCTATCAAATCCAATGACCCTTGTGCAGACCCTTGATCTGCCCAAGACGGGTGAATCAATCAAAGTTGATCCATCATGGATACTGGCCGCATGGAGCGTTGACAATGGCGGAGTCCTGAACCCTGATCGCACTGCAGCCATAGAGATGGTAAAGAACATGGCTGGCACCACGCAGTACGAAACACAAGCCTACGCCAACCTCAATTACATGATATTCCTTCCCATCGCCGAAACACTTTCACTCATCGACTTCACAACCGGACCAAGACTTGCTCCCGGCGTTCCTGCAGAGTATCCGATCCTTACCCGTAACGCTAAATTGTACGTCTGGGCTTACGGTTTGGGAAGCCGCACTTCCAAGCTCGGAGTGGTGGTGGTTCTACTGGGCGTGGTAGTGGTCATTGCGCAACTGGTGCTTGGTTTCATCGACCGGCGGAAATACAGATCGCCCACGCAGCTACTCGTGGCGGCGCTTGAGCACGTCCCATCGAACGAGTTCGCCAGTGTGGAGCACGACGAGGCGAAGGTGGCGAAAATGCGCTTCCATGTACAAGGGACCATGACTACTGCTGGGAAGTATGCTTTCAAGAAGATGGCGCACGGTACATAAAGGTTGATGGTGGAGCTTGGGTAGCACCGTTAACTTTCTTTGGTATTGTGGCAATCGTAAATTTGTGGGTCCTGGAGATCGATCCAAGATGTAGTCAGAGAGCACATTTTTTAGTTGTAAGCACGTGGTTAATGGCTTGACATCATCTCATCTCAAGACACGAGTAAGAACTCATGGTATTCTCGAATGTGGAATAAGGGAAGTCTTTTGGGACTCTTTTGGGACTTGAGATAGGTGGTAAAGGGCAAGAGAGAGAGATCGTATGCTATAGAATAGTTCTGCGCTAGAAATGACAATCGGTTCATGAAACATGTAGTTAACCTAGTAAGCCTCAACACCTGCAAGTCGCAAGATCTGTTGTGTCATCTCCGGCTTCTCGAGGGGCTCGGTGCGGTTGTGAATGTCCTCCTTGCCATTTCGCTGGGGTACTCCGGCCTGGCGGATATTGCTGCGTTAAGTGTTAGTAAAGGTCACCGATAAGTGGTTGGAATGTTGCTTACCAGTGAGGCCAGTGGGTAGTGCCCTGCCATGTCCTGAAGAGCTCAGCCTTCAGGTCCAAGTCCTCCTGCTTTGCGAACTTCGCAGGGGTCATGCAGATGTACTGCACGTGTCTGATGAGGTCTCCCTCAGGGAAGCATGCGTAGTGCATGGTACGGGAGTCCCAGAGGACAAGGTCACCAGGGTCGAGGTTGACCTTAATCATCTCACAGCCGCGCTTCTCGAACCACTTGACGTCTTCCTCCTTGAAGATGAAGAGGTCACGGAAGTTCTCCTCCTCTGGGGGCTTGTCCTCGTGGTCGTCCTGCTCGCGGGTTTCCTTGAAGAACTGATCGAAGAGCTTGCTGGAGCCCTTCATGACGATGAGGCCACCGTCCTTAGGGCCGTTGGGCTGGTAGTTCAGGAGACCTTGAACACACTGCATGCCCTTGCGCTCGGGAGACTGGTCACAGTGGGGCCAAGGGGACCAAGTAAGGTCCTTCTGGCGAGGCAGAGTGATGTTCTGGCCGTCGAAGGAGCATGTGAGCTCCTTGGTCTCCCAGAGCTTTTCGAAGACATCGACCACCTTGGGCTCTGTGCGGGCTTCCCAGACGTACTTCTCGTGGTTGGAAGCATAGCCGAAGTACATGCCGCCCTTGAAAGACACGGGAAGGTGATCCGCAGTCCATGTGGATTCGTCGTTGGGATCGAAGCCAAGGCCAAACGATTGCAGCCACTCGATCTGCTTCTGGCGGTAATAAGCGGCGCGCTCAGGGGTGATCACGCCTTTTACAATGGCGACACCGGTCTTGTGGAATTCGTCACGCCAGTCGCCGTATTGCTTAGTTCCATCGTGCTGGATAAGGTCAACACCAGAGTCGGGGATTGGCTCAGCATGAGGCGCCATGGTTAAGATTATGTGGATAGTGTGTTGGATGTTGGTTGCTGACACAGAAAGTTTGTTGTCTGTTTGTCTTGAAATGAGCTGTTTGGATTGAGTGGTGATAATAGTTCAACGACCTCGAGAGGCGAGAGCTTATGTATCTTGTCGATGAGCTGGAGAAGTGTACCTTCGGTTCGGTTCACTAGGTACAGCGATGCCAACCTCGCTATGCGCCCACATCGTCCGATCCGACAGCGAAATGCTCCCTCACAACATGGAAACCGACCGAGGACCCTTGACGCGTTCGAGGCGAGGAGGGGTTGTGGAGGTGGGCCCGGGGTGTCTGTGGGGCGGATGTGACCACAGCACGGGCCTAGTTGAACGCGTTTCGGCTGCGGTATTGTCTTTTCCCAAGGAAGGTGGAAACGCGGCAGTTCAGCTGCCAAAGAATGCTCGGAATAAGTGGGCACTGAAATGATTCCATTGATGGAAAGAAGCGGCTCATACAGCGCCAATACCACTTCTCGGCCGGAAGATAAAGAGCCCAATAGTCTCATCTTTTAAGGGTCTCTTCAATTCCATCATGACTAGAAGGCTTTTCATCAATCACCCGTCACCCAGGACATACATCATCAACACAAGCCAAAATTCCTTCAATTATGCCCCTCATCTTCAAGAAGACTGGTCTACTAGTCGTTGGCCAAACCAACAACTATGCAGGTTTCCAACCTGGCAAGACTGATTTTTCTACCAAAGTTTGGAACCATTTCAAGGCTAGAGCGGTCAGGAGCGATATTTCTCACCGTTGATAAAGGTAGGGTCGGCATGGCTGACAATCTCGCATGGCGGTCAAATCCACCCTTGCAAACATCCAGTAGCTAGCAGCAGCTCTTCAGCCACCTCATCTGGCCACCATTGCTCTTTAGGGAGGCCCTGATGGCATGTGCCGCGGGCAGTTCTGTGGAGAAGGCTAGTTCTGGATGAGCCACTCCGATATATCACACGAGAGATTCTGAAGGGCAAGGCAGGCGTCGAGGACTTTTCGGGGATGTGCAAGAAACACCTCTAGCTGACGAGCACATCTTGACAAGCGTTCAGGCATGATCCAGATGCAGTGTCCAGTCCACATATCCAGCTCACACTTTTCATCCATTCATGGGAGCTGTGCGAGACTGGATGGAAATGCCATACGACAACAAGTGGATATGGTGCAGCTCTTATCAAGAGTGGTACAGGCTTTACTGTGCGCAGTCAATCGATGAGGAGCTGCACAAGCACTTTCACCGCTACCTCATGGGCGTTGAGAACAGCTACCAAGTTTACGCTGGTCCGCACTTCAATCCGGCGATCGCGAGGCCATGGATGACATCGAACTTCTGTCGCTGTACAGCTCCCGGGTATTGCTGAATTCTAGGCATGGTCCAAGCCTCAGCCGGAGGAGGACAAGAACGAGATATCGCGCAGGATCCACATCGGACTGGAATATCCTAGCAGTATCGTCATTCCTTTTGTGCTTCTTCAATGGGAGCAGAGGTAGGGACTGAGATCTAGGGTAGTAGATAGATTTAGCCATGACAGTTATCAGAAGCATGTTACCTCACGTATCTTCATCGAATGTGAACAATAGATGACCAGTATGATCTCCTCGATCGAGGTTGTCACTAGAGAGTTGGCGGGAGACACACCAGAGTCTCAGAAGTACCAACACCTGCATCTCGACCATTGAGGGAGTGACACCCATCAAGTGTACTCGCAGAAACCGAAGAATGGCTTGTTGATCGAACACAGCTGTTACACGAACAAACTCAAGGAGACTACACGAAGGTGAATGCTAATCTGCACGTTCTACACTATACTACGAGGTTTTGGTGTGTACAAGCAAAACCCAAAGAGCGAGACCAGCACAAGGCACGATAGCAAGCCTCAGCCAGAGATTGACCAAAACTCCGATGGTCAATCCACGTCTTCCGGTAGACATGTATCTGGTCGTGCAGACATCCGGTGCAAGCCACACAAATGGATGCCTTCCGAGGCCAAGGTCACCAGACAACACGAATGCGTCCTACGCGGTCTCGGCGCCGTTATCTCGCGTGGCTTGTCCACCGCGCCCGTACATTCCCCACATACCCCGGAGTCCGTTGGTATAGAATAATTATACTTTTTCCCCTCCCCATCTGGGGAACTGGGGGAAGAGATGTGGGGATGCCATGTGGTCGTGCTCGCTGTCGCTGTCAAAGTAATACCCTTGGCTGTCTCCCGACCGAACTGAGCCCTTAGAAGTCTTGAGTGAGAGATAACGCTCCGATCGTGGCGTTCGGAGTGTTGTGTATATTACTGAGTGTGCTGCCCGTCGATCAGCATCGAACCCTCACAGACTCATCGAACCAAGTTCAGCCAGCTTCTTTACAACCCACTACATCCACAGCCACAAATAAGTTGTCTTGTGACGATGGCGGCAGTTCCAAAGACATACGACAACATGCGCAAAGATGTCGAAATCGATATGGTGGAGCGATGTGAGGGTTCGAGCAGCGATGATTTGGCCGAAGTCACCAAGTCCACGACGATGGGCACGGTCACAATCAGCGACTCTGAAGACGTTTTCCTCGTGCCATCACCGAGTGCTGATCCAAGAGGTAAGCAAAATCGTGAAAGCCACACATAACATACAAGAGGTGTACTAACAACCACCACAGATCCCCTCAATATGCCTCTTTGGAGGAAGAAGTTGCTAGTTGTGCTTGTCTCTATTTGTATGACCCTACGATTGTCACAGTGGATATTATTAACACATCTTTAGTCTCGGCCGTTGGCTTGTCAATGGTTTCCGGCTTCGGAGGGTTGCTAGGCTTCTACATCCCAGGCTATGTCGAGAGTGCGTTTCCCACAAGTTTTCAAGCTATTTGCTTGCGACTGAAGCTGACTTTCCATTACAGAGGGAGCGACCTTCGCCGATATCACCCATTTGATGACCTTCCCGACCATGTTTGGTAAGTTTTAAGACAGAAAACATCGTTGGTCATATGATATATTTGCTAATAATCTTGCAGTATGTCATACCCCTCTTCCCTTACGAAAGGACATTAATAAGGATCCTCCTTCTACTCTCTTCGCATACTACTACTGCGGTTCCGCCGATATAACATGGCGATGGTGTAACTGACTCATCTTTTGAATAGATGGGCGTTGGTAACCTGATTTGCATGCCGCTTGCGCTCGCCGTGGGTCGCCGACCGGTCTACCTTGCCTCTTGTCTCATTTTGGTCTTGGGAGGCGTTCTTGCTGCCTACTCGAAAGACTATGAGATGCATCTTGGCGTGCGAATGCTCTTAGGTATTGGTGCGGGCAACAGCGAGGCTCTTGTGCCGATGATGTGAGTACTTCGGATGTTTTTCTGTAACTGTGTGCTAACGACAAAATTCTAGGATTCAAGAGGTCCACTTCCTCCACGAACGTAGCACATTCCTCATGTGGCAAGTCGCTGGTCAGACTATCATCAGCGCTCTCCTCGGTCTTTTCGCATCGCCCATCGCCGGTGCCATCGGTCCCTCGAATTGGTATCTTCTGGGCACTGGCCTCTCCGCAGCAGTATTTGTCGTCTCGTTCTTCTTCATCCCAGAAACAAGATATGAGCGCCCACTAGAGGCATACCAAGAGCAAACGGATGCGGATGGTAAAGATGTGCCTCAGGTGGCAGTGAGAATCAGCCAGCGCCCGGCCCTGGACTTTGAGAGATACAAGCCAAGGACAATCTGGTCAGACATGAGAATATTCGTCGGCGATTTTGATTGGACTGAAGGCTTCTATTCGCTCAAGGTAATTGTTTCCGTATGATAATCCCTGGGTTTGGTCAAAAGCTGACTTGAGATTATAGAACACTTTCCAGATCATGTTGTTCCCTAGTGTCCTGTGGGCATTCTGCCTGAACGGTTTCACCCTGGGCGTGAACATTGCTATTGCGACTACGTACTCAACCATCGTGTCCGCACCGCCATACAACTGGCCTGACAAGTCTGCGAGCTACGTCAACACAGCTCAGATTGTCGTTGCTCTCGTCGCACTGCCGCTACTCGGCAACGGCTCTGACTACGTTATCAAGTGGCGTGCGAGGCGCAATGGTGGTGTTCACGAGCCCGAGGCTCGTCTACTTCTGCTATGGATCCCCATTGTCATCGCAATCATCTCATCCGTTCTTTACGGTCTCGCCGGATCGCACCCGGAGAAGTACCACTGGTTTGCGATTGTCTTTGCTTTCGGCGGATACTACTTTGGTTTCATTGGAGCTAACATCGCTGGTATCACGTACCTGCTCGACTCGTACCCTGCACGAGCAGGTCCCTGCCTTGTGGTCATTACTGCTCTACGCGGTTTCGTCAGCTTCGGCACCAGCTACGGTGTTGCTACCTTCATTGAAACTGCGGGATACGATGGGTCCTTCGGCGCGTATGCAGGGATCACCGCAATTCTAGGATTGCTCGGTATCCCCATCTACTTCTACGGCAAGCAACTTAGAGAGTTCACAGGCAGGTGGGCCGTGAAGGAGCGTACTGGGAAGCCCTCGATGGCACGCTAGAGGCCACACTTTATCTACCATGCCATCGATAAGATGTGCTTAGAACTTGGAAGAGGGGGCAGTGAAAGAATTGTGCCTGTGGGCTTTGTATAGTTGTCTTTAAGTTGATATTTCGCCAATGAAGCACATATTCGTTATGATGCATCAGAACGCAACCATCAAGCGCTTCGGCAGATAGTTTATACATCATCTAGGTGCTGACAGGCGGTCCCAGGAGTGGACTGATAGCAATTATTACCAAGTTAAAAGCAGATGTGAAATCGTCGCTGTATTGTCAGGGTGGAATTGCGTCTGACCGGGTCGACGATGCTTCCGAGGAAAGCGAAGTTTGTATACAGTTTTTGATCACCACAAGTCTGCACATCTCCAGGCTTTCCGATTGTTGGTACCGCGGCTTTTTGTTTCATGAATACTGGTAACGACATCCAGCATACGTCCTACCGCAATTTCTATTACCTCTTGGGCAAGAAACGATAGTCAGATGATCGAGGCGTAGGCTTTCGATGAAACTCCGAGTTTGAAGATCACCGAATGGCGGAAGAAGCCTGACTCGTGTCTTCAAGACAACTCTCCAATCCGAAGGCTCTAGACCGCGCTGACCAGCCCCGGCCGGTATCTGCCGTGAAACCTGCACAACACGACACGCTGGGAAAAGATCTCGGATCCACCTCCACACCTTTCGCGTGCGCCACCTCCACATCTATTCCGTAGACGAGGTTATTCACGCGTCCACCCACTCTCCCATCGCTCCGGTTCATAATAGGGGTGGTAACCCCCACCCACGCCGTACTGCCTACGTTTTACGCAATCCTGCTCGCTTACTGCCAAACATGGCTGTCGAAACCTCGCAAGCGCAAGCTGCGAGCGGTGTGAAAGCAACGTATGCATGTCAAGTATGCCATCGAGCCTATGAACGATTGGACCACTTGAACAGGCATTTGGACTCGCGTAAATATATGAACAGCAAGGAATGCAAGCACGTTCGCCTGCTGACTGGTTACAGACCGGAACGTGAGGTCCTTCAAGTGCTCAGAATGCCCTAAAGCGTTCAACAGGAGGTCAGTTGCTGCCAGCCTATCTATCGATGGGGTCAAATTGTTTTCCGTTGCTGGACTTCGATGGCATTAGCGTGAAACTACTGGTGACTTCGCTGACATCCCTCAGGGATCTCCTCGTCAGACATCAGGTTAATCACAAGACAAATGCGACAGAGGACGGCAGCAGCCCAGATCGCTCTTCAGAGCGAGCGATTAGGGCCTGCGATGCTTGCGTTAAGTCGAAGCTGAAATGTGGTAAGTTACTGTATCTCGATGGCAGTAGCGCTCCAATCACGCCTATGCGGTCTTACTGATGCTTCTTGGTCAAGGAAACGAACGGCCATGTAAACGATGCCAGAAGCGAGGTATCGCATGCTCAAGTGAATCGCTAGAACAGCTCACAGTGGGAGGTCTTGCGGGCAGCGTGCCCGTAATTACCCCCCCGTCTTCAATACAGCTAGCACAAGCCGGAGAGAACACTGCGACTGTCTCCAATAGCATGACGGATAGCAACCTCATACCTACTCCTTCATCCTCAACACAGCAAGCACACGCCAGAGAGAGCAATGCAGCTGCTTCCGTCAACCCGACTGAGGGCAATGTCCTACCCAACTCTTCATCTTCATTACAGATGGCACAGGCCGGAGAGAACACGACTGCTGTCTCCATCGACGCCAACGAAACGATGTCAGATTATCCTCCGCCAGAGGACATGTATAGCATCGCACCTTTGGCAGACCCAATAGACGCATGGCCCCAGCTAGATTTTGACCTCAGCTTTCCCAGTTTCTTCGAGTCAATCATGGTTCCCGAGCACGATTGGGTTGGCGCTGGTGAGGTTCAGTTGCCGCCAGATTTGGCAACAGTAATACCGGACTATGAAGAATGGCCTGGATCTGGAGACATCTTTGGCTTTGACTTTTCTAACGCCTTCCAACAAGCTATGCAACCCTCTCCCATCAACAATAACGAACCAATTGATGACCAAAATGCTCTCACAAATGGCGCTGTAGTAGCGAACCCCTTGACCAACAACGCACGCCAACGGCATGACATCTTCAAGAAGTCTCCTTGGTAAGCAATACGTTTCTTGAGCACATGTTCGCTTAGCTGACCACATTCCAGGTTATGGAAGCCAACGTCAAACTCTCATGCTTTCAGTGAGCACAACAGAATCCAAGTTGACAACGAACAAGTCGACATCGCCGCCTCGCCTCATCAGAACTATTCGACTACACTCATGTTCCCGGACGAGCTACTTTCATCTTCGCGGGATCAAATGTTTCGGCTGGTGGTAACCACTGCGGATGCGAAGGTGTCGGTGCCAACCTTCCCGTCCGTAGAGTGTTTGGACATCCTTGTAAAGGTCGGCATAGCGAAGAGACTGGAGACCGATGCCTGGATACATCCGTACACATTTTCTTCTGAACACACACGCCCAGAGCTTCTCATCGCGCTTGTTGCTGCTGGCTGCGTATGCTTTGGTGTACCAGCCGTCAACCGTACTGGCTTGGTTTTGCTCGAGATTGCTCGTGTGGCTTTGAACAAGCTTATCGAGGATGACAATAGCACCATAAGAGATCTACAGTACCTGCAAGCTTCCATGATCTGGCTCGACGTATGCGGCTTTTGCGGGCATAAGCGTAAGATGGAAATTGCTGAGAGCAATCTACAACCCCTGGTAACAGCTCTTCGCCGCTTCGGCAAATTCGATAAGGCTGCTTATGAAACGGTCACTCCGACTCCCATTGACACCACCGAGGAGATCGAAGCAAAATGGCGGCGTTGGGTACATGTGGAGTCGTACAAGCGACTGGTACATCATCTATTCGAACACGACATGCTTATGGCCATGGCAAAGCATCGACAACCTCTGATCTCATATGCAGAGCTCTCGCTGCCTTTACCCGCGTCGAGGAACCTGTGGCTAGCCCCTTCCGCTGAGATCTGGCACAAGCTCTCAATGGAAAATCCGGAACCTACACCAAGCGACCATCGGTCTGTGAGATCGATGCTTGCAGACCAGAAGCCGCTTTCTTGCTTGCCTGGACAATACGATCATGGACTGGCAACCACCATGTACTTATATGGTATATCAGCGCAGACCTGGGAGTATAACCAGCAGTCCATACTAATGTCTAACGGCAACGACGACGACGCCTCCCTTCAGCTATGGATGCAGAGCCGACATCAATCCTTGTACCAGAAATTGAAGAGTCTGACAGTCAATCTCGAACATTCGCCCGCTACTGCTCACATAACCTACCAGTACCAGATGATGAGCTTACATGTCAACGTCGATACAGTTATACGCTTCGCAGGTAAATGCGGCGAAGTGGAAGCACACTGCGCCTATCAAGATTTACGTCTTTGGAGCGTCGAGAAGTCAGCGCGTATCGCTATCTGGTAAGTCACATCGTTGTACATTCGCAGCCATTGGGAGGCACATGCCAATTATACCGGGGTCATCTCTAACATATTCTGTCATCTTAGGCATGCTGGCCAGCTTCTACGTGCCGCGAAAGCAGTTCCTCCTTTCCACATTCGAGGCGCAGATGCCTTCGTTACATACCACGCGCTGATGGTACTGTGGGTCTATGGCATGATGCTACTCGATACAGCTCGACGGACTGGCACAAATACACCCGTTCGCGGTAACAACAAAGGGCAATTACCGACAAGACTAGCACTTCAGTCGACTGCCGAGACAAATGTGTTCCTGGATGATGCTTTGAACAACCCTCAGATGGAAGCCTTCTTGTACATGGGTAAAGGACGCCCGTCACTGCGGTATCCTGATGGGCGCATTTGTGAGCTACGCAACCCGGCAAGTGTGCTCAATTTGGGAAGCAAATTGCTCGAGAACAACTGTCCCGGCGAGAGTCGAGGCCGGTTGCCCGCAATGATTGAGAGCCTGTGTAATTTATTGGATGAGCTGGGAGGTTTGAAATGAGTATAGCGACATGACTGACGATTTCACGGAACCAGTGTATCTATGTACATTTTTTCTTGACAAAAAGCCATCACATTGATGCGATTGCAAGCCACTTTACACTGCTGCCCAAACCTACTAGCATTCTTGAAACTACACTGAGCGCATTGAAACCATCTCGATGATCGGATAGTAGTTTGCTTTGAAATGAACATAAAATTTGGGACTGTTATACTGAGAAATTTACAGAATTATCCTAACGCCTAATCCGTTTTCCTGCTACTCTAGAACTATCAACTATGCGCGAACGGCTTGCTCCTCTGTGGCCGAAACTCCGGCCGCAGGGTTGATGTAAGGAATGCCGGTCAGCTTGTAGGTGCGCTCGTTCCACTGCGGCTTGTTGACAGGCTCGAAGCGGTTGTGAGGATCATCCTCGCCATCCCTCTTCGCAACATTAGAGCCAGTGTGTCTAGCATTGGGCCAGTGAGTGGTGCCGACCCAGCGCTCGAGGGCGTCTTTCTTGCGGAGCAGGTCCTCCTGTGACGCATCTGCTACGGGCATGTAGCATGTGTAGATGCAGAAGCGCGGTTGCGTAGTCTCAGAGCTGAGGTTGTAGTGGGGAGTCCTTGAGTCCCAGAGCAGGAGGTCACCAGGCTCGGCGCAAAGCTTTTCCCACTTCAGGCCCTTGTTCTCGAGCCATTTCATGCCATTCTCAGTGAAGCCGAACCACTCGTTGGTCCAGGCTGGAATTTTGGGCTCATCCTTCATAGCTTCGTGGAACTCCTCGGAGACGGCATGTCCGCCTTTGCAGACGATGAGACCACCGTCCTTAGGTCCGTTGGGCAGAAGGTTCACAAGGCCCTGCAAGCAGCGGAAACCAGGCTTAAGGGGATCCTGATCTTGGTGAGGCCAGGGAACGTTCTTGGGAATGTCTGTACGGCTAGGGTGATCATGTTAGTGACAGATACCTGAAGGATGTCAACATGAGTGTTGCACTCAGTGTCTGGACTTACTTAGGGAAGCCGAAGTTCACGGCATCGAAAGAGACAATAAGATCTTTGGTGTCGTAGACCTTCTCGAATGCTTCGACGACGCCTGGCTCGCCACGAATACCCCATGCGAAATCTTCGTGGGTCACAGCGTACTGTAGGCACATGCCCTTCTCAGTAATGTGCGGGAGGTTGTCTTTGTGGATGGTCGAACGATCATTGCGATCGAAGCCGAGCTTGCTACAACACATGAATCAGTTGACTATATTACATACATGGCAAATATAGAATTGCTTACAAGCCTTCAAGCCAGTCGTACATGGCATTCGCGTATCCGTCAGCTCTCTCGCGAGGAATGGCGCCTTTGACGATTGCATAGCCATCGCGAATCAAGTCATCGCGCCAATCTCCGTAGTTGGGCGCCACGCCGTCCTTCAAAGCAGCGGTTAGCTGCAGCTTAGGCTGAGCCTCTGTGACTGTGGTGGTAGTAGTTGTGGACATGGTTCTTTGTTTGAGTAAGGATGTAGACTATTGGCCGAACAGATCGATGAGTTGTGCAACAAGCGTATGAAAAGATGTTGTTCAGTGTATCGGAAGTCAAACAAGCATCGCTTGGAGAGTTATATTGCTGCTGGTACATGCCAACCACCCGATGCTATCGTGGGTCCGACGACGGACCACCCGTGCCGACATTGGTCGGAGTCGGAATGAGCGGACACAGTCGTCCACTTCATCCGAATGGGGGAGCAGGGGAGAATTCGCCACGTCAATGGCGCTCGGAACCACATTACGACCAATGTGAGACGAGGTCGTATGTGATGGTAAGCAGTGTGGATCACGGATGCGCATGCTGAAGTATTAGCTGTGAGTCGCTTCCGTGATTTGAAAGAATATCATTTCCGCAAGACTTCTTCAACATGCTGTCCGCCACTTTGCGATCAACTTTCTCGCTCACAGCTTGTGCATTTGCCTTTACAGTATCACCAAGTTCTACACAAGATGTCGTCGTCAACGCCATTCCGGATCATCATCAGCGGCGGAGGTATCGCAGGCATGTCAGCAGCCATAGCTCTCAGAGCGCCCGGCCGCGAGATCACGATACTCGAACGATCCGCATTGGCATCTGAGATTGGCGCAACCATCTCGTTACAACCCAATGCCTCCAGGATATTGCAGAGCGTGTGGAATGTGGACAGTATGACGGAGGCGAGAGGGATCGTGGATCATGGTTTCAGAATCTTCAACACGGACGGGCACATGGTGAACTCAGTGCCTCTACTCAACAAACACGAGTACGGCGGACAGCGGGTGATGTATCACAGGCAAGACCTGCACTCGTGTCTGATAAAGGCGGCGACTTCCAAGGACCGAGCGGGTAACCCAGCGATTGTTCGGGCATCAGCCAAGGTCGTTTCCTGCGACTACATCCAAGGTTCTGTAACTTTAGACAGCGGAGAGAAGCTACATGCAGACCTCATGTAAGATTATCGAACATCCAAGACAACACTTGCAACCATCACTAACCATATTTCGACGAACAGAGTGGCTGCAGATGGTATACACAGTACGATACGTACATCGCTAGTTGGTGAAATCACTCCTAAGCCGACGGGTCTGTCGGCATATCGCCTCACTATCCCTACAGAGAAGCTGGAGCGAGA
Source organism: Cladosporium sp. BSL10 (assembly GCA_001553865.1). Lineage (NCBI taxonomy): Eukaryota > Fungi > Ascomycota > Dothideomycetes > Cladosporiales > Cladosporiaceae > Cladosporium > Cladosporium sp. BSL10. Next base: position 23,770 of record LJJI01000016.1, read on the forward strand.
GACGCCAGAATTTTGCAAGAAGATGGATCCAAGACAGCCTTTCACATCCATGATGATGGCACACGACTGCCGCTTGATCATGGGACCGGCACGAGAAGGGAGCGTCTGGAGCATCGTTGGTTTGGTGCCTGACGCTCGTATGAACGAAGATGCCGACAGCAAACAGTCTTGGGTATCAACAGGCGATATCAACCTGATGCTTGACACATTCAAAGACTTCCCGGAATGGATGAAAGACGTCTTCAAGCAAACCAACGATCTTGGCCTCTGGCAGTTGCGCGACATTGACCCTCTGACTACCTGGACTAAGGGCAAAGTCATCCTCATAGGTGATGCTGCCCACGCAATGTTGCCAACACAGGGCCAAGGTGCTAGTCAGGCTCTTGAGGATGCTGAAGCACTCGGTGCCTTCTTCGAAGGCTACGAAAAGAAGTCTAGTACAACCGAACCAGTCGAGCAGATCCTGGAGAGTATCTTCAGATGCAGATACGAGCGAGCGAGTTTGATTCAGAAATACAGCCGAGATGCGGCGAAACCCGCGGCTGTAAAGGAAACCAAAGAGGTCACGATGTGAGTGCATGCAACCCATGCCATTACGGAGCGATTGACTGACAAATTCATAGGCGGCCAGATGAGTTCATGGATTACAACTGCATGTATAAGGGGGCCAAAGCATGGGCTGCTAGCCATTCAGGAATGGACAGTATGCCACAGATGAGCGGAACACCGGTGCAGGTATGAGGAAACGATGCGTTTTCTATTACAATGCTATTTCGCCTATGATTTGTATGCGCAGAAGTTTGGCCCAGAATGCAGTACATATTGACCATGAATGATCCCTCGAAGTGATCCTCCATTACACGTAATACACTCGGCCCTCGAAAGGTGCGTATATTGTGCTCGAACAATTCTGCTGTGTCTGCGCCAGCAGCTTGGCGTGTTCTGCAACATTGACTGGTGGCTCGACCGCATTCTTGGACAAATTGATGATCACGGTCGCTTCGGTCGCATCGCTCTTCTTGCGATAAGCAAGGAAGTCTGGACTCTGAAGATCCAGGAACTCGAACTCACCATACACGAACACATCTTTGTGCGATTTGCGCAGGCGGATCATCTGGGTCCAGAACGAGTAGACGCTATCAGGATCATGGATCTGATCTGCAAGGTTGATGTCAAGGTTGGCTGCGGGTGTCCAACTTGTGGTGTTTGACGAAAATGCGCCTGAACGGTCCCAGTTGAAAGGCGTTCTGGCGTTGTCGCGAGAGAGACGAGTAAGGTTGTAGAGGGCTTCGGTAACATTACCTCCATCTTTGACGACACCATCGTAGTATGAGATGCTGTTTGCGTCCTGGTAGTCATTGATAGTCCAATTATTGGGGACATTGATCATGCCGATCTCTTGTCCTTGGTAAAGGAACAATGTGCCCGAAAGCGTACTGAGCAGCATCGCCAATGCTTTGCCACTCTGCACACGGTACTCTGGAGAGTCATCGCCGAAGCGACTAATTGAGCGCGGCAGATCATGATTTTCCAAATACACCGAGTTCCACCCATCTCCAACAGCGCGACTGCCTGCGACCTGGGTGAAGTTGATCGCGTCTCGCCAGCCGGTCAGGTTCCATGCAGTTGGTTTGTAGCCATCACGACCAATGTCACACATATTGGTCAGAAACATAGAGTTGACTTCCTTTCGGGATGCACCGATATACTCCTGTACGGAGGTCATGTTGTTGGACATGCCGTATTCGCCGACTGTGAAGGTATCACGCCCTTCGAGGCATTCCCGCGTCATCTCTCTCAAGTACTCATGCTCGTGGGGACCGTCATTGTACAGAGGTCGAGCATCATGAAGGCCAGTGTCATTTGCCGGTACGTCAGGAAGGCCTTTGGGCTTTGAGAAGATCGAGAAAGCATCCATGCGGAAACCATCAATGCCAAAGTCGAGCCAGAAGTTCAGGGCGTCATTGAAGATGGCTTGTCTGTTGGTGGTGTTGTCCCAGTTGAGATCTGGCTGGAAGTCGTTGAACAGACCAAGGTAATACTCGCCAGTGCGATTGTCAAAATGCCAGGCACTGCCACCATTGCTACCCAACCAGTTGTTCGGAGGCGCTTTTGTTCCGTTGGGAAGGATCTTTGGCTCCCTCCAGAAGTATCTGTCGCGCAAACTGCTGTTCTTGCTGCTTGCGCTGGTTTCGAACCATTGGTGTTTGTCACTCGTGTGGTTGATGACAAGGTCGAACAGGCAGCGCATGCCACGACGGTGAACCTCCGAGATGAACTCTTTGATGTCTTTGAGACTCCCTCCGAAGATATCGTTCACAGATTTGTAGTCGCTGATATCATAGCCCATGTCCTGCAAAGGAGAGTCGTAGAAAGGTGAGAGCCATACAATGTCCGCGCCGAGGTCATGAATATGGTCTAGCTTGCTGGTGATACCCTTGATGTCTCCCCAGCCGATAGAATCATTGCTTCGACTTTCCTTGAAGCTAGCAGGGTAGACCTGGTATACAACACCTTCTTTCCACCATGCTTGGGAGTGGTTGCCGGCTGCTGCAGCCAAAGAAGATGCTGCAAGCACCAAGATGGACGAAGTGATGTACATAGCGTACGTGAGCGAGGTTTCGTGTGAGAAGAATCATGGTGGAAGTGCACAGAGGCTGCTTATATGTCGAATTGATCCTGCTCTCCAAGCAGAGGCCATCGTCATGGCTGCTACACCGTGATAGCACCGAGTCCCGTGGGTCCCATCGATTTGCAGAATTGATGGAGAGTGTGGAAACCCCGCTGGACCGTCAACGAGTGATGAACCATTGATGGTTTTGTGCTGTGGAGATGCGAGAGCAACATTTGGGGTTAGCGTCCCCAATAATTGGAACGGTAAGGTGGTGGAGAATGCCTTCTTTCCCCATCTGGACAGTTTCACCGAGGATCGACAAGCATCTCCACCAGGTATGCTCTTCGGACTCTGTTCAACGTCGTCATTTTCGGGATCATCAACAACGATATCTCCTACCTCCTACTGTCTTCCCGGAGCGTAGTTAGTCCAAGTAGCGATCTTCGTCTGAGGGAATAATCCCCATTGTTGTCGGTCTCCCATGGCTTTTTTGTTGCCAAGTTGTAACGTCTTATGTCTCTATGTCTGTATACACGGTCTTCTTGCTAGCCTCAACGGAACGCGAATCAGTCGAGCCCTATACGATACAAAAAAGGCCATGCTCTGCCGTGACCAGCGCTTTCTGCATACATATGTCACCATGATCAACGCCACCTCGTCTTTTGCGTTCGAACCGATCAATGCTGACCTGTCCTACGCGCTCATAAGCTGGCAAGGTCTTATGCGAAGCTCCTTGTACAGGGCTCAATATCAGTGCAAAAGAGTGGAAGTCGTCTCTGGTAACCTCGATGGGAAAGAGCTTGACCGAAGCAACGCTCCCAGGCCGAAGATAGCTGGAGTCTTTCGTGCATTGCCGCGTCCATCGCCTCACGCCATCAGCCGTCACTAGCTCTAGATGTGTATCCACTGACACACCAGCGACAGGGTGTGCTTCGCCATTGTGGTGAACCATACATTCGTATACGGGGGGCAACTGCGATTCGCGGGCCTGCTGCTGGCAACGTAATGTCGCATCAAGCAGCCTGGCTTTTAGGACAAGCTTTCCTGGTGTGACGAATGCGCCGAAAGGGTCGGGCCCTGAAGGCTCGACGTCGATCTCGACGATATGAATCTCCGAAATGAATTCTAAATCACTATCTTCACCCATGTTCCAAACAATGGGCTGTGTGATTGACAACCATGACCAAGATGGCGCACCGCTCAATGCATGCTCGTCGCAAAAGTTGGCTCCCAGTCGACGCTCCGGGCTCCAGCGAAGTTGTGAGATGAAGGCGCCATTATCCCAATGCCCAGCGACATACGGTTCGCCTCGCCACCAAATCTTGGATGCCACTCCCGATATTGCCGCCGGCCTATCAGTGGCAAATGTGAGCAATCTCCTGGTGAAATTCTGAACTGATTGCTGCCACTCATCTCGGGGTGCTGGATCAAGCGTGTCAAATGGATACTTCTCTAGGTAACTCGCAGTGTAGCATTCCCAGGCGATCTGATGTGGCAGGTATCGGATATTTCGCCGAGACAGATAGCGTTCCTGGTATGTCCATCCTCTCGTATCGAGAGGGTACATATCCTGCAAAGGCTCGTGATAGGGCTTCATGTCATCGGTATAGGATATATCTAAAGCCTTTGACCTGACACGAACAGAAATATCCCTGAAGCGGTCTCTGCATGTGTTCGGCCATGTTATAGCAAGTGAGGACCTTCCATTTCGATGCTCCTCATTGAGCGGTCGAAGGAACGATTCGTCCACGGAAGCGGACGATACGGCACCGATGGTAAGCTCTGCTTGCTCAAAGATGCGAGCCATAATCGAAGCGTTTTCTTGCCAGTCCAGTGCGTTGTCCTGTTGAATGCAGAGGCGGTCGATCCAGATGTATTTCTCGCCAAGTTTCCTAGTCACCTCGGCAGCATCTAACAGGACAGGTGGGAGGTCCTTCAAAGCAATACCCTTTCGAAACGAGGCTATGGTCCTCTTCGTCGTACACAGAGACATGCCTTTTCCCCAGCAGTAGCTCAGAGCTACATATCTCGAGTCTTTGGGAAGTACCACGCTGTCAACCAAGACAAGACGATGTTCATCAATTCGTATCAGTCGTGGAGGTAGAGAACGCTCCGTGTCTTCATACCGACAGTCGAGATGTCCTCTCTTGCAGATATCCCTGCACCGCTCGATGAAAGCGAAAGCTTCCGGGCTATGGTGGTAGTCTGCTGGCTCGGCCGCATAGGCAAGTCCTGGCAAAGCTACCGAGCCTGTGTAGTATGATCAGCGTTAGGCAGGCTAAACTCGCAGGAGCACTGCCCTTACCAGGCTCGAGATAAACGTCCCAGTACTCATACGTGTAGTCATGAGACCTCATTCTCGCCACGTAACCCGTGTCATTGGACGGTAGGGGCTCCCAATCGATGGCTTGCCTCCATCGGGTCGGGTCACGCCCGAGCGAAAGCTCAATCAGGCCTTGTTGCAGATGGTTGTATGGACAATCGGCAGCCAGAGGCTCTGCGTTGAAGTCATAGACGTTGAGTCTCTCTCGACGAAGGAATTTGGCACAAAGACTACATCGTCTGGAGTGGTTGTCGTCAGTAGACGACCAAGGTGACATCGCGTCACTTGCCCACACTGTTTGTGTCGCGCTGTGTCGATACGCATAGTAGGCATTATGTTATCTCGACATACATCCAGCTGAGCACGATGAGGCGCAGCTGCAGTTGATGCGCTGGACGCTGCTCAGAAGTTTGGGTATTGTGTCTCTGTAGTAGGTAAAGCACCTCGAGTGTTCACACTTGATTCAATCAGCGCAACATCTTTCAAGATAGCCAAGCATCCAAGAAAAGCTCGTATATTTGCCACATTCGCTTTGAAGCGCGTACTGATGACACTGTAAGGTGAGACTGATGAAATGGTCACTCTGTATACAAACTTGATGTGAGCGCATGCTGCAGGCGCACATTAGCGGGCCACTCGCACAGGACTGGTGCGTGATGCCGTGGTATCACATAGCACCACCGACGGTCATTCAGAGCGTATAGTGATTCTGATGAACGCTCATACATGCTTGCCTTGTGACCCAGCAGAAGGTGTCCGAGGTGGTGCCATGGCGTTGCTTGTTTCCGCCCAACGCAGGCGATGTCAAATCACCATAACAACTTCCAAAAGCAGGTATTGCACGCCAACCATACATCCTTGCGCAAGTTCATAATGGCCATTCATGTTCAGCGCTCAATCAGCGGACGCCAGTGGTTGCACAAAAGCCTATCGCCTTCGGCCGACGAGCAAACAGCGAACCTCCGACACTGAAACAATTAGGCTTCCCATCACTCGTAACTGTATATGACGCCCGACTCTCACGCAAAAGCCATTTGCACAAATCACGAGCGACACGAGGCTGAGGGACACTAGCGGTTTGCCAAAGTTAAGGTTGTCGAAGGATTAGATGAGGGTTTGGTAGTTTGGCAGGACCCAATGATCTGGTCGAGCCAGAGTTTGCGAAGACTAGATGCAGGTTGCTGCAGGTCGGCCGGCACGTGGCAGCACACAAGGGATGAAATCGAGGACCGATCATGGGTTGCGTGCGAAGCCTTAAATCATGAATGATCTGACAATACCCTTACCAAACAGGATTCTGGAATAGAGAGCGTTCTGGGCATGTTGGCTGCATTACGCTGCATCTGCGCAATCAAAGAGTCTCACATCTCAAGTGAATTTCAGTTTCTGATCAAGACTCATGCTTTATGTCCCCAATGCAGACATTAGGTGACTTTATGACCTCCTCGCACTGCCCGACCTAAGCCCATACCCTACCAATGGGACGTACTCGTACATTCCGTAATTCAAACTCCATAACTCCTACGCTTTGTTCATTCAGATTTTGCCGTTTTCCCACCCTCTGCCCTTCTAGTACCTCTGTCCGCCATAAGGCATGGCTCCAGGTGTCATGCCACCTCCGTATGCACTCGCGCCACCGAAGCCGGGTGTTGTGTAGCCCGGGTCGGCTCCTCCGCCGCCGTATGCAGAGCGGTTTCCGCCGTATGCACTCTGTCCTCCGTACGCGCTCATGCCGCCTCCGTTCATCATGTCTGGGCTCTGGCCGCCGTGCAAGTCGAGTGCGGAGGGCTGCGACGGGTCGCTCGCATCTCCAAGCTCCTGGATGACACCTGCCAACTTCTGCTGCAAGACCTTGATTCCCTCGTGTAGGATGGTGTCTGGGGGCATGGCTCCAGTGCTCTCAAGATTGAAGTAGAAAGTGTGTGGCTCTGCATCATAGTCGAAGGGCTCACCTTCTTGAGGAGGCGCCTCCATAGGACCGTTCTTCACAGGGTCGGGCCACTCAGTCTTCGGGTCGACCTCGTACCAGAGTGTGGTGTGGCGGAGCTTGTTCCAAGGGTCGTATTCGAAGCCGACGGCTGCTGTGGGTGCCCATTTTGAGTGTTCCTTCGCAATACCCTTCTTTGCAACACATCGCAGGCGAAGGTCCTGTCCTCGGCGGAGCTTGCAGATGAGCGGGCCGTTGCGTTCCTCGTCGGAGCAGATGGGAGTACCAAGCTCAGGCAGGGTGTCGTCGTCGGCAGAGGGATGAGGCTGGTAGCGGGGCGCGCCGGTCTGTGATTCGATAAAGAGGTCTTTGGCGTAGACGTGCAAGTGTTCATCGGAGTTACGGTTTTGGACATTGAGGCTGAGGACGACAGAGCACTGTTCGCAGTACTTGTCGCAGTTGTCGCAGTCGCGGGAGTAGAGCAAGTCGTTAATGTTCTTTGCGCTCAGCGGGAGCAGACCCAGACGGTGGGCAATGAATTCATCGGCGAGGACGGTGTTGTTCGACTCAATCTCAACCAGGTCGACGGCGATGGTGGCAATCTCGGCCAGCATGACACGGCGCACTGTGTTCGCAAAGGCAAGCGTGGTGTTGCGCAGGGTGAAGTCGATGACTTCGTGGTTCATCGTGCGGATCGTGACCTGAGGACCGGAGTCCGAGTTGTCGAGGCTCTCGCCATAGAGATCGTACTCGTAGCCGTTCATCCTGGCGGCAAGTTTGTGGATGTATTGGTGGAGGACGTCGCAAAGTGAGGATGTGCCTGTCTCGATGATCTTGGGCCTGTGTTCGCGAAGCAGCGCGCGTTGCGGCTCAGCGGCTTCTCCCGGCGCGACACGAAACTCAAATTCTACGAGCCCCGGAGTTCACTTCAATTCACTCTGCCATCGCTCCTTCCTCATCAACAACGAGCCACGGTCGTGCCTTCCTCAGATGCGTCTTGATATCAATTTTCCAACAGATCACGTGACAGCGCTCGCCCAACGCTGCTCACTGGCTACAGAGTGATTCACGCTAGTGGATGTACCCGCGCCTTCAACCTCACCTCAACCGGCCACGTGACCAGCACAAGCCGAGGCTTGCAAGCATGAAGCTGCGCAATGTCTTCACCAAAAGCAATGTCTACACAAAAACCTCTCACTAAACACAGACGAGTGACGGACTCCTTGGACAACTTACAATGCTCAAAGTCTCGCAAGACTCAAACTACATCTTACAGTCTGGTTATTTCAGCAGCACAATTATTCCGTATAAACGATTCAAAATTGGTGGGTTAAGAGGCGCTGAATTGACGCAGCGCCCCGATTGATTATATTGTCGACGTGACACTCATCCGAGTCGTAATGCAGATGCGCACGTCTTATCTTAATCAGACAAAAGAAACTGGGACTTCTTCCCAGACAGCAATAGCAGACTGTAATGTCCATCCCTCCCAAAAAAAAAAAAAGAGACAAAATGGTGTCTGACTCTCTCGTAAGAGGCCGATCTTCCATATGTGTAACAAGCAAATATCCCAAGTATCCCCAAACACCATGCTCAATAACCAGTCACAAAAAAGCAATTCCAAAGGCAGTGAGAGGAGAAGACCTTCTCAGCAGTTCCTCAGTCTTCCCTAATCACTACCATCATCAAATTCCCTCTCCCATCCGACCCATCCAGTCATCCTGTTAGCGATATCGCTGGCAAAAGACGCCATGCAGCATCCCTTGGCCAGGTCGCCGGACGGGTCGATGCCGCCGCCGTTGTACCAGCGAGCGGCGCGGTAGAAGTCGCTGACGTCGTGCGTCAGACTGGTCATGATGCGGCCTTGGGCGTCGGGCTTTTGCAGCAATTGCGCGAGGCCATCGCGAGAGTCGGTGCCGTTGGTGCCGTCGAGGATCATTTGGTGGATTGTCGAGGGCGGGCAGGGGGTGAGGGCGCGGGGCGTGGTGACGTTGGCTGGGGCGTCAGAGCTGAGGGAGGAGAGCATGGCGGGGGATTGGTTGCAAGTTAGGGCGCCGTTGGGGCTGGTGCATGTGCGTCAGTATGGAAGTTCGGCAAGAGCACGGTGTGTTTGCGGGCATTACCTTTGCATCAGGCCAGCGGCGAGGAAGTTGGGGTGCGTTGTCGTGGCGCGCACGCAGCCGTCGGAGGTCTGCATGATCGTGGCGAGGATGAAGCGGCTGTCGACGCCAGTCGCGTTGGCTATGTCGACGATAGACTCGTGGATTGCAGCGGTTTCGTCCTCGGTGTTACGGGCGACTTCCCAGGTGTCGCAGGATGCGTCGATTACTTCTTGGTTGGCAGCGAACCTTGGAATTGTCAGCTTGCATTCTTAAATCTATCGCCGCATGCACTCACATGTCGTCGAAGGAGAGCCAGTCAGCTTCGGTTGGCCATCCTTCAGCCGCGGTGCCATTACCGGTGTAACTCTTGTAAGCCTTTGCGGCGTTTAGTGTCGGTGTAGGGGTCCTGAGAGAGGTTAGTGTAGAGCTGCCGTTCCCCGACACGGTCATGGTGCTGGTGACATCGATCGTCTGCGTTTCGTGAACAGTAAGGATATACGTCGCGTTCGCAGGCGAACCCGACTGTCTGGTCACTGTTCCCACAGAGGCAGCCGACGGGGCACCAGTAGCGACCGCGTTGAGGATCGAGAATGTTTCCACTTGCACATCCGTATGAGTGATGACTTTGGTGCGTTCTTGCTTCGCGCCTTCCGTTCCGATTGTGTAGGTCAACGTCGTCACAGCGGAGAAAGTGATAGTCGTCTCTGTGACAGTAGGTTCGGGCGAATCTCTAGGAGCAGGAGTGACAGCCGGTCCGACCGCAGGATTTCCAAAATCGTCCAGCGTCACCGTCGCATCAGCATAAACTATGCTAGTGTAGTCGTAACCTTCGTCAACTCCGTCTTCCTTCGATGCGCAGTATCCTTGGCCGGTAAGCATAGTTTCACAGAAATCCGAGTCTGCTGCGTAGTCGGCTTCAAAATCGGACAAGAAGATACCATAGTCGGAAGCAAGTTCACCGCAAGTCTCATCGGGCAAGGGAATGTAAGTCTCGAAGCAGCCGAGTGCGGCGTCCGTGGGTGTAGGAGCCATCATATCAGTGGCAGTCATGTCTTCGAGTGTGGTATTTGTGAAAGTGTTGGGGGTGCGTTGGGAGCGTGAAAGGGGTTTGGCAAGTGTAAGAGGTGCCATGAGAGCCACAATTGCGACCTATGCCCTTATCAGTACAGCTTTATATACGTGTCGTGGTCACAGATACTTACAGTCATGGAAGCCATCTTAATTATGGGTGAGGACATGTTGTAGATGATGTCTGTGCTGCGTCGACGTGGACAGAATGGTGTCGCAACGAATAATCAATACCAGCAATGCGCTGATTTGACTCCGATTGCGATCCTGATTGTGCCCGGTGGGAGAGAACGAAAATTATACTTAGCTGTTTGTGTGCCCCTCTTTCTTCCAGTCACCTTCGCGATGCGGTCCAATCCTTCAGTCCTAGGCGTCCAGTATCCAGATCCAGTAGTTCCAAGTTGGCGAAGTCGTGTTGTGATGGTAAAGTCGATGAATAAGTAGTCGGTTGGCTCCCTTACAGTCGGTCCTGTATAACGATCGGGGCGGCAATGATCTGAGGGTTTAGAAAGTCGATGGGTACAAGTGTTTGATGGTCGTGTCACGATCTACAAAATAGAAAGAAGCTCCAGCGAATGCAAGAGCAAAGGCAAATATCTATGGGCATGCTCGCCCGTTGGGACGATGCTTCTTCCCCGCTTCGGCGAACAGTATTGCCATGGTAATGTTTGCACGGCGTGGACGCTGGTTGACCGGAGGACAGAGGTGCGCTATGATCGAAACATGGAGTTTGTTGTAGCAGTTGTCGTTCGGCGCAAACAGTTTGTCTCACTTGCTCTCGCGACGTTGGAAGTCAAATTCGAGTTCGAGCGTTGCGACTTGCCCAGTTTTGGAGAACGTCCATCTTTGGACTATGCGGAGACGTTGCACCAACGTGCGTGACCGAATGTCACCAATAGCATTCATTTGTGTAGAACACTGTTGCAGACGTTGCTATGCATTCGAATCCAGATGACCTGCCGGACCCCGAGAAGAGAACACCACAATCCTTCCATGCGCCCAACACGTCAGAGAATCGTCACGGCGCTGGTCGAAGCACATAACAGGAAACGTCCAGCAAGAACAAGTTGCGTCCTGTCCTATCAATCCTTGAAAGTTGCACACAAAACGGGCAGTCGCACATTCTTGGCGATTCAGCTCAATTCTCACCAGTCCAGGGTGTAAGTCGTCAAGGCATGGTTGCTCACCAGTGACCCTGCGAGCCATGACAATATTTATTTTCAGATATTCCATTGGGGTCATGTAATTTTCTTTGGTATAATTATGGTGACTCCTGATTAGAGAAGAAAGTATGTACATGTGATATGGTCGCGTGATGGCCTACCTCTCATCAGCACACACACATGACCCGCTGAGCGACATATACCCTGGCTCCGTTCAATTCTTGGGAGGCATCTTTATCACAACTGCAATGTCTGTGATCTTGCCGCCGTTGAAGCCCGCCGCGTCGTATGGGCAGCTGCTGCAGGCGCAGACACAATCCTGCATAGCTTCGAATTCAACAAAATCACCAGGCTTGCTGCTTCCCAGGCGCTTCAGGCTGTAATTGGGTGTATTCTGGAAAATGTTGAAGGGGTCTGTGACATCCAGGTGGCTTTTCATTCCATACGGCTCCATGGCTTCGGCGATGTTTGAAGCGCAAGATCGGTGACCAGGTCGGCCTTCCTTCTCGTACATCTTCGGGAAGCAGCTCATGAAAGTCATGTCGTGCACTTTGACTGTGTCTTCCACGAGCTTCAGTATGGGCTCGTCGTTGTTGGTCCATAAGTACTCTCCAACGGCAGGCGTGACGCCGCTCAGATGGAAGCGCGTGTACGCCATGCTCAGCTTTTCGACAAGATTAGTGCCTTGCACCCAGGCAGCAAAGTCCACAACCTGCTCGCCGTGGAGGTCAACGACGCGGAAGCGTTCACCCTTCTTCACTTCGAATGCTAGACCATGGGCTGCCTTGCATATAAGCGTCTTTGGACCGGAGGCATCATCTGGTGAAGATGGAACTGCCGGTTGGGTGTCTGGAAAGCACATGCTGAGAGAGAAAAGGTGACAGTCCTTTGGTGATCAATGCCTAACTCTCAGTGTTTGAATGGTGCCGTATGGTGGCGTTGTGGCTTGCGTGGATGTACGCGTAAGAATTGATTGAGGAGGTTTGAAAAAGGTGATGGGAACCCTACGATGGATGACACAAGACACGTGTGGTCGTGATGGTATTATAAGGCTTCGGCTATGGGGATGATGCCGGTTAACTCTCATCATGTATTGGCAGCATTATTGCTCCGCAGCCATGGATCGGTGGATCGCCGTATCCTTGCATAGCTTGTTGGCCCTATGCGGGAGTTGCCGCATATGACGACACGGCAGTCCAGACCGACTTGAGTGGGATAGCAGGCGAGGCGAGCTCGCTGTGAATCTGCTGGCCCTGCCCAGGATTCTTGTTGTTGTTGGAGCTCCCAGGCGCTGCTGTCCTTCCAACAAATCATACCGTGCATATACGCGAACACCCTCTCTGCTCGCGTGCCTGCTACAGTTCAACCTCTGGCCTGAGAGTACTTAGGCCCCCAAAGCCACGCTGGCTCCTCAATTCTGGTCTCGTTTCCTCCCACGCTCCTCCCAGCAAGGCCGCATTCCCTTCTTGCGCTATCTCTTCCCCAACATCCACGCAGAAGCAAAGAGGAAGCTAGAGCATCTTCGCTACACTCGCTTCCCCAATCTTCGACACCGCGCCCAGGCTTCCATCTATCGCTACCTGGTCGCCCGCCAACTGCGCAAGCAGAAGCGCAAGGTCCCCAGCTTCCTCGGACGCCTCAGGACGCCTCGAGAAGCCCGTCGGTCTATACGGGCCTCGAAAGATGCTGCAGCAGTGCAATCCAAGGGCAGAATGGCGTTCAGCGGCTCTGGCGGCACCGGCTATGCAGATCTGTCTGCCTTTCGCTCCGAGGGCAAGGAACCAGGTGCAAGACGAAAGAAGTTGGCAGGGTACTTGAAAGCGGCGAATGACTTGCGGTCGAGTTATTGGGCAGGAGGAGACACAAACACACCCAAAGTCGGTGATGAGGAACATGACAATCCGTTCCCGGATGCAGCCATTGTGAAGTACGGCAATGCGGAAATGATTTTGTTTCCTAGCTATGCTCGCAAGCACATCAAGACCAAGGTGAGATTTGTGCTGTATACTGTGATCCTTCATGAACATTGGCTGACCGTACTCAGGAACGACCTGTTTCGGACGACTCAAGTAATGACGAGGATTTCTGGAGGCGGCAATGGGACCAACACGAAGCCGATAAAGCCATTGTGGATGTCGATGTGCGAGGATGGATATACAACCCACAACGCGGGCCTCATGGCCGGAAACATCGATTGATGATAGGCGTCGCACGGCAGGTCGTCGGCCTACCAGCGTCTGCCACCAACAAATCAGCGGACAACAGTGCGCCTTCAAGCCGTACATCAAGTCCAAATCGATCATCAGCACAAGAGGAAGACCTGATCAATTTCGAAGCGGAAAAGCTCGTGCAAGAAGGAAATGCCGAAACTGAGAGAGTGCAACGAGGTGATTATCACAACCATTCGAACGGCACAAACCGGGGTCGCCAGTTGCCAGACAGCTTCGGACGTTCCCAAACAGCGACAACATCGTCAGACACACTGAATATCACGCCCTTGCAAAAGCGCAATAGCTGGGCGCAACCTGCCAACATGACCGCTGCTGAGCTCGCCACAGCCAATGGGCATTTGCTCACACGTCTAAAGCCGTTCCTTGCGACTGGGCTTGCTGAACAACCGGTCAGCGCATTTTTCTATAATGATTCCATCTCTCGCCAGCGCACGGTCTACACAGACGCTTCCGGACATTTCAACGTTAGAGCACCGCTTGATTTCATTCCAACGCATGTACGAGTCCTTGCTGGGGAGGGCTTCTCTGCAACGGAAGAAGTCAATGTGACTACCGATAGGGGTGTTAGCTTGATCAGTGACATTGACGATACGATCAAACATTCAAACATCAACGGCGGTGCTCGCGAAATTTTCCGCAACGCCTTCATCCGCGATCTGGCTGATCTGACCATAGACGGCGTCCGCGAATGGTACAACACTTTACATGATATGGGTGTCAAGATACACTACGTCTCTAATGCGCCATGGCAAGTCTATCCTGTCCTATCTTCTTATTTCAAGTTGGCGCACCTGCCGCCTGGCTCGTTCCACCTGAAGCAATATAGTGGAGCGCTGCAGGGCATCTTCGAGCCCGTGGCTGAGCGAAAGAAAGGCACGTTGGACAGGCTAATGCGTGATTTTCCCGAACGCAAGTTTATCCTTGTCGGCGACAGTGGCGAAGCTGATCTTGAAGTCTACACAGAGGTCGTGCTGGGTAACCCTGGGCGAATTCTCGGCGTGTTCATCAGAGATGTCACAACGCCTGTACAGTCAGGCTACTTTGATCCAAACGGTGGGTCAGGTAGTGGGAAGAATTCTAGACCTGGCAGTCGAAGTAACTCCAGACACCATTCAAGGACACAAAGCGGCGACAGCCTGGCAATGTCGAAGAGAATCAGCCGTCCTGATGACATTCGGGAGGATGACGCCGACCTCAAAGCTGCAATTGCGGCATCTCTGCAGGATATGGAAGAGGAGATGCGACAGGTCAAGCGGAATATGAACCCAGACGCTCACGTTGACGAAGGGCGGACTGGCCGTCCACGCTTGCCAGATCGAATGGCCACTTCACCAGGAGGAACTCCGTGGAAGCGCTCAACTTCTCCTGAGGAAGACTTGATTGACTTTAGCGAGCAAGTACATGTCCCCAAAAGACCGCAAATGTACTTGTCGCCATCGGACGGTAATATCGCAGCACGGAGAGCACATGGTGGATCAGAACCGCATAGGCACTCACCAGCCCCTCCGCCCAAACCACAAGCATTACGTCGACCTAGCAATGGGTCGTTGAAGACTGACTCCGGCAAGGCGCCTCCGCCTCCCCGACCACGAAAGCCCTCAACTACAGTAAAGCCACCTTCACCTCAGCCACCGTTCCCGAACACCCAGCCCGTTAAGCACTCACCATTATCACAAGTCACCCGCTCGGTCTCGAGTCCTAAACAACCACCGCCACTCCCAACTCGTCGTGGTCAGGCTAAGCGCACAGAGACCAAGCCTAAGCCTGAAGCATCGCATATCCCTGGCTCCTGGCAATCCGATCTTGCATACGGCAAACTACCTAGCAGACCAGACCAGCGTTCCAACTTCGATCCCGCTTTCGAGCCGTCATCATCGAGCACGCGTCCTTTTGCCCCGCTTCCGCCCCCGCCTCGCCGTGTTGGCAGCACCCTCTCGTTCACAACCTCGACTCGCATGAGCCGCGAAAGCGGAGCCTGGAGCGATGACGGCATGCCCACCAGCCCGGGTGACGGTATGGGCAAGAAGGAGTACTTGTGGCAGCAGCGCTGGGCCAAGGCTAAGGCCGTTATGGACCGAAATGGAGTCACGCTCCGCACTTGGCGGGTAGGAAGCGATATTGCCGACGTTTGTGTCAAGTTAGCAGAAATGGAAATCAGGGAGATGGAAAAGGAGGATAGAGGACACGCGAGACGGTGATAATTACGATGCATGAAGGGGCTCTTTTGGGTGGGAGGTCATAGAAATTTTCTTACTTGTAAGTGGCGGCATAGCGAGCATCGGAGCGAGAATATACATATGCATATGAATGATAAGATTGACTATTTTTGGTCAACTGCCAATTGAACTTCAGGCGCCTCGTGGTGGGTGCATCTGCGCACTAAGCAAGATGTTGGGCTCGCGTACTCGTGTGGGGATGCGATGGCATCAACTCTTTAAGTTATACAAACACAACATAACAACATAATTGAGCTCGATCGTAATGAAGACAATGTCGGGAACTTGCTCGTGGCAGCTTGCGCCATCACGTCTTTGGCGCTAACACGCTTGTCATGCTTGCGTGCTCACAAGCATGCACGAAGCTCTTGAGAGCATCTTCCTATTACTGCGTGATAAGCTGGTGAAGAGGTTATTGCAAGCATTAAAGCAGAGATAAGCAACGCCGATAGCGGGCACTTCCAATGTTGCCATATGGGCTGCTGGGCCCTATGTTTAGACCAATGGTGGGACTGATTCAAGAGATGAAGTACAAAGGCCACGGAGAGTATGCGGAAGAGTAAGATTCATATTACGAGCACTTGCCAGACAATCGATTCTCTCTATTACGCACTGTGCATCTCCCTGGCTCACACCATGGCATCCTACAGCGGCGTGCCACGAGAAAAATGGTGGAAGATCCAATGGTTCGCGAAAGACGACACGAAAGAAGAGCGCAGGTTCATCACCAAGCTCAACTTGATCCTGGTGCCGTAACTTCTGCTCTCGTACTGGGTCAAGAACTTGGACCAGAACAATCTAAGTTCGTACCTTCGCGCGGTCCGCAATAAGTGCTTGTCTTTTTACTGATTTTCGGCATAGACAATGCATACGTCGCTGGTATGAAGGAAGACCTCGGCTTCTACGGGAACGAACTGTCGCAGCTACAGACAATGTACATCATTGGGGCGGCGGTTGGTCAGATTCCATTTTTATTCATTTTCACATACGTCCCGATGTACTGGTTGGTGCCGGGGATGGATGTCTGCTGGGTGATTGCGACACTGTTACAGTTCCGTGCTCAGTCGTTTGCGGAGATGGCGGCCTATCGATTCTTGGTCGGGTGGTTCGAGGTATGTTCTCTCGTTGGTAATATGGGATGGTTGTCTGACGATGCTTGACCAGGCTGCTTACTTTCCGGCGATACATTACATGTTGGGTACGTTGACCACTATTCAGAACATCTGGGACAAAGGGTCAAATTGAAACTGATGGTCAACAGGCTCCTGGTACCGAGGACACGAGCTTGGCCGTCGAGGAGGGATGTGGTATGTCGGACTGCCGTTGGGCACTTTGACGGCCGGTCTCGTTCAGGCAGGCACGACCACTCGTCTCGAAGGTGTTCATGGCCTAGCAGGATGGAGGTAAGTGCTTCGTTCGACTACTTGCGCATCAGTTCTTGCTGACGCCTGTAACCAGATGGATGTACATCATATGTGCGATCATCACGATCCCAGTCGGCATCATAGGGTACTGTGTCGTTCCTGGAACAATCGACCAGCCGAATCCTTACATCTTCAAAGAAAAAGATCTCGCGATAGCCCACAAACGTCTCGACAAGTCTGGGCACACCCTGCAGGGAAGGCTGCGTCTTCGGCACATCAAAGAGATCACGACCAGCAAGCATTTCTGGATCGTGGTCCTCGGCGATATCTTCTTCTGGAATGCTGGTGCCAACTCAGGTGCATTCTTGTTGTGGCTGAAAAGTCTGAACAAATATGACTCTGCGACTGTCAATAATTATGGAACCATCCCATCAGCTTTGGGAATCTTTCTCGTCCTGCTAGTGAACTTCTCATCTGATCTGCTTTGGGGACCTGTTTGGGGCATCACTTTCGCGAGCGGGATGAACACGCTGTCCAACTTGATCCTAGTGAGTTTGGAAGTCTATGAGATAGTTGTAACACGAAACTAACGTATGAGTTCCCAGCTCATCTGGGATGTTCCAGACGGCGCAAAGTGGTTCGCCTTCTGCAGTCTGGGCTGGAGCTACGCACTGTCGAGCAGTCTTTACGGCTGGGTCAACAACATACTGCGCGACTCCCCCGAGACAAGATCGTTCACGCTGGTGTTCATCAACATCATGGCGCAATCTTCTACGGCATGGACCAACGCTTTGACTTATCCGACCACTGAAGCGCCTCGTTTCCTCAAAGGCTATGCTTTTTCTTTCTCCATGTCGACATCGCTCATTATCGGAGTTCATCTGTTGAATTTGTACTTGAAGAGAGAGAAGTAAGTTGGTTTTTGAGTACAATTCGAGACAAAACTGACTTCCTTTTAGGAGATTTGCTAGGAGCCAGACAACCGCAAACATAGATGCCGTGGTCGCGGGTGCCGATAGCTCAGAGCGTTTTGATACTGTACTCGTCTCAACAAAATCCAAGTCCTGAGAAGGCAGCTAAACAAAAAGCCTCGAGCTGAGAAGTAAACTACCTTCGATTCAAGTACACTAGCAGATGAATCAGTGTCTTATATGTCGTCCATAGCCTTGCAATAGCCCCTGTCCGCTCTTTAGGTTGTATTTAGGCGTCAAGATCGAACTAAAACCCTTTAAGACGCTGATCGGGATGTGCGATTGTGTCGAAAAGTACCAAACCACTGCCAATGTTCTGTGTGGAATGAGTCCGAGCACTTGACCTAATGGCTCAACATGACGATGGAAAGGTGGCGCCGATCTAATCGAACATGCGGCTCGAGAAGCTAGCGATCTTATCTTATCCATCTACGGCGAAATATTTAGGCCGACTCAGCAGCTGAATTTCTGAGCGGAGCAAGTTGCGCCGCGCATCCTTCGTCGGTGCCTACCAATGCCAGACCAGACCAACATCTGAGGGCGGCATAATCCTGCATCCGAATACCACTCGGACGATACAGGTAGAAATCCGACCAGCATGCTTGTCCACTGATCTGCACACATGTGATAGGCGCGCGGCTGAATGCCATGTCCGTCTTCGTTGCTACAGTCGTCATATCCAAAATATTACACGCCTTCAATAGCAGCGGACGTCCGTACAAATTGTCGACATGGCCTACTCTTTCCATCAATAGTTTTCTGGCAATACAACATTGATCATTCCTTATCATCGATCCCGATCTATATCTCAAGTTCCGCAGCATCCCATCATGACAGCCCCTCGCCGCTTGTTGATCTCTGGGGCGACTGGAAAACAAGGCGGCGCTCTTATCAACGCTCTGCTAGCCAGGCCTTCGCATCCATTTGAACTCTATGCGATCACACGCGACAAGGACTCCAAAGCCTCGAAACGCCTAGCCAAGCGGAATGTCAATCTTGTCGAAGGCAATCTGGACAATGTCGACGCGCTCTTTGCCCAAGTTCCCTCACCAATCTGGGGCGTCTTCTCTGTCCCGATTCTCGACAAGGGCATTGAGAAGGAAGAAAAACAAGGCAAAGATTTGACTAGAGCGTCGGTCGAAGCTGGTGTTTCCCATATCATCTTCACCTCTACCGATCGAGGAGGCCAGATGAAGAGCGAAAATACCCCTACGAAAGTACCTCATTTCAGTTCTAAATACAGGATTGAGCAAGACATCAAAAGAGCTGCCGCGGCTAGCGATAGGCGAATGACTTACACCTTCCTCCGTCCTGTCGCGTTCTTCGACAATCTCGGCAACAACTTCATCGGCAAGGCGTTCGTTTCGATGTGGCGACTTAACGGCCTCAACCGCAATTTGCAAATGATCTCGACAAAGGACATCGGCAAAGTGGCAGCGGAAGCCTTCCTTAACGCGAGCGATAAGCGTTACTGCAACAAAAGCATCTCACTCGCAGGTGATGCACTGACTCCTAACGATGCCGCACGTATCTTCAAAGAAGAGACTGGCCAAGAAATCCCTTCCACGTATCCTTGGCTCGCTTGGATCATTCGTACTCTCATACCGGATCTGCGATATATGTTTGGCTGGTTTGCAGAATCGGGTTTCGGTACTGATGTGCAGGATGTGAGAGCGCGTTACCCGTCTATAAGTGACTTTCGTACTTGGTTGAGAGAGGAGAGCGACTGGGCAAAGGGCAAGGGATTATAGAACATTTTTCTAGAAGTACTCGAAAGGAATCTCAGATATAATTACTCTTATTCGATTATAGAGATAGTACTAATATAGAGTGACTAGCTATAAGATTAGTAAGTAAACCCTTAGTATCTCTCTATAGTAAGTATAATATCGGTATAGAGGAAGCGGATACGTAGAGGAAACAGATAGATTTACTAAGGTTAGCTACTAGCCTATAGGTATAGCAGTTACGTATCTGTTTCGCGTAATGTACTAGTAGGGAAAGTAGACTACACTTAGAAGTGATATAAGTTACTTTTTCTTTTTTTTTTTTTTAAGATTAGGATATCTTAGAGAATCATAGACGTATTCTAAAACAAATTAAAGTTTTGAAATCTTATACTAATAATACCTAATTTAGCTTATTAGTATTCTTAAAGTAAGAGCTAAATTAGGAATTATTAAGCTCTAAAGAAAAGTAGAAGCTAAAATTTCTCTAAAAAGTACTTAGTTCTAGAGTATACTAGGTATATTCTAGAATAAATTTCTTACCTATTCTAGAATATACCTAGAGTATTCTAAAAAGTACTTAGGAGAAGGTCGAAGAAATTTTAGCTTCGACTTTTTCATATCTTTATTAACGTTACTCTTTATTTAAGCTATATATAATAAAGGCTAATTAGCTGAATTAGGCTACGAGACCTTAAAACAATAAGTAACTAGTTTATAAGTAATTTTAAAATTACTTAGTAGAGATATAGCTAATTTAAAAGTAATAGTTAATTTTTAGAAAAAAAGAATGTCTTTTTTAATTTAGGATCTAAGACCTCATATATAGGCTAATTAGCTCGAAGTTAGATTTGAATAAATTTAAATTATTAAATTTTTATTTCGCTTCTTAAATTTTTAATATAGGCCCTAATTAGTATATTATATCAGTTTACTAAAAAAGCTTAAAAGTTACTTACTTCTAAGTAGAGCTTACTTCTCCTACTAGTACGTTACTATATTATATATTCCTTATATTATATATAATAAAGATAATCGACTTAGTTTTATTACTACTATATAAGTTAATATTATTAAAGCTATATTTAGGAAAGTTAGTATTAATTTACTAGATTCTAATATGATTCTTTTAATTCTATCTATCTAAGTTTATTCTTAAGTAATCTTACTTTCGAAATCTAAAAATTCGATACTTTTTAAGAAAATAATCTAGATTTTGATAAGAAACTAAGAGATAAGATGCTACTAATTATCTCTTATAGAATTCTAAGCTCTTATCTTTATAGAAAAGAGGAATACTAAAGTAAAGCTACTATTAAAAGAGCTAACGTAATAGTATAGGAAGTTAGCTACCTCTAGAAGTATGCTACTTTTAAGCTTTTCGCGTAGATAGAGTAAATTAGGCAATTTTCGAAAATTCTTATAAAACTAAATTAAAAGATAAGGTATTTTTTAGCTAGTCTCTAAGTTTTAAGGGACAATATCTCAAACTAGGTAATTTATTAACTTTTGTTAATTACTAATTTTTATTACTACTTTTTAAAGTACTTATAACTTGAGAATTAAGCTAGTTATCTATATATTTTCTATAATTCGAAGTAGTATAGTATCTAAAGATTAGTATATAGCCTTAATTAGAGCTAATTAGGCTTAAATAAAGAGAATATAGCTAATAATAAGCGGAAAAAGAGGTTAGTTTTAGGCTTATTCTAGAATATACTTAGGAATTCTATGATATACCTAGGCCTAAAATAAGGTTTTTTCTACTTCCTAAGATATAAACTAGAATTTAATAGCTAATTTACTAAGTTTCAAGATTTTAGAAACAGGATCTAATTATATAAAAAAGAAGGATTCTAAAACTTTAATTCCTACTAAAATCCGACTACTGGTTCTTAAGATATCCGAATTTTAAAATTAGAAGTTAAATTTAAGAAATAAAAAGTAAATTTAAAATATCAAATTAGGGGTCTTAAATATAAGCTAGTTAGCCTAAAGTTCGGTATATATAGAGAAAAATACCTAAACTTTAATTTAATTTCTTAGAATTTTTTAAATTCGGCCTAATTAGCCTATAATGTTAAATTAAAGGACAAAAAGCTTACAAGTAGGATACTTGTAGGAGTAGCTAACTTCCTGTACTATTACGTTATATAAGAAAGGTAATATATGATAGAAGTACAAAATAGGTTAATATAGTATAACTAAGAGTTAGGTTATCTATTTAGGAGATTCTATCTTAAGAGATCTTAAAAGAGAAAGAAAAGTGAAATTAATTATCTAGAGAGAAAAACATAAAAAAGATAATATAAAAAAAGGCTTCTATAATTTTAAGTTATTCTAGGAGTAAGGATCTATATTTAAACAGCTTTTTCAGAAAACTTAGTAGGAAATTAGAGAATAACTTATCTTTATTCTAAAAAATGATTCTGAATCTTCTCTTAATCTAGGTAAACAAATATCCTCTAACTCTAAAGGCTAATTAAGTTAATTTTTTTTTACTTCTAAAGCTCTTTCTAATAGTCTTAGAATAACAAGTTAAATTAGAGAACTTTATTAGTAACTTATAATACTAAAATATACGATCCTTTTTTTTATATAAGAATATAAAATTCTCTAAGTTCTAGAGCTAATTAGTCTGATATTAAATTAATTATTTTATTTTAAATTTAAGATTAAGTAAACTTTTAAAGAGAAGTTAGAAATCCTCTATTACTTATAAAATTCTCTTTAGTTTTTTCTAATTTAGATATACAAATATTTTATAACCTTAAAGGCTAATAGTCTAAGTAGACTTAGAGAAAGAAGTTAGAAACCCTCTTTAGCTTTAAATATCCCTTATTCTTTTTTCTATAATTTAGAGTTGTTAACCTTTATAGCTCTCATAAATAGTTATTAGGGACTAAGTCAGAAATCTTATTCTTTTAGAAAACTGTCTTAGTTTTCCTCTGTGTTTAAGTATAGAGTTATCTCTAAACTTAAAAGGCTAATTAGTATAAATCAACTAGCTCTTTAGTCTAAAGAGTGATATTTAGTTAGCTTTAAGAGGGAAATTAGGAAATCTAATTAGTCTATAAAATTCTCCTTATGTTAATTCTTTCTTATACTTCAGATATCCTTAAGACTATTCTTTAATAATTAAGCCTAATTAGCTTAATTAAATACTATACCTTTAGACTTTATTTTGATAGCTTTAGGATAATAATCTAGAGACTCTCTTCTAACAAGCTTATATAATTCGCTTAGAAATAAATTACTCTAAATCTATAAATTAAAAGATTCTTTAATGTTCTGAACTAATTAGCTAAAATTAAGTTTTTACTTTAGAAGCCTTCATTTAATATCCTTAGGGATGTATTGAAGAAAATTTCTAGCTTATCTAAATAAACTTAATTTTTTACTAATTTAGCTAAATAAATGTTTCTTAATATTTAATAAGATTATTAAGCTTAGATGAAGCTTTTCATCTTAAAATCCCTTTCTAATAACTCTAGGGTAAAAAGTTAGGAAACCTTATTCTCTTATAAAAATCTCCTATTTTTATAGATAACTAAGGCATATATACATTCCCTAAGTCTAAGTACTAACTAGTGTAGATTAATTCTTAACATTAAAAATAAAATTAAGCAAACTTTAAGAGAAAAGTTAAGAGACTAGTTTAGCTTATATAATTCTTTTTAAACTTCTACTAATATAAGTATAAAAACAATCTCCATTATTTCAGGCTAACTAGGTTAAATTTAATTTTATATTTTTGAAGTTCTATCTAATATTCTTAAATAACTAAATAAGGAAACTTCTCTATTTAACTAAAACTTATTGATTATTCTCTGAATTAAGATACTTGGATACTTAAATATTCCTTAATATTAGAAAAGAATTAGTTTGAATTAGATACTATACCTTTAATGCTTAATTTAAAAGTCTTATAGTAATAGATTAGGAAATTTCTTTCTACTAATAAATTCTCTTTACATAATATATCTACTAATTTAGGTACTTGAATTTCCTCTAATACTAAAGGCTACTAAGCTTAAATAAGATAATCTATTTTAAAAACTCTCTTTAAGAATATAGTTTTAGGATTTAAAGTTTAAAAAATACTCCTACCTTACAAATCGATAGCTTAGCTAATTTTCTATTAATTTAGATATATGAATTTTTTCTCTTTGAAGCCTATTTAGCTTGAATAAATTATGTAGCTATAATATATAGTTTAAATTAACTTAAGATAATAAGTTAGAGATCATTTTAATTGAATCTTATTTTCCTTGATTTTTTTTTATTTTAGAGAAATAAATATTCCCTAAAATCTATATACAATTAACATAGGTAAATTCCTATACCTAGAAGCCTATGTTCGATAATCTTAGGTAACTAAGTTAGGAACCTTTCTAGCTTAGAAATTTCTTTTTAATTTTCTCCGTCTATAGCTAGTAAAGACAGAAGGATGAGCTACTAAAATAGACCCTAATTAGGGTAATATCTTAATCCTTAGAAGGAAAAAACTCCAAAGTAGCCTACTTATAGATATAGCCTACTTCTCCTACTAGTACGTTGGAATATATAAGCAGAGTAAGAGTATTACTTTATTAGGTTAGATTGTTATTATATGAGATTCTATTATTAGGAAAGTTAAGCAAATTAATAAAAATAAGAAAATAAAAAGTAAAAAGTAAAAGTAAAAAACGCATAATTAAGGTTTTAAGTAAAGAAGTAGAAGAAAAGAATAATTCAGTTAATAAATTAGCTTATTAGGTTTTTTTAATCTAGGTATGTATAGGTAGTTTTATAAAAATACTTCAATTTTAGCTCGAAAATTCTATTTTGAATTACTAATATATTCTAGAGGAATAGTAAATTTCAAAATAAGAATATAAGCCTTATAATATGTTTCATTATTCATGAGAAGATAAACTCTTATTTAGTATTAACTAGGAAGTTATAACTTAGTAAAAACAAAATTTTAAATTTTAAATCTTAAAGGTAAAAGCTAAATTTTAAAATTTAAGTTATATATTTGAAATATATACTAATTAGTATAAGTTATATAAACTTAAGACTCTAAGCTTTAAGTTAATTTAGTCTTTTAAAATTTCAGAAATAGGGCCTAAATAGTATAGGATCTCGATTTTAAGAAAAGAATTACTAAAAAGTAGCCTACTTCTAGCTATAGTATATTTCTCCTAATAACACTAGTATATTATACAAATATTCCCTAATCTTAAAGCCTGACTAGTTTAGATGGATACTATACCTTCAAGCTATATTCTCTAACTTTTAAGCTTAATAAGCGTAAATTAAGGCCTTGATTTAAAACCTATTTATATTACTTTAAGGAAAATAGGATAGAGAATATCTTTATATTATATTATCCTTAAAAGCTTTCTCTTAATTTAGGTATATAAATATTACTTAATATCTAAGCTTATTAAGCTTGATTTAATCTCAATAGCTATAATATACTAGGAGGGAAAGTAGGCTATTTCTAGAATTAGGCTACTTTAAAACTTTTATTTCTAAGAATTAATATATTACTCTAATTAGGCTCTACTATAAAAACTATAAGAAGTTAAATTCAACTTTAGGGACCTTAGTTTAAATATAATGATTTTTAGTCTAATTAGCTTATTTTTTAGCTATAAAATCTAAATTTTAAAGTACTTTAAAATTTAATACCTAATTTCTAAATTTAGAATATCTTAAGAACTAGTAGATAGATTCTAGACTAATTTAAAATTTGGAATCTATTACTGATAGTATTAGAGCTTAGTTTATACTATTAGCTTTTCTAAAGTTAGGCCTAAGTTAAAAATTATTAATCTTTAAAAAAAACGAGATTAAAATTCCTTTTACTTTATTCTTAGTATTTTTAAGAATATCCTAATAGAGATATACTCTAGAATAGGTAGAAAATTAGAGCCCTTTTCGACTACTTTTACTTATAATCTATTATTTACAACCTAGCCTATTAAGCCTTAACTAGTACTTATAAGTAATATATAACTAATCCTCTAATTACTACTAAAATAAACTAGATAGTTATCTAGCTTAGATTAAGAGTTATAGTAATTTTAAAGTTAGGACTAATAAATACATAGTTTTAAAATTACTATAAGTCTTTTCTCTGAAGTAATATTACTTTAACTCTTAGAAATTAGCTTCTTTATACTCTATCTTTAGAGTTTACTTATTAGGAATTTGAAAAATTAGCCTAATTAGGACTTTATACTTAATACTCTGAAAAGTAGACTACTTCTAAGTATATTAACTAATATTATAGTATACTTTCTTTAGTAATATATTATCTATATTTATAGCTTTAGTATAATAGCTCGAAATATTCGTTATTTTAGATAAAGTAACTTAAAATAACTTACTATTATTTATTACTAACTTATAACTCTAAAGATTAGAGAATATTATAAATAGTATTATAGATTAAATAAGAAGACTAGAATTTATAAATTAGTTAATATAAGTAACTTATTATAAGGTAACTTATATAACTTAGCTAAGTTAAGTTAATTTCTAGTTATACTTAGTATTATAGATATAATCGCTTAGAAATATCGAAGAAGCTAAAATTTAGTCTAAGACTAAGATATTTTAAAAGGCAAGCCTTAAGAGATAAGACTTAGGTATAGCCTAAGCGCTAATAAGGAAGCTAACTTCTTTTAATAGGTTTTTATCTTAGAGCTACCTTACTCCTATATCGAACTTATTAGATACTAAAGTAAATCCTAGTATATATAGCGTTTACCTATAATAGATATATTACTAAAAGTACTTAGTATATTAATAGAAATAAAAGAGATTTAGAAATAAGTAAAAGTAAAATAATAAAGCTTAGATAATATAGTAGATAAGTGACTAGATTATAAAAGCTAGTAGTAAAAAAGTCTAGCGAAAACCTTATAGAATATCTTTAGAAGAGTTATACTAAGTGATAAAGATATATAGATAGAGTTTATTAACTTATAAGAAAAGTTGTATCATAATTAATTCTTATATATTATAAGAAAAAGCTAAACTATCTAGCTTAGGTAAGTTAGATTTTCTATATTCTCTAGAAGCTTTAGTATCTTAACTAGTATTATAAATCTCCTAGGTCGTTTTAATGAGAGAGATAATAAAGGTAATAGTACTAACTACTAGGCTTTTTTCTATGCTAGATATAGTAGTCAGTTAGCTTTTAAGGTAATTAATCTTAGGAATCGGCTAAGTATATTTATGTCGCTATAATAGAAGGTATTAAGCCTCTCGAATTTACAATTATGTAATTATGCATAAGCGAGAGCTAGCGACGCTAAGCTAGAGC
This sequence comes from Cladosporium sp. BSL10, assembly GCA_001553865.1. Classification (NCBI taxonomy): domain Eukaryota; kingdom Fungi; phylum Ascomycota; class Dothideomycetes; order Cladosporiales; family Cladosporiaceae; genus Cladosporium; species Cladosporium sp. BSL10. Next base: position 50,797 of record LJJI01000016.1, read on the forward strand.
TGATCGTATGACCTATAAGCGCTATAGCTTATAGCTGCATATTGGTAGAGGCTAAGTGTCCTCATCCTTAATCTCATATAAGATTTACAAAACGCTATCATACCTAGCAGCTGCCTATGATCAGCCGTAATATGAGACAGGCGCAAGACATTCTACCTTAGGCAGCTTGACACGATGGCTGCGAACGACGCTTCCGAACCCGATACCGCTGCTGCTAGGCATTATAGCGCTAGCCTGATCAACATCAGTAGTAGCAGCAGCAACCAAGTCAATAATACCATCACTGGTGGGTCAGGAAATGCTCAGTACTTCGCCACTAATCAGTACTTTAACAGCGCCTGGGTTTCAAGTTAAGACCAACTCGACACAGACTTCCGTAAAACCCTATTCCTTACATCTCTAGAAATTGACCGCAACGACTTGATCGACATGAAAGAAGGAAGAGTTAGGAATACCTGCGAATGGATACGGACCGCTAAGGAGTACAAGGCCTTCCTTGGAGGCACACAACGGCTGTTGTGGATCTGGGGAGAACCCGGGAAGGGCAAAACGATTCTGTCAATCTTCCTATCGCAAGAGCTAGAACTGGAAAAGAAAGCGAAGACAATATACTTCTTTTACAGGGCCGAGCACGAAAAGGGCAATACCGCAGTCGCGGTCCTTCGTGGCTTACTTTGGCAACTGACAGGGATATGCCCGGAGCTTACACGAGTGTTGCGCGGAAAGTGCGGTGACGTTGCTGAAACTACCATTGCTTCGCGCTAGACTCCTTGGTCCTATCTTAGAGAGCTTATCGCAGTAGTGCGATTGGAGCGGGTGTACTGTGTCATTGACGGACTTGACGAATGTGACGAGAGCTCGCAACAGTGGCTCTCCAAGAGGTTTCTATCGCTACAGGATGACGACAATACAGACCGCTTCCACGTTATTATACTCAGTCGATATCTGGCGGATCTGAAGAATGCATTCTAGGTGGACTTGAATTGTAAATACAACAAGCAAGTCGATACTGATGTGAAGACATTTGTGACACTCACATTGGCGATTATGCGATACTATAATCACGGAGAGTTTCTTACGCCACCCTATTCACCACCACGGCCTTGGTCTCCCTCCTGCGAATTGGCCAGCCCACCTTGGGACTGTGGTCCACCACTGCTGGTCAGGCGTCTGGAAATTGTACGGACTCTGATCTGACCTTTTCGCATTCGGCTTCCACTGCGCATCTCGCCATACTGGATTATTCGGACCCGCCCCTCCCGTCTGCCAGAACATGCGCGGCGTCTCGTACCTCCTCGTTTTGAAATTGTACTGCGCTCCTATGCGTGAGCTAGTGCGCGTCCACGAAGCATTCCACGCCGGCATCAAATCTTGCTTCCTAGCATCGGGGTCACCCAGCCAATCCAACTGACGTGCTCCGTCGATCGGCCACCCACTCCACTGCCACTTTTGCGGACGGTCGCGCATGAGTGTGCGTTTGTCGCCGCTGGTTGTGACGAAGACGTCTGGGCCTTCGCCGGTCATGGCGTCTTTGAAACGACCCCAAGCACCTGTACGCTTGCCATCGCAAGGGCGGATCCAGTAATGTTTTGGGCGGAACTTGGAGGGCATACGTTTGCCACTTTGGTACCAGCCTTTGTTCCAGGGATCGTATTCGATGAAGGGTACTTCGCGTGGGAAGCGGCGGCGAGGGCCAATGTTGTCCGAGGCATTGTAACCAAAGTGCCGCAGGAAAGCTCCCTGATCGATGTGGTCTGCGCGTGGCTGATTGGCGGATTCCATAGCTGTAATAGTTCAGTGTGAAGTAAAAAGGAGCTGACAGAAGGATGTGTTCAAGCTCATGGCAAGGTGACTGAGTTTTGTAGCCTTAGCTGTGCAAACTTCTCCTTTTCATGTTTGTGACTTTCTGCTTGTTACTCCTAGCCCACCGACACAGGCACTCCTTGTCGTTATGATGAATGTTTGTAAGCTTGCCATACGGGCTGTGATAGGCGCACCACGGCGCGTGGTCTTCGGTTCAATTGCATCTAACCATTAGCTCGGCTACATCCCTGATATGATGCTGCAAAGAAACAAAGTATTCCAATAACAATGCTGTAGAATGGTATCTGCTCCGCCAAACCCCATTTTTCCACTCCCAAGAAAGGAAAGATCAAATCAAATCGCCCAATACGCCTCGCTCCATCGCCTAGCATAGCAGGCTATAGCTCCCAAGCAAGCAACGAACTCGCCCACTCACACTTTGACGAACAAACTCAGCACACCCTTTGCGTACTCCACAATCTCATCGCCACCCAGCTTGCTCTCGCCGTATAAACGGTCGACAAACGTAATCGGCACCTCCGCAACGTTGAAACCCATGCCCTTCGCCCGCACCATCATCTCCATCTGGAAAGTGTACCCCTTGCTCTCCGTCCTCGAAATTACAGCCTGCAGAACCTCTTTCTTGTACAACCTGAAGCTTCCAGTGAGATCACTCACGCCCGGACGCAGCACCGTATCTGCGAACAAGTTGGCGCCGCGCGAGACGAACTTGCGCTTGAGGTCCCAGCCGAAGACACCGCCGTTGCCAGCGTAGCGGGTGCCCGTGACGATATCGTAGTTTCCTTCTTTCTGCAGAGCGATCATCTGAGGGAGGAACTTTGGGTGGTGGCTGAAGTCGGCGTCCATAATGATGACATAGTTGCCGGTCGCGAACTGCAGACCGTGGACATAGGCCGTTCCGAGACCGAGTTTGCCCGCTCTGGGATGCAGTTTGACGTGCTGGGAGCCGATGGCGGTGATGAGCTGCTTTGCGATTTCTTGGGTGCCGTCGGGGGAGCCGTCGTCGACAATGATGACCTCCCAGTCGAGGTTGCTGGGAATTGGGAATCAGTGAGATGTTTTAGGTTTATATTGTAGTGTTTCAGCATACTTGGCTTTGAAGGTTTGCTCGAGGAGCCAGACGATGATGGGGAGGTTGCGGCGTTCGTTGTAGGTGGGGAGGAGAACGGAGTATTTGTTGCGCACTGCCATTGTGATTGTTTTTTGGTGATTTGGTGTTGTTCTCGCTTATAAGAGAGTTTCGGCAACAATTGGTGGTATAAAGAAGCGTATATGGGGTTGTCGAGATATGTGGTTATGGTTAGAGGAACGTGTTTAGAAGCGACGAGGGGTCTGGCTGCTTGCTGGCTTGTGACAGCTCCATAGCCAATGAGTTCGCGCAGACCTCTCCGCATAATTACATAAGTGAACCGCGGTCGACATCTTGAGCTTCAACACTCAAATAGCAACCTCGATGCGCCTATAGCCCTCGCTTATCCGCTGCGTGACCAGCAACGTCAATCCAAACATGGCCGAAGAAGACGATGTTCAGCAGTTCCCCGATGTCAAAGACAAACTCGCCGCGCCAAAGAAACTCTCACAATTCGAGAAAGACAGGCAAATCGCCGAAGCGAAGCGACGGAAGGAAGAAGAGGAAAATGCTGCCGCGTTGAGAGAGTTTGAAGACTCTTTCGCGGATGATAATGATGAGGATGACATGATCTCGCGTACAATGGGTGGCCGCGGTGGCAGGGCACCTCCAAGCGGACCAAGAGGAGGACCAGGCGGGTTCAATGGCGGAGGAGGGAGGTTTGGAGCACCTCGCAGTGGACCAGGAAGTCTACCAGGACCTGGTGTGCCGCCGAGCTTGAAAAGGAAGAGAGAGTTGGAAGAGGCGCGGGAAGCTGCAGAGGCGAGGAGAGCAGAGCTTGGATACGACCATGCAGACGACTATCAAGAGGGCATGTCGCCCGCGGCTGTCCAGGAAGACTCAAGGGAAGACAACACACCGAAACCGACCGTGCAGCTATCTTCGATTCCTCCTGGTACAAGTGAGCAAGAGATCAAAACACTTCTTGCTGGCCTGGTCAAGGTACATAATGTTCGCCTGTCTTCGTCAACAGGACAGTTCAAGAAGTCCTTGACTGCGATCGCGACTCTGGACTCCAGCACATCAGCAGCACAGATCGACAAGACAGTCAGCGCCCTTCGTGATCGCTACATGGGCTGTGGCTTCTACCTTTCCATATCGCGCCATCTCTCCTCCGCAGCACAATTCCAAGGAGTTGGTGCAACCGGCGGATCAGCCTCATCCGAACCCTTCGGTGCTCAGAAGAATCGTAACACAAATCCAAAACACTCTTTGAGAAACGCACCTCCACCACAAGATCACAGAGGATTTGCGCCACCAGAATACTACGACCAACGCGGGCCACCAACAAGATCGGCTTCTGCGCAAGTTGAGGTGCATCCGCCGCTTGACATCGCTACAGTGCGCGCGATCCATACGATAACGGACAAAATCTTGGCACAAAAAGACGCAAACCGGGCCCTGGAGATGGAGGCTCTATTGATGACTCTGCCGGAAGTACAGAAAGACGAGCGATTCGCCTTCCTTTACGACAGCAAGTCTCCTGCAGGCGTGTATTATCGCTTCTGCCTCTGGGCGCCGGATAGTATCGACGAGCAAAAACGAAACGCGAAAGGTCCAGAGCGAATTTTCAAGGACCTCGACATGGACTGGCTACCCCCACAAAAAGAGACCCCATTCCTTGACTTGTCGAGTCTTGCACAGGCTGCGGATCATGTGGACTACGACACAAGCGACGACGAAGCAGATGACGATGGAGACGAACGAAAGCTCAACAAGGGACCGGGAGGTGAATCAGACGCAAGGATGGCAGAGAAGTCACGTCTATCACCTCTACAGCGCGCCAGGTTCACTCGCCTGCTATCGCGTCTACCTACAAGCATTGCCCGTTTACGCCAGGGTGACATCTCACGCATCTCAAACTACGTCGTAAATCATGCAGGAGGCGGTGCAGAAGAATTTGTGGACCTCCTGTTGCTCAATGTAGAGAGGCCCTTCTCTTCTACACTCGCAGCCAAATACGACACGGACTCCGGCTCCGACTCTGAGCAAGATGCTGGTAACTCCAATGGCCGCACAGCAGCCGCAGGCGACGAAGAGGAGGAAGACGACTATGAACCCGGCGATGCCCTTCCCTCGCTGCCAACAGATTCAGGCAACGCACCAAACACAATCGAAGACCCTTCAAATCCAAAACTAATCGCCCTCTACACCATTTCCGACATCCTATCCGCATCCTCCACAGCCGGCGCGCGGAACGCATGGAAGTACCGCACGCTCTTCGAAGCCGGCTTCAGCCACCAAAAGACTTTCCAAAACCTCGGTCGGCTAGACAAAGAGCTCGGCTGGGGCCGATTGAAGTCAGAACAGTGGAAGCGCAAAGTCGGTGTGGTGCTGAGCGTCTGGGAAAGCTGGAGCGTATTCACAGGCGGCGTGCTGGAAGGACTAAAGAAAGATTTCTACGAGCCGCCTCTGACGGAAGCAGAAGTAGCAGCCGCTGCTGCTGAGGCTAAGCAGGAAGAGGCGAAGAAAGCGGAAGAGGAGGCAGCAGGGTGGAAGAGCAAATTCAAGAGAGTCGAATCTGCTTCTGCTTCGCCTGCGCCCTCACCTGCCCCTGGAGTGCCTAATACCGAAGCGATGGATACCACTTCGGATAAGATCCAGGCACCGCCACGCTTCAAGCCCGTAGGCGGTCTGGACGGTACATCAGACCCGTCTAGCCAAAACACTCCTCCTGCCAAGACAGCGCCTGCTTCTAGTGGAGGTCTCTCCCTCAAGAGCGGCTTCAAAGGGTCTGCAGTGCCAAAGAGGCGCATGAGAGCTGAAGACATGTTTGGAGACAGCGATGAGGACTGATTCGCAGATACTAATACCTACATAACGACAAATTCGAAATGACCTTAAATTGATATTGCAGATGTTTTGCAGCTGCCCAACCCATCGTATGCAGATCACGCGTACTGCCTCTCCGTCAGTGCTGATGTGGTAGCGTGACAAATTGTTTGTCAGTACTGGGTCGTTGTGCCAGTGATGGCCATTCCGTTCAGGATAAATGCTGTACAAGTGGAATAGCGGCAGTTTCGAAAATGACAACGGGAAAAATAGCCATTGGATACAGCATTGAGGTGTCGGTTTGGTCTATCAGGGTTCAACGCGAGAACATGCTACACGATGTAGATGTGGAAAAAAGACATAGTGGAACCAGAAGTTACAAGAACTCAGTATATTCTCCAAGCTATGTTACGTACTACAATGAGCTCTAAGCGATGAGTTCGTCGCCAATCCCAGTTCTTGTCTCTTTTTTTTTTGTTCTTTTCTCTTGATTATTCCAAAATGTGCTGCTCCAAGAGCTGACTCTCAGCCTTGTGTGAGCCGTGTGCGATGTGGACAAACACACACCATTAACCTGACGAAAAAGTCCTCAGACTCCTTCCTTTCATTGAGCTTTTCGTATATGCTCATATACTGCGACTAGTACCTATGCACCCTCACCACCGCCAACCGAGCTCAGAGAGTCGTGATCGGGGTAGTAGAACGCGCAAATAGCGATGATGACATACGCGGCGATCAAAAGAGTGCCTTCAAGATAGTTACTCCTGCCGTCCAAGACCAGGAAGTTGACGACAAAGACTGTGGCGAACAAGCTGATGGTCTCGAACAGATTGAAGTACAAGCTCATCTCGGTGTTCAGAATCCAGCCGAGCAGAACGACAACCGGAGTGACGAACAGGGCAATCTGGATGCTGGAGCCGACAGCAACACCGATGGCAAGATCCATCTTATTCTTGGCGGCGACTGTGACGGCTGTGACGTGCTCCGCTGCGTTACCGACGATGGGCAGGATGATCAAACCGATGAAGGCCTCGCTGACAGGTGAATCGTCGACCATCTCGGGAATGGCCTCGACCAGGAATTCGGCACAGACAGCGACCAAAGCGGTCGAGAAGAGAAGCATGACAACAGCGGCGGTGCGAGACATTACAAGCTTTCCGTCACTAGTCACAGCTTCGACGCCGGCTTCCTCGTCTCCAACCTGATGCTGGAACGGCGGGATTGGATCAGTGCCACTGCGAGTCGGGGTCGGCGCGGGGTTCACGCCTGCAAGGACTGAGAGCTGGTTCAGACGGCCGGGCAAGGAGTTTGTGCGGCGAATCATGGGACGACCACGGAGTGTAGGCACAGGATTCTGCGATGGAGACGGTGGCGGCGGTGGGGTGGCAAAGACGTTGTTCGACAGCATCTTAGTCAATCCCGGACGGAACGCCGGCGTACGAGAAGAGAAGCCACGCATGTTAAACGGACGTCTCGCGTTCGACAGATCCGTGACAGGCTGGCTTTCAGCTGCGCTGATATCTTCAGCGAAACCAACGCGAGGGCCGCTTTGGCTTCGTACAGGCTCAATGCGTTCAATTGGTGGCTTCTCATTGAACTCAACAGCATCTTTCTGTTTGTGGTGCTTCTTGCTCTTCTTGTGGGATCTCTTGTGTTCCAACGTCTTGGTGACATCGCCGCCATTGGCATCGCCGAAGTCCCGAACGCGGGTGCTGTTGTTGCCGGCTTCAACATCAGCATCAAAATTCGCCTCTTCATTAGCGGCCGGAGAGAGGGCTGATGCGCGACGAGAGGACTTTGAACTGGCAAGTGCATGCTCCCAGGGATTGTCCTGACGTTCCATGGTTGTAGCCGCAGAACTGAGTGCAGATGGGAACGAAGCTGATGGCGAGCTAACGCTTGCAGTGCTGACGCTAGACTTGCGGTGGCGGCGGTGCTTGATCATTCGCTTAAATCGTTTTCGTGCATTCTTAACAGATCCAGAGTCTCCAGAAGTGTCCGAGTCTGAGTCCGAGCTACTGCTAGAAGAATCGGAGGAAGATGAAGAGTCCATCATGTCGGCCAGAACACCAGGGTGCGACTCTGCTTCGATGATCGCCTGCGGCACACTCTCGTACATGTAAGCGTGCGTCTTGAGCTGGAAGAGCAAGTAAATGCCGTAGACAAGCAGTAAAATCACACTCGATCCACGGCTAACAGCCAACACCGCCGTCTGAGCAGCATCGGACTTTTCCTCCTTGAAAGAGGCGTGGAAAGCGGTCTGTGAGAGGGTCAGTATGGTAAGACTTGAGATGGGTAGCAAGATGACATACCGGAAGCAGAAGACTCATGACACACAAGCTCAACAGACAAGCACTCATGTTGGTGACAGTGCTGTTGTAGACCTGCTCGCGGAAGCGAAGACCTCCCAAGAGGAAGGCCATGCCAAGGATAAGAAGCAAGTTGGCTAAGATGGAGCCAAGTATCGAAGCTTGTACAATGCGGATCTCGTTTTTGGCAAGAGCGATGATGAAGATGATGAGTTCGACTGCGTTTCCGAAAGTGACGTTGAGCAATGCACCAATGGTGTCGCCAAGGCGACTGGCTACGCTTTCGGTGGCGTGACTGAGTAGGCCAGCGAGCGGCACGATAGCGACTGCGTTCAAGGCGAAGACAATGCTTGGGCTCATGTGAGCAGCCTCGGCTGCAATACCAACAGGTACAAAAACCAGCAAGACATTGATCCAACTGTGGCAGAGAGCATTCTTTGTATGGATGAAGAAGCGTTTGCTGGCTTGGATGGTGCGGGTGGTCATTGGGAGTTTTATGGCAGTGGCGGTATCAGCGCCGTCTGGAGACTCTACGGAGGAATCTCCAGCGCGCGCAACTTCGGACTTGACCGTGGGTGGAGTTGTAGAATGTGTTGACTGGGACACTCCATCCTGTGTGCCTTTGCCCGTGGCTGCCTGAGCACCGCCTCCGCCTGTGATGATTCCATCTCGGCTACTGCTGCGGTCACTGCTGCTGGCTGAAGGGTAGCCGACCCCATCTTTCTCGTTCAACCCGCCAGAATTGCTGTTATCGTGGGTGGTGGTGTTGTTGTTGTGGGTCGACAGGGTTGCGCCTCCAGTGTTGTCTCCGGTGGGGTCCCGTGTGGTGTGACGGTTTTGTCTCGCCACGGAACGGAGTTTGTCTTGAAGATTGTCAGAGGTTTTTCCCATGGAAGTATAGGCGGTTCGGTTGCTGAGGGCGACCGTGTGTGAGGGAGAGAAGAAGGGTTCAGAGGCGCGTGGAGAGAGGATGTATATGCGCTGCATGAGATAAGGCTCGGGCTAAGCAGGCTAACAAGCGTGGGCGAGACAGGGCTAAGCAGGCTAAGCGCGTCACAGTGGAGACGATTGATCAGGCACAAGTGGCGTAGTGTGAGGCTGTGCAATTGGGAAAGCCGCTTCTAGAAGGAGACTGTTCTGGCTTTCTTTCACTCACGCATTGTTGGTCATGCACTTCATTGCGATGTGCTTGGATGGGCGGTGAAAGTCACCAGGTAATGACATGAAAGTGAAAATGGCAGAGCTGATGCCTGAGACGCGACTTGTTTGTCACGCAGATGATGATGCAAGGGCACCCGTCCAATCTCGGGTCACGTGTTGTGGCGTTCTCGGCAGCTAATCTCTCGGAAGACATTTCCCGGTTTTGAGCCCCAAAAGACAAAGCTACCTCCTACTGTACTGTACCTACTTTCGGCTTTAAGGAGCCTCGATTCGGCTTCTGCGCCTGAATTGTACAGGAGGCACTGTACACGAATCGCTGCTTCGAGAAGCATACTGATCGCTATAACCCCCATCAACATCCCTTTTGAGCCATTTCTGACCGCTCTCGTGTAGATCTACTCTGATTGTCTGGCAGATCTACGGCGTGACGCGTAGGGCTCGCACGGACATCTGAGAGCACGCAACAGCAAGTCCACCTTCGTGCGACTCATGACTGGATACCAGCGCATAACCACCAAGTGTCAATTATCATGCTCTATGCAGCCTCGGCAGGCAAAGGCTTACGCATCGATTTGACTCTCCAAAGGGTCACAGGTTACAACACTGAAATCTCGGACATGCAAGGTTTGGGTTTAGATTCGGCCATGCCTGGAAATCATATGATTGTACCTATCTTGCGCGGACAAGCTCACCGCCAAGGTACGCAGAAAGCTTGTAACACATGGGGAGCCTGGACGAAAGTATCCCTAGTCATACCAACACCATAAATCGACTGGCGTGGTGCTCATAGGGCCAGGTCGCTGCTCCGCTACCTGGCTGGGAAGTACTTCTACAATTTCTGTCACATGACACGACAGCTCCTGTGATATGCTATCTTGTCTTTCTCCGCGGCGCAGATGCGAATAGACAAAGTCTATGGCCAGCTTTCTAACGACTCGACTGGAACGATAGTGTCCAGCTGAGCAAATCAGTAGCCTCGCAAGCACAGTACGTGGTGGTAAATCTGCAATTCGCGAGGCTATCGTTGCGGATACAATTGCACAAATGCAATCCGCACAATCTCATACATCCGTTCGAGGTCCTCTTCTCGAAGTTTCAGCGGTCCTTCGCGCGCTGCAACATCCAAAGCAATGGCGCGCAAGTCCGATGACATCTTTTCTCTGCGGTCATGCTTAGCTTGGTCACGATCACATTCAAGGTGAACGACGTAAGGTGTCTCAATGGAGATTGGATCGTTCTGCTTGTGGGCGTCCAGATTCAAATCTATGCCACAGTCGCAGAAGTTCAGATGGAGGTATCTGATGTATCCGAGGTTGGGAGCGGACAAGTTCTTCATGACAGCCGCCGAACGGGAAAAGAGCACGTCGGCGATGCGTTGTTGATCGGTGATGGGTTTGTCAAACGGCATGTATATATGACCTGTGAGCAATTCAAATCGGCAGCACTCGTAGAAGAGAGGCAGGACCTCTCGACGGACTATGCTAGAGGCGTAGCTGATTGGCGGTTGGCACTTGGAATTCGGGTCGTTGTACGTGATGAGATACTGAATGTAGTTTCTTTCGCGAAGTTCGGGGGGCAAATCAAGAAAGCGGTGGAAACTGTTGTGTTAGTCGTCATACTGCTCAAGTTCCGTTTTGAGATCTCCCGTTGTGACATCAGGATCTGGCAGTGGTATCCCGCGCCGAGCAAATTCGTGTTCGAGCTCCTTTCGAGTGATCCCTTCGTATGAGCGCATCCCACGCTGAGCGCGAACATAGAGCTCCCTCAGACGGGCCATCTTTGTGCTTTTCAGGAAATAGAAGTTTCGGTTGTATAGCGCGCGACGCAGGACTTCCCCACTCAAGTGCCTTCCGTCATTGAGCTCCCAATATCTTGAGGTTCTACCGATGTCGTAGAAGTCTTCCATAATAAAAGAAGAGATGTTACGGCTGCAGGGCTTGGATTTTGAGAATTTAGCAGATTTGGCGATAGCCGCAACGATTGTGATCAGGACCTTGCGAGGGCATTAGATTAGTCAAGGTTCAAATAGTGGAAGTGGCTGTCAGGTTTGGAGCTCTTTGTTATTATTGCTCTTCCACGATTTCGTCGTATCCACTTTGCGTCAGTCAATGCACGCATGAAACAATGATGCGCAAGTGATGTTTGTGGAGTCGAGTCGGACCCTGCATGTCCTTTCGCAACCGAATCAGTGCTGTGACCAGCAAACACCTTGTCAGATACCTTGAATTGTGAATTCCCCATTGGGGCATCATTGATCGAATGTCATGTCTCATTCTCGTGTACCAAAAAGTCCCATCGTGCACGCTTCGTAGCAATCTTCATGCCGCCTATCTTCAACTTACTGGAGGAAGCAGGAACTACATAAACCCTTTGGTACTCGTTCTGACTGCTAATCGATTGCGGCATGAGAATCTGCACTTCTTGCTCTAGTAGGTACAAACATGCAAGGAGAGAAATGTCAAGCCGCTTGAACCGGCCAATTATCTCTGAGGACAGTACCACATCTTTTAGTCCGAGCCTGGTGAGGATTGCAATAACTTTGTTCCTGTTCAATATACAAGTCCGCTACACACCAACTCTCCAAGAAGCCGAGAAATACGCCATTAACGCAACACTGCAAGTGAAAAAACATCGCTGCCAGACAGACACGCCCCTCATTACTCAGCCTGAAACACCGCGATTCCCAAGAGTATCCATCAGTTCGTGGGCAATGCATCAGTATCATCTGCGCCGATTCTTATCGAGACTGTGTCTGTCTGTCTAAGCTTGACGGAAGTGCATATGTCCTCAGCACAAACAACACCATTCGTTTCAGAGGATATCCACGATCCGGACTGTGTCAACGCCGTGAAACCGTGTCCTGTAACGCTATTCCCAGCCCTTTCTGAGGATGCCCCACGACGTTTCATGCAGCAGCCCGAGATCACTTTTTCGGAGCTTTAGCGGTCCTTCGCGTGTTGCAATAAGTAGCCCGATCTTGCGCAACTCTGCCGACAGTCAGTCTTTGCGCTTTTGGTGGGTCTGGTCCGGGCCCTGCGGGTAGACTAGGTTGCTGGCCCGACTAACTCTGATGGGAGTAGCTTTGTTTTCGAGGTTCATTCGCAAGGTAATCCCCAGATCATCGAATCTGATGTACATTTTCCTGATTCGTGCAAGATTCTGGGCAGAAGTGGTTTCGACAAAAGCTCTGACTCCCGCGTGGAGCGCCATGTTGAAACTTTTCTGAGCATGCCGATTCCCCGATGTGAGTACTGAGAACTCACAACACTCGTAGAAGAGAGGTAGTGATTCATGGCGGATGCCACGGGATGCAAGTGTGATAGGTGGTTGGTACTTGTTAGTCGAAGTGCAAGTATCAAGAAACTTGAAGTGGAGATTGTAGATGATCTGACGAATTTCAGGGGGCAAGTCGGAGAAGCGACTGAAGGTGGTTTCGTCGTCGGCTTGTTCTAACTGCGCCTTGAGAATGCTGACTGTTTTCTTCTGGCTGAGGATGGGTGGCAGCGCGCGTTGGGCCACGTAGAGCTTAAGCTCGTTGAGGGAAAGACCTTCGTAGGACATCAGACCGCGCTGACAGCGGGAATAGAGCGCCCTCAGACGGACCTTGTTGGCAGTGCTATTCATCACGGGGAAGTCTCGCCGCTGAAGTTCATCGCGCAGAGTGCGCGCTAGGAGATAATCTCCTCCATGGAGCATCCAATAATCGTGAGCAAGTCGACAGTTGGAAAACTGGACCATGTTGCCAGTTTGCCAAGTATGCAGCTTCTAGTATTGTGGTGTGGGCGGTTTGTGCGACTTTATGCGATCGGTGCAGGTCAAGCTGTTGTTGATATTTCCCAAGCAAACGACCGGTCAAGGTGAGGTCGATGAGGGTAGTTATAAGGCCTGCTGGACATCTCTTGCACGTGCACTGCTTGTCGGCCAGATTTCACGTGAGGTGATGTCGAAGGTTTGAGCATCGCACGTTTTCGTGCCGCCCTCACTTGATGCACGTCTGGGCCTGTCAGGAATCGGGAACAGGCTGTCGATGTGAATCTTCATCTGCGAATGAATGTTAAGACATAACGAAAAGGTATCTTGTTCGTGAAAACCTGTACTCTTAGCTTATAAACACCAAAATACGCCAATACGCCTCAGCCCGCTCGAATTCCAATGCACCACGTCCCATGTCAGGTATCGTCCTCAGCTCGCGCGCAATGCCCTCAACCTCTCCCCAAGTCTGTCTTCCCTCTCTTCTTCGGGTTGCGCCGCAATGCCCTTAGCCGGCGTCGCCGAGTTCATCTCCTGCGAAAGCTCCACACCCGCCTCGTCCGCTACCTGGCTCATAAGTTTATCCACATCGTCCTGCGGTGTCGCGACAGCCGTAGCCGACGAAGTCGCATTCTCGTAGTATCCGGTCGCAACGTCCAGGTCCTCGAACTGTGTCTCGAAGCGGTCCATGACGGCACTGATCTGTAATCCCTCATATCAGCAAGCCATACCTCACTCAAACGTGCGATTCCGCCGCAGCATATCTCCTCACCTTCTCCAAATCCATGCTCTTCATCGCAGTGTCCATGCCCTTGACCACATTCGTCATACTGCCCGTGACACTGCGCATCGTCACGGCCGTCTGCACGCGCGAGCTGACGGCGTCGAGCCGTGAGCCGAGTCGTAGCAGGTTGAGCTTCTCGTTCTGCTTGCGGATCGCATTCTGGGCGTAGATCTTGGCGATGTCGGCGTGGCCTTGCTGGATGGCCTGAAGTTGTCGCGTGTTAGTGTTGGGGGCAGCTTCATGGAGGCTCTGTATGCGCACCTTCTTCAGCTTCGCGCGCTCGGTCTGCTCATCTTTGCCTGCCTTTGCTGCCTGTCGGTTGAGTTGCTTTGCTGTGAACTGCATGGGACGAATCCTGTTAGCTTGTGGCACTACTGTCGCAGACCATGGATATTACCTTGAGGTTGAAGAGTGCTTTCTCGAGGCCAGACATGTTTGCGAGTGTGGTGTTGCTAAGGATAGGGTATGGTAGTATGGACAGCGTAGGAAGTCTACATGTAGGCTAGCAGTCAGTGAAGCCGCCCACCTTCGCCCCACGCCTTACGGCGTCATAAGCCGACGGGTTCGTGCGGAGGGTTGGAGAAAGTTTAAAGCACGCTCCGATTTGATTGATTCGTCGAGCAATGCACAAGATTGATCGCTAGTAGGAAAAAGACAGCATTCTGCCTTACATTATCGCAATCACGCAAATTCATTTTGGTTTCATCTATCATATCCACATGCAGGAAGTCTAGAGGCTCTCTCTACCGTTGACCTCGAATACACAGCCACCGCTACCAGGCTTGCTGACCACAATAGCCTCGCTCAGCTTCTCCTCAGTGATGTCAGGGAACCTCTTCTTGTAGTACTCGTTTGTCCACTTCTCCTTGACAGCATCAACCTTGTCCGCAGGCACAAGATGCACGGAGCAGCCTCCCCAGCCTGCACCCGTCAAGCGGCTACCGTAAGCGCCCGCTGAGCGAGCGAGCGTGCAGAGCTCGTCGATCTCGGGACATGAGCAGTCGTAGATCTCGCGGCAGGAATCTTGTGTCTCGTTGAGCAAGGCGCCGAGGCTTTGTAGCAGCTTCTCTGTCTCCTCTTCGCCTTGTGCGGGAGGTGACGCGAGCAGGTCCATGAACTTGAGCACGCGGATGGCTTCGCCGAAGACGTGCAGCGCTCTTTGGCGGATGAGGAAGCGCTCGCCGCGGATGGGGAACTTGGTCATGTACTCCTTCTCGAGTTGTGGGATTGGGATGCCGGTAATTTCGCTGATCTGCTCGCGAGTGTAACCCTCCTCTTGGGGTAGGTAGTGGTCGACCTTGGCGACGAGGTCCTCGAGCTGGCCTTGGAACTGTGCTGCTGTGACTTTGTGGTTATCTGCGACGCCTTCTTTCTCCTGGAAGTAGGCGTCGTGGAAACCACGGAGGGATTTACCGAGAGGACCGGCATCTGAGGGAAGGGTCTTGAGGCCAGAGATCTTGCTGAGGACCAGAGCGGCGAGTGTGCACTCCACCACTCGGAGGTTGTAGCAGACGGGACCAGTAGTGTGCTTGTCCGCAGCGACGAACGACTGAGCGATGACGAATACCAGAGGTGAGGAGAGTTTGGGCAGTGAGACGTTCTTCGCTGAGAGTTCGGGCACGAAGCTCACGTAAAGAGCCTGGCCCTGGAGAGGGAAGACCGAAGCAGCCTGGTCCATACCGCCAGAGTTGACACCGACGGACCGCTCTGAGACAATTGCAACCTCGACCAATTCCTTTTTGTCCACTTTATCCTCGCCGTTCGCCTTCATGACTGCCAGCGACGAAGCGCATACGAAGGCAGCCGAGCTCGACAGTCCACCACCGGAAGGCACGTTGCCATCTGCTAGGATATCCATGCCCACGCTCTGCTTGAACTCTGTACGCTTCTCGCGGAGGAGCTTTGTTGCGCCGAGAAGGCCTGCCTTGAAGTAGTTTGTCCATTCGAGAGCAGAAGAGTCGATCTCGATGTCGCCTGACTCGGGGATCTCGAATGACTTGGTCTTGAACTTTTGTGAGTTGACGTTGGTGAGGCGAATGGTGCTAGGGCCGAATTCCCTAGGGCGGACGGAGACTGCTAGGAGGACATCTGCAGTGACAGCCATGGGCAGGACTTCGTAGAGGGAGTAGTCAATGTGCTATAACACTGTTAGTCTTGCTCTCAAGATTGGTCTTGGAGATGCTCGGTTTACCTCGCCGATGATGTTCACTCTGCCAGGACTCCTGCTGACAAAGTCCGCAGACTTGCCGTACGTGTCTTTGAAGGTCGAGAGGAGGTTGTTCCATCTTGTTGTTTGCGCCTGCAGAGCGTCCTCGGGGTAGATGTCGGCGAGCGAGGTCTTGGTTGGGACCTCCATTTTTGTAGAGTCTTGGTGGTGTGGTATTAGAGGTCGGTTTTTATTATTTGTCCAAGGTTGAAGAAGCTTTTACGTATATACGTCAAGTTTCTCAATAGTAACAAAAGATCGCGACAGCAGCAGAGCAGAGCAGATCGCGGCAGTCTATTCAGTATTTACATGCCCCTCCAAACCCCACATCCAGAGGGTGTCATTTCATCGGCTCCACCGTTCACTTCGCCCTCCACCTTCCGCGACTACTACTGAACGACCCAGTGTGCCTGTGCCTGTTTGACTTCACTCACCAACCGCGACTTGCCTCCGTGAAGAAGGCAAACAGACACGCGACCCAGCCTTGCCTCTGTGCCTTTCTCCGCTGCGTTCTCCGCTGCTCTCTCGTCTCCACTCTGCTCCGATAGCCAGGAACATGCTTCCAATGGCTCTCATCGCTTTTTGGACTCGCTCGTTGTCGCATAGTATTGGACCATCCTGATTCTACACAAGTAGGGTATCTGTCACACACTTACATACGCATACATGTATGTAAATCTTGTCTGTCAAGGGTCTGAATCACTCAACGTCAATGTTGCATGCTCCCTCCATCATGTATTCAATTCGTCTACTTAGGGTTGGGGTAGCATCATAGCGTCTTCCACGGATGATAAGTTGAAGACGTTGCGTGTACATGTAGCTATTGTGAGATCCGATACACTATTAAAAAGTATGCCAAGCGAGATGGTTCTGACCGGTACCATGTCAATGCTGTAAAAGGTTGGCTATTTGGTATGGGTGTTTCGTGGGGGTCGCAGAGTATATTCAACAACAGAGTCTAAGACTTGACGGACAACTGACAAACACGATGTATGTGGCGTACGCTTATTCCATGCCTTAGATTGTTACTCAATTCACACAATCTTCTTAGAACACATGTTGATGACCTACGGCCGCCCGTAGATACAACACACTATAGGAGACATTTTACTGCCTTGTGATCGAGAAACGACGTACGCAGTCCGTGGTTCGACTTAGGAGCCATGTCGCTCTTGTCCGAGATGGATTTTCGATCTGACAATCAAGTATATGAAACAACCTCGAATGATCAAGATACGAAATGCGGTGTGGCAGATATCGGTGTACCAAAAATGATTAATGGCCGCCTAACTTACAGGAGTTCCGGAACGGTCCGTGCGTAAAGTAACTTATGAGCGTGTTAACTCACAAGAGACAATGATAATAACTGCCACCTTGCCAGACATCCACAACTCGATCGACTTCACGCAAACCTGCAAGCCTCATTCTCCTCTGTTCATTTGCTTGATTCTCGTCTCTCATTTCTGCACCTTCGCGTCTAGCCAACAACCCGCGGCAACGACCTCCCTCCACGCACTCACCCACAAGGCTACCATGGCTTCATACGGCTACCAGCCACAACCCGACCAGGGCGCATACAACGCGCAAAACAACCTCAATTTCTACCAATCCTCATACTCCAACCAGCCTGTATCCGGCCACAGCACACCATTCCAAGCAGCCTACGGCGCCGCTCCCCAAGGCGGCGCTTACCCCTCGAACTACGGATCCTCGAGCTCAAACTATGGTTTCGGCGCATTTCCTGGGCAGCCTGGAGCGACGGGACAGATGGGCACAGGACAGGGCGGATTGAGGACAGGCTGGATAGCGGCATTTGGAACAGAGGGCTACGAGGGAGAGCCGCCTTTGTTGGAAGAGCTTGGAGTGAACTTCTACCACATTCAGACCAAGGTAGGATAGGCTTGTTAGAGGACAATAGGGAGCTACGGACTGACGATCATGGATAGACTCTTGCTGTGCTGAACCCTGTCGCGAGGATCGACCAACACATCATGGACGATTCCGATCTGGCGGGTCCCTTCCTCTTCTGCGCTCTGTTTGGAACATTCCTTTTGCTTGTAAGTAGACGATATCTCATTTCGCTGGCGACACCATGCTGACTATCATCCAGTCCGGAAAGCTATGGTTCGGCTACGTCTGCGGTCTCGCAATCCTGGGAGCCATCAGCCTGAACTTCGTCTTCTCCATGATGTCCCCACCCCTCACACGCGAGGAAGTCAACCAAGCGCAACAGGATGCTCACGGTGGATACGGCTCTCACCTGTCCTCGACCCTCACGATCGGCCGTTCCAGCTCAGTCCTTGGCTACTGCTTGCTGCCTCTCGTCTTCGCATCACTCATTGGCGTTGTACTTCCCCTTGACTCGCTTTTCGGCTACTGTCTGGTCAGCCTGGCGATCGCATGGTGCACATACTCAAGTTCGGGCATGTTCTGCAGCGTGGGCAGGATGACGGAAATGAGGGGCTTGGTTGCCTACCCTCTGGCATTGTTCTACGTAGGCTTCGGAATTATGGCTATCTTCAGCAGCAGGGGCAGTGGAAGACTCGAGGCTATGAAGGCTGGTGCTTAAAAGCGAATAGATGATTGACGGAACGAACGACTTTACGCATGTCAAAATTGGAATTGGTTCGGAGCGAAGCATAGCGCGTAGTCCAGGCAGAGAGACAGACAAGATCAGTGATAAATACAAAATGGCGTGGCATCACTCTAGGAAGTGGTTGTACAGACAGCTTTTTACAGACATCGATTTCCTTGGTGACTGTGATAAAGTGTACGACGAACACCCAATAGCCAATGTGAGGGGCAAGTGATCGTAATTGTGGAGAACTGGCGTATACAACCTCTCTCGATCTTGGAAAACAGGAGACTTGTTGCTATGCTCAATTTCTGCTATATCATACGACACCAAACCTGATAACACTTTATCACTAAGCGTCACCATCTTTCTCACTCAAGTCTACTGGAAACCCGGTCTCCACCACTATCAGCAATGCCACCCTACATCTCAACCCGCGCCTTCATCCAATGGCTGCCCGACGAACCATCAGAGCCAACATCAACACAAGTCCTCACATCCAGCCAGCGCCGCTTCGTCGATATCCGCGTCGTGCCATCAGATCCCACCCTCGAAGGCGTAAACCCGGCCCACGTAGAATGGGCCTTCGCCGGCCACTCAACAAGCAACGTAGTCAACGGCAAAACGCTCTCCCAATGGCACCACTGGATCGATTCGAAGACCGCCAGGCCCGAGGAAGTCGTCGACAAGGGCGAGATGCTGCCGGAAGACGACTCGGGTCTGGCGCTGGAGAAGGGCGAGATGGTCAATCCGGCTACGGGGCGCTTGACGGAGTATATTGAGGGCTGGCGGGATGGGGAGATCGGGGCTGTGCCGCATCCGGGAAAGGAGGTCGTTGGGCGATTTTGGGAGGAGTTGGGCGGGCGTGGAGTGAGTGTTGATGGTTTGCAGGCTGGGCCTGCGGGCGGTGGCGATTCCCAGTCGTCTAGGCTTAGTATTGTCTTGCAGCACGAGGGCGTGGTCCGGAAGTCACGCGGTATGGTGATCCGGTTAGGACACATGTGCCAAGGTGTAATGCGGATTGGCGATGCCTTTTCGCATGAGAGATGGGAATGGTCTCACGAAGATGGCTGGCGACAGACTTCTGTCTCGGGCAAGTTGTTGATGCCATTTGATGTGCTGACCATCCTTGGGGAAGAGATGTGCAAAGATTTTACGGTCAAATATGGCAACGAGGACGATTCGACATGGCGATGCGTGGAAGCGGAGCGTTTCTAGGGACAAGACAGTCTCCCATACACTAGATTACGATCTGAATAAAGTAGCTCGAATTACTGGCCGTAACGCACATCGCTCCTAAGGAAACAGCAAACTATTCGTACCCATGTAATGGGCTCCTCTATCATTACAAGAAGTCGTTACAACAACAACGTTGTGTCCATGTAAATCATCGCGTCATCGTTGTCAAATCGACTCAACCAGACTCTGCTGGACCATTGGCTCATTCGGCACATGAACCATATCGGGCAGAGCAGGAACAGGCGGAGCCTCACTCGTGTCGAAAGGATCCTTCTCGTCATCTTGCGCAGGGGTTGGCGGGATCGTCGACAGGTTGCGGCGGAAAGCTTCGAAATTCGCAGGCATGCTCGTAGGACAGCCCGTGGAGATAGAGTTGCGGACGTAGTTGGGCGTTCGATATATCGGCGTGTTGCCGCTGCTAGCACTGGCCACGGAGTTCGCGCGATGCGCTTGGAGGTTCATTGCGGCTTGAGAGGCGATGGAGGAGCTGCGAGATGTGGCAGGACTCGGTGCACTGGGTGTACCTGAAGCAAAGGCGGTAGAGAGGCGACGGAACATGCCTGCACCGGCGGAAGCAATGCTAGCACTGCGTGAGGCGGCGCCGGGCTTCATATCGGCGGAGGAGGAAGAAGGGTAGCTCGTGTCCATGAGCCAGAAGACGCCTTTCAAACCAGTGACGGCGGAGACGATGGACGCCTTCACAGCAGTCCAGCTCTCTTCGACTCGGATGAAGTCGGTCATCTTTGTGTCCAGGGACTGCATCTCCTTGAGTGTAATCTCGATGCAGTCTGCGATGATGGTAGCTCCAGTGATCCAGACATTGGCAGCCGACTCCTGGAACGTTTCGGATTGGTTGTTGATTAGTGCTACAGCTGAGTTGGTCATCTTGTCGATGGCAAGGTCGGCTATGTTGCGCTGCATCGTCATGTCGACATATAGTTTAGCTCTTTTGCTTTCGGGGAATGCTTCTCCGTCTCCTTCCTCCTTCATGGAGGACTTCAACCCCTCGTAGACCTTCTGAAAAGCGTCCTGATGAACGTACGCAAGGCCAGCGTTCAGGTTGTCCATCGCTGCGAGTAGCAAGTCGACATCGTCGCCCATTTCTGCTGAAAGTACGGCTACGTGATTCGTTCCCTCTATCATTCCAGCCGCCTGAAGGCTCTTGAAGAATGTGAAGTCGCCGCTGCGACTTGCGGAGTGCAGGCTGCTGCGAATGAGAGCAACGCGCTGTGTCCAGTGGAGTTGTGTCTTCGTGTCCGGCATCGCGGTCGGTATTACTACTCGAGATAGTCTAGATTTCGGATAGCCGCTAATGCGGTACTTTGTAGTGAATGAATCAGTGTGCAAGTATGTACAAGGAAACCGGAAGTTGTGCTTTCCTGCTCGCCAGAAATGACTACGTTTTGAGGAGACACGGCCCAGCAAGAAAGGCATCGCATACGCTTAGGACTGCCGCTGCCATTGTCCACCGAGTCTCGATGGCCATAGTGGCGTCCGGGCCGCGACTCCTCCATTGTCGAGGTTGGAGTGTACTGAGAGGAAGTCGACTAGAGTTTCCCTGCATTTGGGCAACGCACTATAAGGCTGAGGAGTGTTCCAGATGCATGCAGTCGGTAGCGAGATCTGGAGATGCTCGGGTATCTTGTGTGAGGGCGAGTCCTTTGTTCGCGGCTGGAGAAGCTGTTTGCGGACGGCCTTGCGTCGCGAGGTCAACGTGCTTCGAAAGCTTGTTTACAAAGACGCAATGTTGTCTTTATGCGTATCGTCAGGGACAGGAGCGTTGGATGCGAATCAAGTGGTGCGACTAGCGTGTGCAATTGATTTGCAGGGCGTTCCCCCATGCCCACGCGGTTGATGAAAGGACGACATGGCGGATCACTGGAATGTATCAGCATGCAAGCCAATCGTTTGTCTAGAACCCTCATTGAAATTGACAACGGAAAAGACTCAGGGATGCAAGGTGAAGCACACTATCAGCAATCATCACTACAATGCCTAGGCAAAAGCGTAACACAGCTTAAAAACCCTCAATGGCCTCCACTTCCTTGTGCAATCTTCCTGCTCTGTCAGCCATCTTCTGCTTAAGCTCAAGCAGCACTGCTTGGAAGTTTTTGCGCTGCTCTTCCTCCATCCTGAGCTCCCTATCAGTCTGCTCCAGCGCAGCGAAGTCTGCAGCAATACGAACAATAACGCCATGGAGCTCGACCCATGTGCAGGCGATATCGAGACGCATCATACCAGGATGCTTTCTTTCCCAAGCCCTTATTTCATCGTGTAGCGTCGTATCCTCCACCACCCGTGAATGAGTCCAGAGCTTGTTCTCATCCACAAATGTCTCCTCGTCATCGGGAGTGGTTGCATCGCACTCCTCCGGTGTGATGCTCGTATCGCGAGTCTCGTCGATTATCGCCCTCGTATTGATGTCGACAGATCCATTCATGTACAAGGCTTCCATCAGCAGAGCGAAAGTCACGCCCGTCTCCTTGCGAATCTTGTGGGTTGCACTATTTGATGGCGGGTATCTGGTCCTCTGTCGTCGAGGAGGCAGTAGCGTTTCCCAAATTCTGTGCCTGAGTAAACAAGTGTGATGTTGACCTCAACGCAAGGCGGGTTTGTCAAGTACATCTGTGTAAACGAATCTGCATACGCAGCCCACATATCGATAGCAGCAAGCTCATGGTTTCAGACCGGAACCTCTCCTCAATGGTAAGATCTGACAGCCAGTCTTTATGCAGTAAGGGGCATAGGACTGCAATTTTGTAGTCTTTCGCTTGTTCTGTGTGGTCGCCCGAGCTTGCTTTCTTGTGAGATTTGAGAGACACAGTCTCAAACAGCTCCTTTTGAGGTCGCAGGAAGAGACTTCTAAGAGTATGGGCGAGTTGAATATGAGATGTCGGAAAGTTTTGCTCACACGTGTTGAGCGAACCAGGTCGCGAGTCGGGAGATGCGATAGCACCGCTTCAAGGAGCTCGGGTGTATCGATGAGTCTCCTCGCGGCATTGTCTGTTGGCTGGGTCGAGCTCCATTTACTGGTACGTCGTCTGTAGCGTCTGCGAATAGAAGTGCGCAAAGTGCCAAAGAAGCGCTGCATAAGAATGCTCTCGATGGCTTCTGTGTGAGATGACACAGGACACGTGAGGAGGATCTGCATCTCGTCACACAGACGTGGGAGTATGCTTTCTTGACCCAGGTTTTTGCATGCTGATAAGTCTTCAAAGAGCTTTTTGTAAGATAGGCGTGTGTACAGGTGGTTGTACACGATTTCCACGGGCTCCGAGGGCGCGCCGATGGCATCGGTGACACCCTGTGGCTATCGAGTATCAGTATTCTTGTACATAGTGCGATGCAGTCTGACTTGCAACCTCTTACCTCACTCGCTGATTCGATAGAGTCAACTGGATCATCCACTGCAGCCTCCATGGCTGCAGTGAAGGACCCGGTGAGATGCCGACGGCACGATGTTGTAGAAGACAAGGACTCAAGTCACGGCCCAGTCGCGTGGAGAACGTGAAGTGTCAATGGAAGCGTCGTGCCTCGCTTTGTGTAGCTGTATGAGTGGGAAGGTTGAGTCGTAAGTGACGGTGAGTGATCCCTCGGGAGAAGCTCACGTGCGCTCAAAGGTCACGCCTCTTCACGCCCGTCGTCGTCTTTGACGACTACAAAAGCACCGCGCGACACCACTCCAGTGAAGAACCATCACCCAAACAGAACGAATAAGCGCCAAGCCAACTCGAGCCTTGACCTCGAACTCGACCTCGACCTCGATCTTGACATCTCCACAGAGAACACCAGCACATCTTGCAAGCGTAACCACAATCATGGCTCCCAGTAAACGCACCGCCCCAGTTGGGCCGAACGACCACTCATCGCGCAAGCTCGGCATTACTCATTCGTATACTAGAGCGCATGTTATTGACGAATTATTGGAGAACTCGAAGCACACGAGCTCACAATGCCACTACGCCTCGCGCCACTCGCAGTATGACAACCGACGCGGCTCGCAAGGCAGTTCTGCACACCAACGAGCTTCTCGAGGAGATCATTCTGTACCTTCCTATGAAAACAATCTTCGGCGTCCAGCGTGTGTGTAAGCAGTTCAAAGACGTCATCGCCACTTCACCAAAGATCCAGACGAAGATGTTCCTGCGCCTTCGAAATGACGTGCCGGATGAGAAGTGGGCGCTTGAGCGCCTCCAAAAGGCCCAGAGACCGCGGCTCGCGCACCTGGACGATGCACGCTTCCGCAAGGTCGATGTGAAGACCAAAGCTAGGCTGTCATATCGACCGGTCGTACTAAGCCCGCTCCTCGAAGTGGCGTCCTCGATAGAGGACCCCTTTTCGGCAAACAGACTCTACAACAGTGTTGACCGTCGAGAGGCTGTCACAATGAGCTTCTCGCAGAGCCATTTCGGGACTCAGCCAAGCTTCTTGAAGACGTACATCTCCGATCCGCCATGCTACACGGCCAATGGTGCAATCACTGCCGACTTTCCTTTTGATTCCGCCGGGGAGTACGCCGTTCGTGGCACAGTGTGGGCAAGGGACGTTACGTTGGAACAAGGTTTGACGATTGGAGACGTTGTCCTTGCGCGCACCAGGGTCGGTCTTTGGTGGCACGTATCTAGACTTGGCGACTGGGATATTCCCAACGCTCAGCTGGAAGAAGTCGTCGGTGATGCAGCACCGTTCGTCACCGGAGAAGGCTCTTATCCACATCTCATACTCGAGCTGTCGGGCGTCGTCGTGCCGACACACGAAGAAAGGAGGGCTGTGTTGTCCGAAAACGTGGAAGTGACTTCTTGAGAGCTCGTCGCAAAGTCACTGGGGGTCTCCATCGAATATAAAGCAAGACAAAGAGGCGTCTTGATTCAGCAGCAATATGTCAGTAGAAAGGTTGACAGCAGCATGCAGTCGCTGCGCTCGAGTCCACCTACAATGGGCTCATTACCTTACTACCAGCGAATTGTCGACAGACGCAGTTTCCCAGTCTGGCAGGACTACCACTAGGAGGCGTTCTGGGCTATACCGAGATACATGAGCAGGGAGTGTATGGAGTAGCGAACATGCAAGAAAAGATACATATGTGATTCAAATTTTTGGTGATCATAGTGCTATATGTGGCGAGATTTCTTCTAAGGACGTGCCGTCGCCTCCTGCTGGCGATCGTATACTGTGCTGACCATGCCTCAAGCAGCCTAGCTCAGTGGCGGAAGATCGTCGACGCCAACGATATGCAGGCGGTTGCTGAGGGAGCATAACCTTGATCGAGTACCTGAGTTTGTGGTGATTATCATTATGAATTGAGTCTCATGTAGGTCAATTGATGACCGATTTTCTGGTTGTATACGGATACCGAAACAGCGAAGACTTAGCAAAACAGTCCCGTGTCAACAAGACGGTAATTCGTTAGCGGCATCGAAGCTCGAAAAAGCGTTGGAGAAACGTCCAAATTTAGACTCGTGCTCTCCCCACTCGCCGGCGGGAGGCTTGATCTGCCTACAAATCCCCTACGAGTCCCTAAAGCCAATAACACAAACATCGAACACCACCCGCCCGTCTCCTCACCCTATACGTCTGTCACGACATTCCGCTCGCTTTACTGCTTGCTCGATCTACACTCGCTCTCGACACTCGCCTCTTTTGCTTTCACCCGTCAGCCCAGGGCAAGCGATTACAAGGAGTTTCCAGGATATATCCGCACGCCACGCGTCCCTCTGCTGCTGTTTCGCTCCATTCGCCATAAGACTATACGACACCCTCGCGAGGGCATCCAGAACTCTCCACAGTACACGCATACACAGTCGGCGCAGCCATGAAGCCTTCGGCCGTCCTCTCCTCCGTCCTGCTCCTGGCAGTGACTACGTCGGCATGGCCTTCAATGCTGAGCAACCCCGTCGATGCCCTCAAGAGGGAGATTGCACCTCTGCTCATTCAACGCCAAGACGATTCTTCGACCAGCGCTTCATCGGAACGCTCGTCGGAAGTAAAGGAGAGCGCCACCACCAAATCTGGCGATAGCAGCGAGACCGGTTCGAGAACCGAGGCCAGCCCCTCTGCCACTCCGACTGGCGACGACAACAACGACGATGACAACCAGGATAATGAAGAGTCGAGCAGCTCGGGCACAGCGAAAAACACAGGAACAGCAAAGAGCTCGGGATCCCAGAGTGGCTCGGCCACTGGTTCACAGTCAGGCACCAAGACAACATCAAAGTCGAGCTCTGCAACCGTGTTCGACCCTCGCAATCCTGCAGGCGGTGCTTCCATGATCACCCCAGATGCCATGTCGCCTGCCAGCTACTACAAGATCAATGACTATGTCACATTTGTCTGGAACTACACATCGCTGTCTCGCGACCCGAAGTTTGTCGACGTACTCGCTACCTGCACGGCTAACAACGCCCTCTACACCATTGCGGCCAACGAGACCTTCGAGCAAACGCAATCCATTGTGTGGGACACTGGTAACTACCAAGCCACTGGCACTATCCCGCTTCTCACCGAAACCTACACTCTCATTGTGCACGACGCGGCGAAAGATGTCTCTGCCACTGCATCGCCTGGTTACCTTGGGACCTGGAAGAACTTCCAATTCGCCATGTACGAACCTCAGCCCTACACCCCGATAGCCGACTATGTTTGCGCCACTTGCAGCGGCGCCATGAGTCTCATGGAAAGGCAGACTTACGGCTTCTTGTTCTCGATGATCGGTGTCACCGTGTTGACATTCGGATGGTTCACTGGCGCTGCAGGCTTGTGGTAAGACTACGGCCTCTATCTGTATCAGATTTAGTGTACACTTTTTGGAGCATTGTTATCTGGTAATCCGGCGGATCGTCTACCATCTACTATCTTATAAATGTTTGGGTGACGGGGAAGGGGACAGCGCTCTTTTCAGGTGATACGGCACGTTTGGGTGTGCTGATCAAGGAGTCATTATGCTTTCTTTCCTCTCTTCACTATCTCGTCATATTAAGTCTGGGTTTGCTTAGGATGTGAGCGGTTTTCTCATGCACAAAAATGCGATGCTTTCTCTTAGTAAATGTAATCAGACCTATCTATCGAACTGACTGGTGTGCTTTTAGAGCAATGTTGCTATATTCAACGAAGATCATTGACGCAACGCGGTGTCTACTGTATTCTCAGCATCACGTTGACCTCGGTCTAAGTCCCTTGGCTGCGGCTGATGAGACCGGAATCCACCATCACTCTCTTACGCATCTTTCTTGGCTTTCCATGAGCCTGGTGGCATACGCGGAGATAGCGATACCTACCTTGTTCGGTTCGCAGAGCAGAGTGCCAACAATGCCAATGAAACTTGTGAGTATTCCCCCTCACTTGCAGACGGCACGTTCCAACGCCCTAAGGCTCAATGGCAAGCAATATCGAATATCCTGATGATCAATCATCACTTCTTCGTTGGGAACCCGACCGCCTTTGCGTCATAATAATGCCACTTATCAATTTGTAGATCCTCTTCGCCAATCTGGTGACAATGCTCTTATCGCTACTCTCGGTCCCACCAATCCACCGAAATGCGTCGAGACACTTTGTACAACTTCCGATCTCTGGGCATTGGTCATATCGATGTTGTTGCCGAGGTCTTATGTTCATACCGTCATGTCTCTGCATGAACAGGTCGTCTGGTATTGCAAGACCGTCTAGTTTTGCTACGATTTCATTTACTTCTTCCCCTTTGGCTCCTGTGCTCAGTCTTCACCAGCCGAGACCTTTCAACTCCATAGGCGACACAAGTGACTTATCATTATGGCGTCGTCTTCAAGCCTTGATCGTGAGAAAGCAAAAGACGGTGGTGTTCTGCAGGATGACCATATTGAACACACTGGTAGCCTGGTAGACACTGTGGATGATGTCACGGAAAAGAAGCTGCTCAGGAAACTGGACT
The DNA here is from genome assembly GCA_001553865.1 of Cladosporium sp. BSL10. NCBI lineage: Eukaryota > Fungi > Ascomycota > Dothideomycetes > Cladosporiales > Cladosporiaceae > Cladosporium > Cladosporium sp. BSL10. The sequence goes on from LJJI01000016.1 coordinate 78,452, forward strand.
ATCGGATCATTCCAATGATCATGTGGAGTAAGTCATTTTTTGCACCAAGTTAAGACTATGATTGCTGACAGGTTTGAGTCTACCTGATGAACTTTATGGACAGAACTGCGATTGGTAATGCTCGACTCTATAACATGGAGGAGGACCTCGGGTTAGGAGATGGCGAGTACCAACTCGCGGTGTCTGTGCTATTTATCACTTACTGCTTGTTTGAGGTGGTAAGTCTTCAAACGCACAATGGATTGGCATGAGAGTAACTCATTGACGCAAACAGCCATCGAACCTCATCATCAAGCGATTGAAGCCCGCACGCTATCTCGCCGGTCTTACGCTTGCCTGGGGTCTGGTCGCGACTTTCACTGCTTTTGTTCACAATCTCGCTTCGTTCGTTGTCTGTCGCTTGTTACTGGGACTGTTCGAGGCTGGCTTGTCCCTGGAGTCATTATGGTACGTCCCTGCCTATACGCTTTAGTAACAACGATGATTGACCACAGATAGTATTTGACCATGTTTTACAACAAGAAGCACATCGCACTCCGAACAGCATACTTCTTCTCGACAGCTGCTATCTCGGGCGCTGTTGGGGGCCTTGTAAGCTTTGGTGTTGGCCAGATGGACGGCATCGCTGGCTGGAGCGGATGGAGATGGATCATACTGATCATCGGCATTCCGACCTTTCTTACAGGATTCGTCATCCCATTCGTTCTTCCAAACAGTGTCGAATCTGCCAAATTCCTCACCGATCTCGACCGCCGCAATATGCATCTCCTTCGGCAAGCAGAGCCAGGCCAGACCAAGAGCGGACAAGAGATGAACAAGAAAGATTTCATGGAAGGCGTCGAAGATTGGAAGACATACGCCTTCGCCTTTGCGCACTACTGCGTCAACACTGTGCTCTACGGCTTCAGCGTCTTCTTGCCCACGATCATCCAGCAAATCGGCGACTGGACCCCATCCGAGGTTCAAGCTCTGACTATACCCGTCTACATGCTTGGCGCTATCACTTGCATCATATGCGCAAGAATCAGCGACTCTATCGCCATTCGCGGCTATTTCGTCATCGGCGGGTTGTTGGTAATGATACTCGGATTTGTCTTCCTGATCATCAACCAAGGAGTCGGGCTTAGCTTCGCCGGATGTTTCCTGGTAGCTATGGGTCTGTACACTTGTGGCGGTACGGCGTTGTCATGGCTTACGTCGAACACACCTCGATACGGCAAGAGAGCTTTCGCCTCGGGCCTGCAGCTTACTATCGGCAACTCAGCTGGTGTTGCCGCTCCTTTCTTGTATCAGGATACCTACGCGCCGGCGTACCTCCCGGGATATGCTGCTACTATTGGTCTGCTATGTTTAGCAGTCACTCTGTATTCTGCGCTGCACATTCACTTTCGCGTCGTCAATGCGAGGCGAGAGAGAGGCGAGGAGGACTGGAAGAGGGAGGGGAAGAGTCCTGGTGAACTGGAAGAGATGGGCAGTAATTCACCGGATTACCGATATCAGATCTGAGGAAATGCATCTATCGTCAAGACTCCTCATACATTCTTGAAGCAGAATTAAATGCGATCCCAACGTGTCTCGCAGCTTCCACTACCAAGTCTCACAGCTCCGCGGATTCGAGTCGGCCAAGAGACAGTCTTATTGGTCTGTTGCACTGCAGCGATTATGCACACCCGTTATTTGAACTTCCGTTCGCTCATAGCTGATCATAAGTTCATAAGCGCGTCTTCTAGTATGTAAGAAGATGTACAGTCCCCATGTTCTATCATCAGCCTGCTAGACCGCCCGATCCTGCAAGTGCTCCGACAGAAATGTTTCGCTGCAGCAGGATGTCGGCAAGAGCGATCACGCTCACAGTTACCTGGATGAATTAGTTGAAGGCTTCACTCGCAACTATGCCTACCAAAACTCACGATGGATAAGTCGACATTAGTCGACACGCTCGCCTCCCACAAAGGCTTGCCTGCGGTTTTTGTGCTGCTGATGACTGTAGGTACTAGCCTTCTTATCCTTGCCACCTTTGCCCCAAGGTAGAAGACATCAAACAGGATCCTCTCCATGTCCTGACCTCTAACCTCGAGGACCGCATCGGTTGGTGGAGAGTCGTTCTGCTTGCTCGATTGGCCATCCCGTTCATACCGATTGGCAAGATGCACATGCAATGAGATCTTTCCGCTCAGTCCTCCAAGAAGATCGATACTAAGCAGGCGTTCGTGCGAACGGCCTGGAAGTTCAAGGTACCATGCACGCTTCAAAGAAGACGATGATGCGTGGAGCTCGAAAATTGGCAGGCCAGATTCGTCTCTGATCTCGCGCTTTTTGCCGAACACTGCACCTTTGCCGTGGGCTGAAAAGACTGTCGTTCCGTCGTCTGAAAGCGCGATGAAGTTACTTGGGCCGAATAGGTTGGAGCTCTCTTCTATTCGCAGGTGGGTCTCTGCTTCCGCTAGATGCTCGAATCTAATCCCGACAGGGTGGGGAGCTGGCGTGAGTTTTGCAACTTCCTCGGTGTTACCCGGATTTGAGGAGCTTTGGCTGAGTTGGTCTTTGGTTGTCTTCATGTTCGTCACTTCAGTTGACGTTGAATCACAAAGAGCAAGAGCTCTCGAAGCCTACCTTGCTTTTAGTGATTGCCGGCTAATTCGATCAGCGGGACCAGGTGCATTTGGCCTCCACCTCGGACCAGCCCTCGTGTGACCACGAGATGGGATTCTGTCAATTGTCTCCGCCACTGAGGTAGTCGCATCAGATGAATGCTGCCATCCTACCATTGCTGCAAATATAGAAACCCATCTCATCATGTCCACGTGCGCCAAGCAGTGGTGATGGCTGAGCGTCTAAACCATGATGTTACAACTCGTACTCCTGTTGAGTCAGTGTCTGTGGCTTGCATAGCCACTTGGTCTACGTGGAAGCGAGTGTCAGCTTGTCAATCACAGATCTTCGTCGCCCGAGCGTAGGGGATTGACGATCAGAACATACTGGCTAGAAGATACCTGCCCAGAAGGATCCACAGATGATCGCAACAGACCCTGGAACAACACACGCCAGCACAAGAGCTCTATGTCAGTCTCTACAGAATGTAGCATATTCATCGATGGATGGTTTCATGGGTTTTGCCCCCATCCAAGATCTGCAAATGTACTTAGCCAGGCGCGGGAAGCGCTGGTGCTTGGCGTGGCGATGTTCCTCCAATCATCGTCGAATTGCGGAGGCCAAGGACACAGCAATCCTGCAGTAATGCATCTCTGGTATACATAGAGAAGAGGTAGTATAATAGGGACGTGAATGGGACACAGTGAAACCTCAGCTTGACCGGTCTGTTTGACGCAAGAGTCTACAGGTTCGTTGCCTCCACGTAATGGAGTGATCCGCACGTCCCAGCAACCGTTCCTTTTTGTCTGAAACGTCGATATAATACCAAGTCAGATTGTTGGAAACCAGCTTTGCATGTCGATTGAATATACCAATCCCCCATTCCGCTGATCTGTTTTCTATACGTCAGCAGACAGCAAGCTATGGATGGTGCGTCAACAACAACGACGAATCTAATGCTTTTGATATATCGGACCCAAATTAGCGTAAAATTGCTAAGCTACCTTAGAATACTAAATCAAATACACTGACATTCAAGACATACTAGGGGATACCTAGCTGCATACAACATAGAACTAATATAGTCTAGATATTGAAGTATTTGGGTCCCTAACGATCCCTAGACAGTACCGTCGATTCCCAGAAAGAGAGCAAGCCTAATCTAGCGGATGTTGCGTTCTAGGGTCGAACTTCGAACTTTAGGACGTTCCTGATCAATTTAATGAGCTTTATATAGATCTTGACATTTGAAAACACATCAATGCAAGCCTGGTCTAGCGGTTATGATTTCTGTCTAACAATCAGTTGCAATGTAAGCGCTATTGGTCGCACAGAAGGTTCCCGGTTCGATTCCGGGGGTTTGTAACAGATTATCATATTACCTTTTTGCTGGATGTCTGGCGGCCCGGATGGTCTTCCGCTTTGACTACGAAGGGAGTGAACAGAGCTGTACTAAATTTCCATGCTATGATCAATCACGGAGATCGATATCAAGGCAACTATGCGTTGAGCGAGACCGCAAGTAGTTAGAGCAGACTTCAGCTCTCGATCCTGGCGCGTCATTTCTGTTCGTGTTGCTTACACGCCTCCTCTTTACCATACACTTATAGGGGAAGGTGCCGCATGACGGATACATGCACTGTATATTGTAGCACGTCATGGTAGCCTTCCTTTAAAGGTGATCTGAAGCCTCATGAAGATATCCCTCCAGGCCATGATTGGTACGCTTTTCGCTAGACGGAGTAAAGCCACAGCACACGACTATGTCCGACTGCTGCGCTTTCATTACAGCTGATACCTGCATGACCTTCCTGAATGGTCAAGGTAAGATGCGATCAGAATACTCTATGCGTACTTCAGCTGAGATACATAACTCCCCCACCTGCGGTCTTCCTGTTCTTGGTTACTACAGCGCGTTCGAAAATATCTTCAAGCTCATACTCCAGGAACCATGAAGTTCCTAAATGCAGTCGCTGTGCTGTGTTTTGCAATCACTACGTATGCTCAGCTCCCAGCCGAAGTGACTGATCTTACAACCATTACTGGAGTCAACGGCACTTCCGTTCGCTACAAGCCTAACGAACTGTGCGAAACTACACCTGGTGTTAAATCGTACTCGGGCTACATCGACATCGCGGACGACAAACACCTTTTCTTCTGGTTCTTCGAGTCTCGGAACCAGCCAAGCTCTGATCCAATCACATTGTGGCTTAATGGCGGACCAGGCGCAGACTCCGTAGGTGGCGTGCTCGATGGTAGGACTACTTTGCATGATACCAAGTATTCATCCTTCTAACTTTGTCATAGAGCTTGGTCCATGCAGAGTCAATGAAGATTTATCCGTGGACGCAAATCCTTATTCCTGGAACGAGGTGTCGAACATGCTATTCCTATCTCAACCAGTTGGAGTGGGCTTCTCCTATGGTTCAAAGGTGAGGATGAACGTCCTCATTGCTTGTCTGGACGGACGGCTTACTATGTTGGGTCGAGATTGACGTCGATCTACCCCCTGCGGCGAACGACACTCAGTCCCAGTCTAGACAAGGCCGTTACCCGGATGCTGATTATCCGGCGATCAGTACATCTCACCGGGTTCAAGCTTGAACTAAGAGGCTAACGAAGTACTAGACTCCACTGCGGCTGCTGCTGAAGATGCCTGGAAAGCAGTCCAGACATTTTATCGCAGCCTTCCGGAACTCAACAATAACATCAAATCTAAGACCTTCAACCTTGCCACCCAATCGTACGGTGGTCACTGGGGGCCTGTGTTCTTCAACTATATTCGGAAACAGAACGAGGTTGATTCCCACGATGTCACATTAGACATCGGTGCTTTACTGGTCATTGACGGATTAGTCGACTACAAGACCCAAGCACCTTCATACCCTAGGTTTGCTCGCAACAACACCCACGGCGTTGAGCTTAACGATACTCTTGCAACCTACATGGAGACTGCGCTGCACATGCCTTCTTTAGGATGCTTGGATCTGCTCGATGATTGTGAATCTGCAGTGGAAGATTATGGCGAATTCTCTCTGCTTGCCGCGATCCAGTGCAATACTGCAGTCTCGTTGTGTCGCTACGCAGTAGAATTGATCTATTCCCTGAGGTCTCCCGAGCAAGACCTCTACGATATTCGCAACCATTCGCTACATCCCCAGCCGTCGGGCGCTTGGCCAGCCTGGCTAAACACTGGAGAAGTACAGCAGGCCCTTGGAGTCGACCTCAACTATTCCGGGTCAAACAACATCGACGTCTATGGGCAATTTCACATTACCGGCGACTGGGTACGTTCCAGACCACTGACAGACCTTAGCGAATTGCTTGAATCTGGGACACGCGTCGCACTATTGTTTGGAGATGCCGACTATATCCTCAATTGGCTAGGCGGACAAGACCTCTCGCTGGCTGTCAACTTCACCGGGTCCGAGAGCTTCCGCAACTCGGGCTATGTACCTCTTGTTGCTGATGGCAAGCGCTATGGCGACACTAGAGAAACAGACACCTTCTCTTTCACTAGACTCTTCGATGCTGGACACGATGCTCCCTTCTATCAGCCTAAAGCCAGTCTGGCAATCTTTAATCGTACTATACATGGTTGGGATATCGCTACTGGAGCTCAAGTAGTCCGTCCCGGCTTCGCAACTGTAGGGGACAAAGAGTCAACTTATAGTCAGAAAGAAGGAGACAGCGTGGAATGAGCTAGGAGGCGATTGGTCTTGGTTCAAGTATTGTAGTGCCATGGTGACTAGTCCCGCCACATCTTCACGAATCTATTCTTGTATTCATCTCTATACATGTCGCTTGTCTCACGCCCCCGGCCTGGAGTAGTCCAGATGGCGCACCCTTCTCCATACTGCTCGGACTGTGCGTTCCTGTCCTTCTCTGCCGCTTTCACCATCATTGTCACCAGCAGGGCGGATAGCCAGGTATAGCCGGCCTCCCAGTTTTGCAGGCTCGATAGCAGCGGTCTCGATGTCTTGGGGCGGGTTCGCAGTTGTGATCAATCCGCCAGCTTCTTCAAGCAGACAAATTCCTGCGCATACATCCCACTCCCAGCAGCCCTGATATAGTCAGCCGTCGTGTCAAACCCTAATCTTAATGATGATAAACTTACAGCCTCCCACCAAATGTCAAATGAGCCCATGGCGCAGTACGCCAGGTCCAGTGTTGCGGACCCCAAGCTCCGCACACCATGCACCATTCCTCCCTTGCCATTTCGACCGCCTATCTCACTAGCCATATTGACAAAGCTCTCAACTTTACGCTGGAGGTTTCCATCAGGGATATCTCGGCGGTCCTTACCCCACTCGCACGAGAAAATGCAGCCTTTTGGTGCGCTCTTTGGCATCGGTGGGATGGGGTTCCTGAGCAGTGGTAGCCGCTGGGTCTCGTTGAGCCAGGCGCCTTTGCCACGGCATGCTGAGAAAGTCTGTTGCAAGAATGGCGCGTTGATGACTCCGATGACAGGTTTGCCTTTAACTACGAAGCCAATTGATACGCAGTAGAAAGGCGACAGGTGGGCAAAGTTGACAGTGCCTGCACGTCGGCCGTCAGTTGCGCCTTCTTCTTCTTCTTCTTCTTCCTCTAGCATCTGATAGTCACTCACCATCGAGGGGATCGATACCTGCAGCGAGATGTTAGCATGTCACGTGTTGTCTACTGGTTCTTGACTTACACCAGGTGGGTGAGTCATCAATCAGATACTCTTTCGAAGAGCCCTTACTGTAGGACTCTTCGCCAACAAACCTGGCCCATCCAGTAAGCCCATATTCCAGATTATGAGAGTCTAAGGCCTTCTAAAGATAGTTGACTCACTTATGCGACGGATACCTCGCGAGAACTGATTCTCGGATAAATGCTTCGACCTCTTAGACATCATCACATCAGCAACAAGTCCAACGTATACCATCTGCAAACGTCTAGTATTCACAGCATAATCCGGCCCTCACCTTCATCAGTCTTCGTGACAATGTCGACAGAATTCAACTTCTCCAACTCGTCCAGCTGTTCCTCGCCACTCATCCGCCTCTGCGCAGCATGTTGCAGCAATTTGCCCGCATCTTTGCCCAGCTGTATGGCAAACTGGTAAATTGAGTCGAGGTCTAATTCTGATGCCATAATCGGTATGCGCTTGTTTCGGGTTGCAGGCGTCCTACTACTCGTGCAGAGGCGCTGGGCTAGGTTGCACCACCGAAGGTCGGATGCAAGCCAGTTGAGACAGCTCTCCGCAGCGGGTGAAGTCTTTTCCGCTCCACAGAAACACGCATTTTGTGGTGGCGTTTGGGGGATCTACATAAGCACATGTGCCGGACGAGACAGGAAATCGTGATTGAAGTCATTTTTCGAGATGACATGGCTCAAAATTACATGAATGTTCACCGAGTTGCTGTGCAGTTACATCGAAGTTCTGAGCTTGTTCCCAACACCCCAGCAAGTCCCCGTACACTTGTACAAGATGTTGGTTGCACTTCGACAGGTGTATCGCGAATGGAACTGCATGTTTCGCGACAGAGATAAGAGATGAAATGTACCGCTCCACGCTTGTGTTGAACTCTCAGTCTACCTCAGGCACAGGCAGGCCATCGTAAAGCTTCATCCTAAATCCAAGGTCCCTCATGGCATCCATGGCATTTTTCTCACGTAGCTCTCGCGACTCCTGCTCCGACACCAAGACAAAGTCATACGTCATCAACTTGCCACCTTCCTTCACGCCGTAAGTCTTCGCCTGTTCGGCATTGACGGTGCCCAAGTCAATGAGCAGTGACTCTTTCACGCCAAACACTGCGTCTGAAGTTTCGTAAGGATCACCACGTAGGTACAGAGCGCTATGCAAGTTGTCAGTTTTTCATGGCTCCATCGTTGCAATACAGGGGGGCGAATTGCTTACGTGATGAGATGATCAAATCCCGGCTTCTCCATCATGAAATGCATGTGACTCGGCCTGTAGCAATGCCTCTTCAACACCTTCAGCAGCTTGCCCACCGGTCCGTCATTCGGAATAGGGTACGGCACTGGCACGATCGCCTTGAACCAAAAGACTCCCTCTTTATCACTGTGCATCACAGCTCTTTGGTCCGGCTGCTCGCGACCTTCGTACTGCACATCGTACTTTCCGTTGCTGTCCGTTTCCCAAATGTCGATCTTCACTCCCTCTATTGGCTTTCCTTCCGTGTCCTTCACGGTGCAGACCACGAGACACGGCTCACCTTCGGGGTCGTGTGCGATTTGGGTACCATTGGGTTCGGAGATGGCGTCGTGTGTGTGGAAAGGCCCGAGTACGGTGCCTTCGGTGCTCGAGGCGGGTTTAGGGTGGTCGATGCTGTCGACCAGGAGCGAAAGGCCGAGGATATCGGAGAGGAGGATGAATTCCTGCGACGTATAAGCGTCGACCTCGCCATGGTCTCATAATCATGCTGCCATAAAATCATACCTGTCGAACATCGGTGCATATTTGGCCAACGGACGTCAAGAATTGGATCGCTGTCATCCATTCATGGTGACTTAGTCTGGTCTCTCGTGCATAGTCGTGTAGATGCTGAACCAATCGCTCTAGTAGGTACTTGAAGCGAGGATCGGGACATTTCGAGTTGATAAGTTTGACATTGTCGGTAATGTTGTCGATAGTCAGGTCTTTCAGTGGTGGCACATCAACCTGTGAAGGATCCATACTGTGTGGGAAGTCGAGGCGTGATTATGAATATGATCGTGAGGAATTTGGCGAGACAGCTTTCATTCAAAGAATAAATACAATTACAATGATGCAGAACAATTGGGGTTAAGCATGATGATTAATTGATCGTAAAATAAAGAGGCTCAACAATGGCCCCGCATCATTGTTGTTGCCCCCGCGATGATCTACATGAACGGAGCTCGATGTCGGCTTTTGATTTGTGGTAAGCGGCTTTTCCTGCCTTCTCCATTGCCGTGAAGAAGATGATGGAGTCTCCAAATGATGCTACTTTGGTGTCTTCTAAAACATATTGTCTTTTTGGATGTTTGTCGTTATCTGGCCTTCTGATTTACCAAATCATATTCAGTCACGACTCATCGAAAATTCCGAGCCATTTGTCGGTTTCCAAATAGAGAGGTCTCAAAAGATTTCTAGTTGCCGTCCGCCTTCAATTTTTGGGCGACAAAGTTGATGGCTGCCGTGTAACCAAACACGCCCAGTCCACAGATGACGCCGACTGCCTTGTCGCTTAAAAAGCTGCGGTGCCTGAACTCTTCTCTGGCATGAACGTTACTGATGTGGACCTCCAAGAATGGAATCGCAACGCCCGCGAGAGCGTCGCGCAGAGCTACACTCGTGTGTGTGAGACCACCTGGGTTGATGATGATAAACTGAGCCTTTCCGCGGGCGTCGTGGATCCTGTCGATGATGGCGCCTTCGTGGTTGGACTGGAAATCTTCAACTTCGATTCCCAGGTCTTTGCCCTGTGATTTGGCGGCTGTCACGACATCGGAGAGCGTAGTGCTGCCGTACACCTGTGGCTCTCGCGTGCCCAGAAGGTTGAGGTTGGGGCCGTTGATGAGTAGAATTGAGTTGGCCATTCCGATGGATTTTGAGGAAGTAAAGAGGGTGTTGCTGTGTTGAAGAAATGATATTGATATCAAATGGGAATGGGAAACGGGTCGAATGTGTATTATCTATGCGGCATGATGCTTCCGCTCGTGGGAAAATCTTTAGCCGTGCGCAAGACGGCGTTCGCGGTGGACATCTTCTCGGCGTGCCATGGCATGCGGCAGGTGAATGACCAATTGAGCGACACATAATTGCAGGACAGTCAGGAGGCCTTTTAATATGACATCGCAGCTCTATGCTTCTGCTATCCAAGTAACGATTATGTATTCCATCTAATTGATCGATCGATAGCAATTCATGTCTGCTCAGAGTGATTGAACCTTGCCCGCTCTTGAGGTTCGCGATCGAATCGATGCCAAATCGACGAAACCAGGGCCACACGCGGCTAAGAACGAGCAACTTCAACGACTATAGTTGCAAGATACGTCAAATCATGCCTATAGGACGTAGAATATGCAGAGAGTACACACGGAGCGTCTATCTCGATTTCTTGTAATACGGCCCATGCCCCAACCCGAACCCTTGAGATATTTTTCGACCTCACAGCAGAAGTTTGACATGTGAACGCGCGCGCCGTACAAATTCTCGAAAGCGAACATTGACTCTGCGAAGGACGAGCCAAAGGATTGAAGCGCGCCCGACATTACGAATGCGGGTGTCTATCTTTGCCTCCCACTCTCGCTCTCTACTCTCGCCGTGCATATCCACGCAAAAATTTCAGCGCGCATATCCACAGATACATAGCAGGAGATTGTTCGCAAAACCAGCATCTCAGCAGAGCGCAACCATGACAGAACAAGAAGCTGTACCACTAACGGCAGCGCCTGCAGCCGATCAGCTCGTCGAACATAACGGCAGGATCTACAGGACTATTCGCGAAGGCCAAGCTTACATTCTTGTTCCTCCAAAGGCGCGCACGGAATTGGACCCGCGCATTGCGAAGGAAGCCACCGAGAGCCAGAAAGTTTTCTACAATCCGATTCAGCAATTCAACCGCGATCTGAGTGTCCTTGCGATTCGCACTTTTGGTCGGGATATTTGCCAAAGACGGCGCATGAAGCGGGAGGGCGAGAAGGAGAAGAACGACAAGAAGAAGGAGCGCAAGAACGAGAAGAAGGCGACTGAGAATGGCGGAAAGAGCAATGTGGAACAAGCGGAGGAGGGCGCCGATCAGGCAGTGGATGCGACTTCATTGAAGAGACCGAGAGATGAAGAAGTGGGCAGCGAATCCCCCTCTAAACTGGTAAAAGGCACAAACGGAACAAAGATACCAGCTACAGGCACTGAAGCTGCGCAGGAGGATGGCGACGGAAGCGCTGCAAAGAATGACGATATGGAGATTGACGGCGAGACCGTGGTGGCCGAGTCTACATCCAATGCTGAGGGCCGCGCTCCCGAAGATGGTGTCGCTACTCGACCCAAAGATGAGACAAAACCATGGCAACCACGATTCCGCATTCTCGACGCACTGTCTGCGACTGGACTGCGTGCTCTACGCTACGCACAAGAGATCCCCTTTGCAACCTCAATCGTCGCAAACGATATGGATCGCAAGGCAGTCGAGAGCATGGGTCTCAACATCAAGCACAATCGCCTTGAATCAAAGATCACACCGAACACCGGAAACGCCATCGCGCATATGTACCATGTGGCCTTCCCGCCCGAAGACTCCCACGGACCCGACCATGTTTCTGCAAAGTACGATGTGATTGACCTGGATCCCTATGGTACCGCTGCGCCATTCCTCGATGCTGCGCTGCACGCTGTCAACGATGGCGGTATGCTGTGTGTGACTTGTACGGACTCGGGCGTCTTTGCATCATGCGGCTATCCCGAGAAGACGTTCTCGCTGTACGGCGGCATGCCGATCAAAGGCGGTCACTCTCACGAAGGTGGCCTACGTCTGATCCTGCACTCAATCGCATCTGCCGCCGCCAAGCAAGGTATCGCGATCGAGCCTTTGCTCTCCCTTAGTATCGACTTCTACATCCGTGTCTTCGTTCGTGTACGCAAGAGCCCAGCAGAAGTCAAGTTCCTCGCAGGAAAGACGATGGTCACATACAACTGCGACAATGGATGTGGCGCCTGGACCACTCAGCTTCTGGGCCGCAACACAAAACAGCCGTCTTCCAAGGGCGACAACACATTCTGGAAGTATTCTATTGCGCAAGCGCCTGGCGCGAACAGCAATTGTGACCACTGTGGAAGCAAAACCCACGTCGCTGGTCCAATGTGGGCCGGCCCTCTTCACAATGCTGCATTCATCGAGCGCATGCTCAAAGATGTAAGCCAGGTAGACCAGGAGGTCTACGCCACAACAGATCGCATTGAGGGCATGCTCGACACAGCTCTCGACGAGATCTATGTATCCAAACACGTACCCGAAAAGGGGCAGGTGCATGAAGACCTCATCCCCAGGACGATCCCGGAGCAAATCGATGAGCAGCCCTTCTTCATCATCCCATCAGCTCTATCCAAGGTCATCCATGCCCAGGCGCCCAGCGAAGCAGCATTCAAAGGCGCACTACGCCACGCCGGCTACAGAGCCACAAGGTCCCACTGCAAACCCGGCAGCATCAAGACCGAGGCACCATGGACGGCCATCTGGGAAATCATGCGCGAGTGGGTTCGCCAGAAGAGCCCCATCAAGGAAGGAAAGGTGAAGCAGAACATGCCTGGGTGGAAGATTCTGCAGGCCACTCGCGAGCCCGAGAAGGAGGTCGAGGAAAACGCAGAGTCGCCGGAGATCGTCACTGAGCATACGCTTGACGAATCCGCCGCGGCTGCTAGCAAGAAGGCTGGCGATGTGAAGAAAATGAAGGTGGTATTTGATGAAGTGCTTGGAAAGGACAAGAAGGGCAAGCGCCTGGTGAGGTACCAGCAGAACCCGAGGGAGAATTGGGGACCTATGGCTCGTGCTAAGTAGAAAGCTCCATGCACGCATGTACAAAGTTCATTAAATGCTTGTAACTATGCATATTTTGATTCCAGATAATTATCGCTGACGTGCATTTTACTTCGTGTCGAGTTGTACTTCACTCCCAGCCACTAAACGCCAACATGATCCGACGCCACTCACGTGCTGCCTGGCCTGATTTGGAGACCTCAGAGACCTTCGCGTTCACTAGCTCTATGTTTCCACAGCCAGCTTCAATTCTTCCACTCAATTGCGCACACCCCCCGGAACAGCAAGTATGCGATGCCTGATGCGGAGCAAGAGAATACGATGAGTTCCATAATTAAGATAGGTCAGACTCTCAAAAGCGCGTCCACCACATACACTTTGACGCAGAAACTGCAAGATTGCGTATGGAAGGCGACGTATGTGCACTCCCCACGATTTGGTTGTGGCCTACAGGAACTGATTGAGATACACAGTGACCGGCTCGGTGGACCTGTCGTCGTCAAACATGTAAACCACTTCCGCCTGTAGAACGAACGTGATGTCCTCATGCGCTTCCAATTGTCTACCCCTCACATTCGGCCTCTCCTCGATGAGATCGACACCGGTACCGAGTCGCACACGTTAATCATGAGATGGCTTGATGGCGATCTTCTCAACGCGACGAAAGATAGGCAGCTACCAAGCTCGGAGGTGAAGCTGGTTGCGAAAGGCGTCCTTGAAGCTTTGCGAGCACTCCATGCCGAAGGCTTCGTCCACACTGGTGAGCCTACGTCACTCCAACAAAGAATCACGACTTTCCCCGGTACTGACGGTCAAGCAGACGTGAAGCCCAACAACGTGCTCGTCAACTACGCAGATGAATCGCAGCGACAGATCACCGAGGTCCAACTTGCAGATTTTGGATCCACGGTGAGCGAGAAGTCCGGACATGCCAAAGATGGAGACGACATCAGTAGTCCAATTTTCAGGAGCCCTGAAGCCCAAATGCAACTTCCGTGGACTACAGCAACGGACATTTGGTCTTTCGGTGTTACAGTATGTCCATTTAGCTTTGATTATATCAAGGACTTTGTTGATCAATAATTGCTGCAGCTCATCGACACTATCTACGGCCACGGCTTCCACATCATGAAGCCAGATGTCCCTATTGACCACGAGGACTACGATTACCAGATCCTCATGAGATACCACCAATGCTTCGGACCGTTTCCTTGGACCTATGCGCAGTTCGCCGACGAAGATACCCTCAAGGCACTTTCGTGGATCATGCATGAGACTCCCCCAGATTCCCTGCGCCCTTTCCACATGACGACCTCAGCAGAGATATCAGAGAAGGATAAAGCTTTCATCATGCGGATCATGAAGCTAGACCCTCGAGATCGTCCGACAGCCGTTGAATTGCTGCAAGACACATGGTTTCAGGATATATAGTTGCTGAGGCAGCACAGTTAGTAACAGCTTCAACGACAATGTTTGGTTTGCTCTCCCGACTTACCAGAAGTCTCACTTCTTCTTGTCAGCCTTGTCAGGCTTCTTCTCGGAGCCCTTCTTGGTGTTCTTGTTGATTTTCTTGTCGTCGCCGTTTTCGGCTTCCTTGGGAATGGGGTAGTGCTCGGTACTCGTAGTACCGTCATCGTATTTATTGCAGCATGTCAGGTGGTCTCTCGGATGGTTCTCGCTGTTGTGCTGTGCCTCCTTGAAACAAATCAGTATTATTGCACCAACAAGACGAGTGATCGAACGACCGTGCCGGGCTTGAGCTGGTCTCTGTTGTGATCGATGACATTCCACAAAGCGTCTGTTTGACTTTTTGCGACCTCCTCCGGTCTGATCCAGTGAGAGTTCTCGGTTCTGACTTCCGTAGCGATGGACAGTTTGATCTGCTCGTTAGTGTTCGGGTTGGTGATCGCACCTGCGGGGGTTCTCTTTATGATGTTTCGTATGCGTGAACCTGCCTTGGATGCCATTGCTGGACTGATCTACTTGGGAGGCTACTTTTGCACAAATGGATATCGATATGGATCGGCTATCAGGTTCCAGGAGGACGAACATGATATAGACCATATGCTGAGCCCGCAGTCAATGGAGACAGACAGTATCATCGGTCCCATGATAGATTACGGCAGGATAACATGTGTTGGCAGCGTCTGTAGACAAACAATTGCCATGGCCACACATATGCAATAAAGCTTCCCTCAATGGCCACGAATACAAATGCCTCGTACACGCAGCACCCCATCTGTCAGCTAGCACTCCGACTTGAATGCCCTGAGTGGCGATGTGTTGGGCAGATCGTACGTGAGAAAGCAGTACCTATTGTTACGTTCGATACATGACCACGTGGATCGCATGATCTGTGAACGAGGGATTGAGTGAACGAGATCCGGATATTGCTTTTAGCGTCATGCGCGAAAGTACGAAAGACTTGTCCCCATGAGCTTTCACTAACACCTCCGTCAAGAGAAATCGTCCTTGCAATATGTCACACAATCAGCATTGCCATGATTCTTATAATGCACGTGCATACAATCATACAGAGTCGTCAACATGTATCGAACGAACGGTGCTCACTTGAGCACGAGGTCATTGATTTGAACATACATACGGTTTAACATTGAATCTGTGTTACACACTTGCTCGTGATACGACTGGGTTTTGGGCGGAAAAGCTCGAGGTGCCAAAGTTCTACGAGATACCCTAGAATCTACATGCAAAATCAATATCTACAACCAGCAGCAGTTCCGCATGCTCATGCAATGGCCCCAACCCGCCCACCTAATACGCCGAACGCCTCGCTAAATGCATACAAGCCTGGCGGCTGTCCTCCGTTGATTGCTACCTGCTCAATCACTGCCGTCCTCCACAAGCTCATAGAACAACAGATAAACCTCCTTCTGCATGCCCAACACGTCCGAAGTCTTGCTTTCTTTGACCTTATCATCGCTGATCCTCCACCAACGATCCTGCGGCTTGCGCTTGCGAGTCATGTCTTTGATAGTATCTGCAGCTTTGCTGACCACACTCTGATTTCTACGAGGCGGCGCATCATCAGCGCTCTGTGCCCTTTCGAGGGGCGGTGTTGGTAGGCCCGGTGTAGGGATCGCGTCGAAAGGAACGCTCGTGGGTGCTCGGCGCTTATCTATCGAGGCACGCAAAGAACTGGAAGAGCTGGAGGGTGTATCGAGACGAAGCGAGGATGGCATGCGGTCTTTGCTTGCCTTCGCCGCGAGACGTGGGCTTGGAGCGGCGGACATTTGTGGGCTTGCCACAGGGCTTGCTTGGTAGCTGAAGATACCCTCTCGGCCCATGTTATTGGGCGTCGAGTATGGTGCGTTCAGCCATTGCCTGCGGAAAGTCTCGTAGTGGCCACTGTTGTGGCCGCCCTTGTGGGTCACCATGGAAAGAAGACGGTAGTTTTTGCGATTCAGGAGACCGCCGAGGGGAAGACGCTCTGGAAAAGACACCTTGGCGGTATTCTTTGAAGAGCTGGAAGTATGATCCCATACTGAGCGGCTGAGATGAATAGCCAACACACGTGGGAATGAGGCGATCCGCATATGACGCGAGATTCTACGCTTCGGCGCAGACGAAGTAGCGGGCAGCTCAACATCTGGAGGAGGCTTCTCCGGGTCTTCGTGAAGCGCTTGCTCGATCTTTGAATGATCAGATTCGAGCTTCCGGCGCTGTTCGGTCGTCAAGCTAGTCTTGGTGAGCTGACGAGCTGTAACCTGGAGAGCGTGGTCCAGTCGGCATCGATCACATCGATAGTCATCGATATGTTCCACTTTGAGCATGCCATCAAAGCATGCATTCAACGTCGTCGCTCCTGTGTTGTTTGGAACGTTCAAGGTCATTGTAACGAATGAGCTGGCGGCTGGCTTGGGCATGAAGTGACAATGTGAGCATTCGATCTGCGATTCGATCTTGCCCTCGAAAGGAAACGGGTATGTCTCAGCATCGTCTTCTTCATCTTCTTCCTCAACAAAATCCTTGGATGTTGCATCGACAGTGTTGGACGTCTCAAGCTCAAGCAACTTCTCCGCAGCTTCTTTTGCGGCTGCACTGGAGGTGGGATTGGCTACGGCGTCGCTGGGCCTGATCGTCTCTTCTGACCTCTCCAGCTCCTCTGCCGTCTTCGTAGCTTGCAAGCTCACCTGACTAGCGTTACCCGCAGCTATAGCTTGCTTCCGACGAGCCCGAGTTCTGACCTTTCTTCCAGCATGATGTTCGTCACCCAAGCGCTCCGTCACAATCTGAAGGAATTCCTGGGCATCTTGCTGATATCTGCTGACCCTTGTCTTGAACGCTTCCTCCACCACGCGAATGAATCCTTGCGCGGAAATAGTCTTCTTGTAGATCGGTCGCTCGTTCAGGGCGTCCAACACCTCTTTCAGCCCGGCAGTGATGATACCCTTTTGCAGACCGAGTAGTTTCCATTCAGGCAATTGTTTGCCATCTTTCCTTTGTTGTTCTGCCACTGCCGCTTCAATGTCTTGGTAAAGTGCTGGGCCATCAAGTCTCCTTCGGTGGATCTCGCGGATAAGGTACATGCGCAATTCCGGCAGGCCAGCAAGAGCTTGTAGTACAGAGTTGATAAAGCAATCGTTTGCTGGATTGCTCAGGCCAACAATGCCTTTCTTCCGGGTACTCCGGGAGGGATTGGCAGCCTCATCGTCGAGAAAGTATGTCGGGCCAAAAACATAGACGAGGGCTGCGGCGGTCAAAGATGCGCCTGCCGCATAGGCGGCAATGGTAAGCGGTTTCTCTTGCATCCTTTCGCAATGCTGTCGCGCACAAGAGTGGTTCGGATTCAGACAATCGGCGGGGCGGTAATGGTCAGATGCAAAATCCTATTTCCCACGGCTATTGGGTGCTCGGCTTAGCGATGTCGGTAGATCTCCAGGATATTCCAGCCGTGCAGTCCAGGTATGTTTGTGTCAACTCTTTAGCCATGTCGACACTCATTGAGGGAAGAGTGAGATTGTCGTCTGTATAGAAGACGGGCAAATGAGGCGTGAAGTGCACAGTCAAGGTTGCCCTGCCCTGCCTGGTGGGAGCGTGGGAAGGCGGCCGGCGTGGGAGCGAGCGAATGCGCGCCGAGGCAGAGCGAAGGCAGAGCACGCGGTTCCGCATTAGGAAGGAACGGCCGGCAAACTTGCCCTGGCTGCAATTGCGACGCGGAAGAAGTGAAGTGAGCTCCGGCTTGAGAGATGTTCGATGATCGCGTTGGCTGGACCGGCACATACGCACACATACACAACCATGGCCGCTCCCTTACGACCCACACTTATGCCGCAGTGCTCTGTCTGCGTGCGCAACTACGCTTTCGGTGGAGTCAGCCAGGCAGGCATTGGAGCCGCAGGATTGGGACAACAAATTAGGGGAAAGAAGAAGCTGGCCAAGAATGCTTCCTCTGCAGTCCCTGTGAGGCTGCTGAAGAATGTGAAGACATATGGAAAGAAGGGTGAGGCATGTTGGATGGTACAATGCCCGTATAACCACTAACAACCATGGCACAGGCTCCATCGTCCCCATATCAATGGGTCGTATGCGCAACGAATGGTTCCCCCGCGGCGTCGCCGAATACGTTACCCAGCCCGAACTGCGCACACTTAAACTGAGCAACACTGCCATGGAGCGAGACGTGGAATACGGCGTCACAGACATCGCCGCAGAGCTCAGCAAAGCCAATGGCAACCAGGAGAACGACGAATACGCCGATTCACGATCAGGATTTAGTGTGCGCAAAGCTGCAGAGGTTGAGAAGGTCACTCCGGAGCGCAGCATTCAGCTTCTCGACATCTTCGTTCCCAAGACCCTCGACTTCTACAGGCAGCCCATTCCCGAAGAGCCAAAAGAGCCCCAGTCCGACAAGGAGGATGCATTCGGCAGAGGTGCGGCTGCTGAGCTGTTTGCTGCAAGACAGAAGAGAGATGAAAAGCTCAAGGCGATGGAGCCTGCTGGTATCTACGGAAGCGTGAGCACGCAGGATGTCTTGGCTGCCGTGCGCGCTTCAATGGAGAACAACGACGAGTCTGCGAGGGTTGTCATTACAGAGGCGGACATCAAGTTCGTCAATGCTGGAACCGAAGTGGAAGAGTCTGGCCGGGTGAAGCACGTTGGCAGCTTCTCGGTCGAGATCATGATTAAGGGCGCTGAAGCCGGTCTGAGGCGTACAGTCCGTGTGCATGCGCAAGAGGCGTAATGTGTGAAGATGTAAAATATGTAAGCATAACATCCAATGTACAGTACCAAGACGATCGATCGGATCACAAAGCCACACGGTGGACCATAGATGGCGCTGCCGACTCTTTCTTTACGTGAAGGATATGGTTTGAACATCAGACGCCAATGATAGACACGCCTGAAAGTGCTGTATGCTTCGGACTTAGGAATTAGACCTACTATCCCCATAATCCGTGATGTGGTAGCATCCACAATGAGATAGGCCAAGGATGGACGCCTGAGCTGATACAATTTGTGTAGACTGTCGCGCGCCATTATATATTTTGATCAAGTGGGATACATGCAACAAGTCTTTCCTACTGCTCTCACCCCCAAACCCTACAGACACTACAAGGCTCGCATTCCCCACCAAAAATGTCATCCCAACTCGCAGCAAACATGCGCGACACCACCGACCTATTCATCAAAGGTTGGGAAGCCTGGAGTGTCGAACCCGTAATGGCCATATGGGCGCCCCAATGCGTCATGGTCCAAGTCCCCAAGTCGCTGAATATCCCCGTGCGAAACATCGACGAGTTCCGCGCCTATTTTGCGAGCATCGAGGCGCGATTGTCTGGCTGCAAGGTAGTCGTCACCTGAAGGTCCTAACAGCGCGCGTGAAACTTGACAGTCTGCCTTAGGTGATAACGCATGACTACTTCGCCTCAGCCAAAGAACGCAGAGCGTGGCTGCACTGCTCGATGACGGCAGACCATCATGGCAGCCCATACGAAAACGAATACATGTTTGTGTTGACTTTCGATGAAGAGGGCAAGAAGCTCACGAAGATTGTGGAGATGATGGACAGTCAGCGAATTCGTGAGGCGTGGTCTCATGTTCCAGAGGTTGAGTTCACGGGGAGATAGCATGGAAGAGCGGGTTAAATTATTAGTGCTTACTCGAGCCTTGCTTGCGGGCAAAGGGACCTGAGTTGCAACAATATGGGGTTCATCAGCAGCTGCAGGCGAAGACGCCTTGTGATGTTAGGC
Organism: Cladosporium sp. BSL10; assembly: GCA_001553865.1. Taxonomy (NCBI): domain Eukaryota; kingdom Fungi; phylum Ascomycota; class Dothideomycetes; order Cladosporiales; family Cladosporiaceae; genus Cladosporium; species Cladosporium sp. BSL10. The sequence continues at coordinate 98,748 of LJJI01000016.1, forward strand.
ATCGCCTCGTGTTAGATTGACCCATGGCTGCTAGCACCGCATGCCAGACGCCACTACCCGGTGACAAAAGAGGCTCAGATGCAAAGATAGAGCCAACGAAAGCACAGTAAAGTGTGAGCATATTAACGCTATCTTTTAGAAATATTCGGAATGTAATTTATGTGATGCTGTGGATTACGTAGTGGCCGTAAAGTCGTATGCGATCATGGGCATCGTTACGACGCTGTCAAAGGACAAGAAACGATCCAGGAATTATTAGGTGCTTTCCCTCCAACTTCTTGAGACCACCCGTCACTGTAGTTGAAAATTGAAACAAGGAATATTGAAAAGCCCACAAAATGGACTCATGGGCAGAAGACGACTTTAAAGTCCGTCTTGCCGTAGTAGCAGACCGTATCAGCCGGGCTGCCATCTTTGATTTGATCCGGGTTGGTCCAGCCCTGATCCAAAGGGCATTCCCAAGGGAAGCAAGTCTTACTAAGACACTGCTTGGAGCCCTTTCCGTTCGAGACGGGATACGCGCCAATGCCGATGTCTTTGTCGCTGCCCTCCATGACAGAAAGGTTGTAAGCAGTACCGTCCTTGCCAGCATACTGGCTGTAGCCGAATTCGAAAAGGGCCTGTGTCTTCCACTGTCCGGCAGTGCCCCATTCGGCGTGGCCGGAGAGGCGCATGCCGAGATCTCTGAAGGGAGCGGTGATTGTGAGCATTTTCTTGGGCTTGATGTTCGTCGGCTTCGAGCGTTCGAGCATCTGAAAACTGCTGGTGATTTGGTAAAGTCCGACTTGCTTCGTGAAGGGACAGTTGTTCCAAACGTAGATTTTGAACGATTCTGAGCCGCGTTCGACAAGTGTGTTGTTGATTGGGGTTGCTGTGGCCGTCAAGGCAAGCAGCGGAGTGAGAATCCAGCTCTTAATGTACATGTTTGCTGTAGCGAATGTGGTAGTGTTTCCGAAGTGTAGTTGTTGTAAATAGTGTGCGTGCCAGAGCTTATACAATATGCTTGTATCGAAAAGTTGTAGTATCCAGAGATATTCAAATTCTGGCTTTGTCCTTTGTCTGGCAACAAAGACATATCGACAGCCGCGACATTGAGACAATTGAGACAATGATTTTTTAGTAGCTAATGACGAGAGGAAGACCTCCCGCGTGAAAGAAGGCGCTCAAGCCACGATGATCTCGCAGACAATGGGAGTTGTGACCGCCGTCGCGTGTGTGTGCATATGTCACCAAGTCACGACTTGGACGAGCGAACCCGACAGCAGGATGGAAGCTGACTTGATGAATATTTGAGCGTGTGTAGACCGGTCGAAGAGATTGTAGACCATTGCGAGGCAGACTTGATGGCATTTTGAGAAAAGTGATGAAGCCATGATGGAGGCCGGGACATGAAAACGCGTGGTTGGTATGGTATCTGGACCACCACTTGATGGTTTTATCAGTATCCTACAATTCATGAACCACGAATACTCCCACAGAAGTGCCTGCTTCATTTGACGTTTTTGCGGCTATCGCGTTTAGTCGCATAGTCTGAAAGCCCTCCATGTGGCCGATTCTTTCACAGCGCTGAAGTCCATTGTCCCCAACGGGCGAGTGGAAGCCACGCAAAACGTTGTGCGACACGTGGTAGCAGAGTCGCCAGTACCGACTTTCCACGTTCGTGGAACCAGTATTCCGAACTCTGGGTTCATCGTAGAAGCGCCATGAGTCGAAAACGAGGTCAATAGTTGGTGTGCTCAACGTGTTCCCAGATCCAGCGTTTGAGGTTACAGATGTTAACGGGCAAACGCGTAAGCTTCTCAGCGGCCGGCGTTCATCCATCGTCTAACGGCGACAATTTCGACCGTTGAAAGACTGGGTTGCATGTTTCAAGTGGGCGTCAACATTGCGTGATGAACTCTTTCGGCGGCCATGTGGTCACGAAACTTCGCCTTGACCCCCGAATAGTGCATGAAGTAGAGAGAACTTCTCCCTGACCTGATGGCTCCTGCGCGAACGGGCACTGGATGGTGTAACCGCGCGGTGACCTACGCGCTGGGACCAAGTCTTACTTTGTGCCCAGGCCAGATCTCAAACGAACGGCGTCGCTGCTATAGTTCTCCATCGACTCCATCCAGGCACCGCGGGAACGTGATGTGCTCGGGCGTCTATCCCCCACAGGCCACAGGCTGAAGATCACTGCGCCAGTGCGGAAAGGAACTGGGCCTCCGCGTTTCATGGCGCTTCGGATCCACCAAACTTGCAACACACCATTCCATTCTCGACCAAGGGACCCATCGGCCTATTCATGGCATCAGAAGATCTACACGAGAGAACCCTATCTCTGTGACAGTAGTAGGTATCATCGAGTTCATCACGTTCACGCATCGACGACATTGATGGCCGCCAGAGGTATGTATAAGAAGGTCGCTTGAATGCTCCCTTCTTGCTATCATTCATCCATCCAACACACAGTTCTTTCATCTTCAACCTCCTTCAATCGCTTCAACAGGATCTGGTATCCTTTTCCCACCGTCCTTTCTTCAATCAAATTCAATCAAAACATCAACTTTTTTTCCCCAAACAAAATCAACTCAACCTTCAGCAACAATGAAGAACGTCCTTGCCTTCTCTGCGCTTCTCGCCCTCGTGGCTGCTGCTCCTCTGCCCCAGGACTCCTACTCATCTGGTAGTGCCGCTGGCGGCGCTGAGGCTGGTGCTGAGGCCCCCAGCTACGGTGGTGCTTCGGGCACTGATGCAAGTGCATCCTCTCCTGAAGGTGCCGCCGCGCCCACTGGAAGCGTTCCCACTCCCCCCAGCGGCGATGCTCCTTACCCTACTGGATCCAGCTCGGGCCCAGGATCTTATGGTCTGGGCAGCGCTGCGCCCAGTGGTCTTCCTGGCTTCGGGGGTTTGGGAGGCAGCGGCTCCGCTTCGCCTTCGGGTGGTTTGGGAGGGTTGATCCCTGGCGGCGGATCTGACTACGGCAGTGGCAGTGCCAGTGGCAGTGGATCTTCAGGTCTGGGCGGCCTCCTAGGCGGCGGTGCATCTGGATCGGCGGGCGGTGATGCCAGTGCCGATGCAGGTGCTGGCGGTGATGCCGGTGCCGGCCTTGGAGGCTTCTTTGGCGGCGGTGGACATGGCAAGGGTGGACTTTTCGGTGGTCTCATGCCAGGCGGTTCCGGCCACGCAGGACTTGGTGGCCACTCGGGACTTGGTGGACACGCAGGACTTGGTGGACACGGAGGGCTTGGTGGGCTTCTCGGTGGAGGAGCTGGTGCAGGTGGCGATGCTGGCGCTGAAGGCGGTGCCGATGTTGGTGCCGGTGCTGGCGCTGGTGGTGATGCCAGTGCTGGTGGTGAGGCCAGTGCAAGTGCTCCCGGTGGCTACGAATCCGGCAGCGCTGGCGAGAGCGACGCTTCACCTGCTGCTCCCGAGACCCCTTCATCTGGTGACTCTTCTTCCACACCTGATGCTGGCGCCGAAGCCCCCTCGTACGGTGGTTCCGATGACAGCGACTCGAGCAGCTCCACCCCTGCCGAGGGCTCTTCTGATTCTCATTCTTCGGCCTCTGCTCCCGCTCCTGGCTCTGAGGAAAGTGGTGCTAGCGCTGGCGGCTCCTACTCTTCTGGCAGCGACGACAGCACTGGATCCAGCGAAGCATCTCCCGCCGAAGGTTCTTCTGGTTCCGAGGACAGTGGTGCCAGCGCCGGCGGCTCCTACTCTTCTGGCGGCGATGACAGCAGCTCTTCGGACGCCGACTCGTCTTCTCCTTCTACCTACCAGTAGATGACAATCCCTCAGCAACTGGAGGATGACCTTTGAAGACGGAACATGATATGTTGATTTCTAATCCCAGCTAAGACAGCTGGTTAATCCGCGATCGTCAGCAACAATGTGTTCAAGACGTGGAATGTTTGTTATGAAAAAGTTGGCCCAGATGGCCTGCCACTCCTTTAGATGGAAGATGTATACTAGGAACCCCTGAATAGACAGCCTGATAGGCAGTAACACATTTTACTCGACTATTTCCTGTCACCTTTGGTTCTCATGTACGCTCACGATCATAAGCGTCTTTTCAAGTTCTTCAAAGCCACAGCGAAACAATGGAACATGGCCGATGGATGTGCGGTATTGCCTCGCAACTGATCACGTCGATATGGGCCAAGGAGATGCCATCCCATGCACTGTAGCCAGTTCTAGAACCTTGGCCAGCGGAGCAAGCTGCTTGCCACTTCGGAGAATTCTGACTGAGGCGTCATGGCCAGCAAGGTCGTCATTGGGCGGAGTGCCGTCAGGGTCATTCTTCGGAAGAGGGTCGTCAGGATCATCTTTGGGCAGGATGTCGTCCTCAATCTCGTTGTCAAGGACAAATTCTTCTTTGACTGGTCCGTAGCGCCACCATTGTCCTCATGCTTGATGACAAAGGGCTTCAAGTCTTTCGTAGTGGACGGTGTGCGCGGATTGGCAGATGCACCATCATCATCGGTGAGATCCACGACCCTATCAGCAGCAGTGATAACGAGCGGGCTGCGAAGTGTGTCATCGTCATCGGTGAGATCCACGATCCTCTCGGCGGCAGTGAGGTCAACCACTGCGTGAGCCTAATGATGGGTTCTCACAAGGACTGTGCTGCTGGCATTCTAGAGCGGCAGCGAGGCTTGTGTTGGCACAGTCTCACGTTTGACGATGTGGTCAAAATCATCAGACACTGCGATGTCGACATTTCATTGACAGCTTTCGAAGTCGTAGGACAACGCTCGGAGGCTGACTGGTGAGCTCAACAGCAGCATCAAGTGCTGCCATTTGAACGTTTGACGCGTCGAGCACAGCGGCTTTGGGAGCGGCAGGTGCGAAGGCAGAAGTTGCTCGCACCCGCATCAGCTTTGAGGCTGTGTCCAGTACATGGAGGACGCAGTTCTCCTGATTCAAGACGCGCAGAGCTACGTGGAGAGGTTCCAAAAAGGCGCGAAATACCTTGATCCAATGTATCTGGCTCTGCTTAGCGCGACCTTGTAAGTTGTACCTCGACAATGGGAGATCTCCCAAAGCTCGCATCACGTGCCAGTATGCACAGGTGACCTGATCGCCACTTTGTGTGCTTTACCTTCCAGTGTGGGCGCCAATGAATGGAGATCTCCAATTACGAGAGCCTACCTTTCTTGCGCACCAGGTGAATAAGAGCGTAGGACAATCCTCAACAGCCTGCACACGTGACCTGATCGCTACTTTACCTTTCAGTTTGGGCGCCGATGTACGGAGATCTCCATTCACGAGAGCCTATCTTCCTTACGCACCAGGTGAACAAGAGTGTAGAACAGTCCTCAAGCGATGGAGCGCTATGCGGCTCCGGCTAGATGATCGAGGGCAGTGTTTTGCAGGGGCGCAGCAAGGCGCAGAGGTCCTGAACTGATGGAGCGCTCCGTGCTTTCACCTACGATGTAGCAGAAGGCCGTTGTCTGTGTAGTCATGATAGGTTGTCGAGATTTTGCAGAAATGCCGAGTGAACGGATCCACAAATAGTTGTTGTTGGAAGGGAGAAAGCACGTGTCAACAGGCGTACTGTCATCACTGTTACGATCAGACGTCCTCTCGGCAACAGTGAGACCGATCGCTGCATTTGCGTGTTGTCGATGTGTCCTCACAAAGACCGAGGCTGTTGAAATCCTAGGCCGGCGGGTGTTTACTCGGCGCCACGCTTGACAATGTGGTCGAAGTAATAAACGGAGACTGCAACTTCGGAATTCTATTAGAGGCAAGAAACGACGCTCGGTTCGGTTTGGCCATTATACAATTACAGGGGTCGCGAGATCTCGGTTAGATCCGTCTCCACAGAGTTTAACAATTGAATAGATCAATGACGCTGCAACTACGTCGTTCATGGAGCATTCCACTACCGAGCTCCCAGGGCATTGAACGTGCGTACGACAAGTAGATAGCAATGTAGGTTCTCTTTCTATATCTTCACAGTATACTACCAAGCACCAAACCACTACTCTAGGCCTAGACAAATTATCAACGCCAACAACCTCAGAAGACCTAACCGAAACACGAACCAGATCACTATGTCCGCCTTCCTGACCCTCTCCCGCCGCACGGCGACCACTTCCCTTCGCAATTCCATCGCACGCCCTTTCAGCATCGCCGCCTCAAAACAAGCCAGCGGCGAGACCAAAGGCAAGATCCCCGACTCAGACCACACCACTCGCAAAGACGACCGTCTCGACGTGCAGACCGACAACAGCGCGTCCGCAAGGGAGTAAGTCACGCTTCCTGTCATGCATCATCTGATGATATACTAACCCTCGATCGCAGAGACAAGTCAAAGGATATCGGCGGCCAGGCAGTGCGCCAGAAGGACGAGACAAACAGCAAAGCCAAGGCGAAAAAGGAGTTCCCTGAGGCGCCGGTGACCATTGGCATGGAGGACGAGAGAGGCGGTAAGGGTATGTCAGGTTGAAGAGAGGATTAGGATGTGCGTACACTTGTAAGATACTGTAATGAATGATCGAGAGGTGTTCGAGACGACTACCCTGAATGTGCGAATTCGCTTTGAAGAGCAAGCCATTGACCAGTCTCATTGCATGACGAGCCGGATACGGGGATCAGCGTTTCGCCATTGACGCAAACGCAATGTTACTCCAGGCCCGCAACACCAACTACTCCACGCAGTAGCAGACCATAAACTTTCGCCACAACTCCTTGACAGCTGCTCGCCCTCGCGCACTGAAAACGCTGCCTAGAGTCTCCATGTCGATTGCAACGTCCGTTCCGCGTCGTGTCAATCCTATTAGGTCCAGGGAATCCATCATTGGGGATTTGGAAAGGCGCTCGAACAGCGGGTACGGGTCGTCGTTGTCGCCGAAAGAGACATAGTATAGCTGCAAGCTCCGCATAGTCCCACTGTGCGGCTCCAACAGCTTTCCCAGACCATCGGAAGACATATGACCATTGGTGATGGTGAGGCTGGTCAACGGCGCATCGGAGAGACAGTGAGCCAGGGTTGTCATGTACTCGCAGGTAAGAAAGCAGCGATCTCCAGGGTAGAAAGTAATGGTGAGTTCTGCGAGCGAAGCGGGCAGCGACAGCATATATCGGAGGACCTCGTCTCGGCCGTCGTGCAGATCAGCGGCAGTCACAGTAATCGCGATGTCAAGCTTACGGAGATTCGCGAGAGCGGACGGCGAGACTTCCATCAGAGGCTCAAATTTGCTGAGTCCCCAAAGATGGCCGTGAGACCCACGACCAAGTTCGATCTCGGCTATTGGGTACCCGATCTCAGATGCTGTCGAGAATATAGGTGCCAAAGTTTCCACTGGTTCATCTACACCCAAGGACGACGCATCAGCTCCTACGAACTGAGCCAACGCTGCAGGCGTATCGAACTTGTACCGGTAGCCATCCCATTTCCGTGGCACATAGCGCAGCGACAGCATTGGTGGCGGCTGTTCGGATCTCGCAAGGTTGGCCAGCACCTCCTTGAACATCGATGCGCATTGCTCGTTGATGGATTCTTGCAGTGCTAACCAGTCAGCCCTAAAAGCGGTAACGTCCGAGAAGGGTGGTGGCCTTGAACTCGAACGATAATGCCGATTTTGGCGCCAGAGTGATTCTGCACGTTTTCCGATAACCTGTGGCCGGAGGAGCTGCTGTAGGGCATCGTCGTCTCGATAGAGGGGCTCGACCCCGAGGATCGTCAGCTGCTTGAGTGCATTCTGGATTCTCTCGCTTTGCGAGATCCTCAGGAGTAGCTGCAAGCTGCCAGTCGTGTAATGGTGTGTAAGTTGCTGGAAGTATCGGCGGTAAAAGTCTTCTGAACGAAGATTGTGCAGTAGGCGTGATGTAAGTCTCAAATTGAACAGGTCTTTTCTGGATCGTGACTGTGAAGTCACTCGTCATGATTAGTCCGCGCGATCAAAGGCCAGAAATTCCACCGCTCGGCTGAATACGATGCTGAGTTAGACGCAGTGAATCACGGCCCATATTCAGATAGCCTGATCGCCGGGTACTGCCATGACATTGTTAGCTATTGTGACACTGACGATTGTAAGCTCCACTTACTACCTTGCCCATTCCATATCAAATGTCCATCCGCTGATTTGCTTACTGATCACTTGGGCTTCTCGATTTGGCGGACGGTTTTCACCCCAGGCTCTGACTCGGCTTTCGCACGTGCTCTCGACACCATCAACCAATGGGCCAAGCACGAATGCTTCACAGAAACCAACAGAGCCTATGTTAGCGCTGACATACAAAACCACGACTATAATGAAGCTTGCGAAGCCTGGAAGCGCTACCGCAACGACATCATTGACGATCGCGACCTGGACAACGCATCGCCAGAAACTGTACGGCAAAGGTTCATGGCCTGGATCGAAAGCCGTGGAATGGAACATAACCAGACGTCACGCTATAGGTACTGCATCTTGATCGATGCGGATGTTCTCGAGACACTCAGCCGATTCCCGACGCCACCCACTCGCGACCTGTCCGCAAAGTGGCAGCTCTATTTGCTCAAGGTGATTGATGTTGAGATTGATGGGGAAGGAGATGATGAGTACCCGCAAGGCTACAGAAGCTGCATTATGACACCGCCGTGGATGCTGGCTCATATTTGTTTCTACTGTCACAACATTGGCGCAGACGAAATGCGGGACGACTACAGAGGCATTCCAATCTATGAAATGGCCGAGTATTGAATTTGAGAGCGAAGTACTTTTGGCTCGGGGTTGCTACGAGTACGAAAGGCCGACGGAAGGTCAAGGGTTACCAGCTCTGGACACGCGATGATCTAGGGGACTGTATTGCGCAGAAGATCACGAGTTCTCTTTCTTGGGTGCTAATCCTGCGCTCGGGAACAGTATGGATAGTTGTGATGCGGCGTTGTAGAGTGATCTGTACGGGGCCGACGTACTCGTGAAAGGATGCCTGATCTGATGATGGAAGGAAGAGGACAGTACTTCGTTAGTTATGGAGAAATGCTGTAGCTAAAGGATGTATCACATACGATCCTCATGTCAGACCAATGTGAGGTCTGATTTCTCGGGACATGAAAATAGATAGAGTATGACGTCACGTGGCTGCACGTGGGAACCGTCGCCGGCTGTCTGGGGTTCTGGTTTGGCTGACGTAAAGTTCGCACTCAAGCATCGCGATGATGGAGAGGGCAAGCACGTGCGCGGCGTTCAAACAGGCTCGGCCTGGTACGGAGTTGGTTGCGGGCGAGCAGGTCGGCCATTTAGAGGAGGGCGATGGCAGGATAGCCCTCATCCGCCTCTGTACTCTGGGACCTACCGACGCTTGGCTGCTACTGGGCCGCCGCTTGTTCACCAACTTAGCTACCAACCGGCCTGAACTCTCTTTGATGAACTGTCGCCGCATCTTTGCGACTTTGGTGCGTAATCACGACTTTCCTTCGTTATCTTCCACCTCCTCCTCGACATATACCAGAGCATTTGTTGGCGAGGTGCTTTGTATCTGATCATTATGCCAGACTCGTTGAGGCGTCCCATCCAGCGCTTGAAGACCAAACTCCACAGCGACGACGGCGACAATCTCATGGATAGCGACAACGAACACCACCAGGGAAACACCAGCGCTACACAGGATAATCCCATCCGCCATCCAATCCAGCGCGGAACCTCAAAGCTACAGCGAGACGGCAACGAATCCAGCGATCGCTTGCTGAAGCCATCAGACGCCAATTCCACCCAGGACCTCACTCAAATACCCACCGAAACAATCAGCGAGATACGCAGTTCCTCGCCCTCAAAGCCAAGCGCATTACGGCATCCTCTCAAACGCGGAAAGACCAAGCTCCTAGAGCACGAGCAGAAGAAGATCACCGACCCAGAAGCGATTGCTTACTTCAAAGCCCAGCCAGAAGAGGAGCGACACCAGACAGTATACAAGAACAAGATGGCAAGACCGCGATGGGTGCTGCACGTTCAGGCGCAGTTCTGGCGAGTGCTCATGGGTCTGGGCATGTTCTTCCACAAGTTGGCGCCGCCTCGCCCACCCAAGTACAACTTTGTGCGCACCATCCCGGCAACAGTCAGCAATAAGACAGGAACTATCGACTTGTACTTTTACACGCCCATGGACTATCGCACGCAAAAGTCACTCTGGAAAGACCACCCGGCGTCAGAAGAGGAGGAAGATTCCCCGGACAAAGGCAAGCAGAGGAAGAACAGCATTGAATCGCTAGGACATAATCTGAGGCGACGGAGTAGCAGCGCAAAACGATGGGGAGGCTACCCTGTCGTGCTGAACTTCCATGGTGGAGGCTTCACCCTTGGCTCACCCATGGATGACGCTAGATGGTGCACCACAGTAGTTGACGAGTGCAATGCCGTCGTCATCGCCGTGGACTACCGCCGTGCACCAGAAATGCCCTTCCCAACTGCAGTGGAGGACGGCGTGGATGCTGTGATTTGGGTACACCAGCACGCCGAAGAGCTGGGCATCGATCCTAAAAAGATTGCTCTCTCCGGCTTCAGCTCAGGCGCCAACATGGCTTGTTCAATCCCTCTCCGCCTCTGGGATGAAATGATGGGCTTCCCTCGCGAAGATGAAACAGCACGTGCGTCCGGGTCGAATGACCCATTCGATTCGCCCGGCTCCTCCACCTTGAAACTCCCACAGGAAGCTCGCGTCGAAACACTGGATGGCTCCCAGCCAGCACCGCCTCTGAAGCGCAGTCCGTTGACTAAGAACAACATTCAAGTCCGCGAGGACGCTCTCAAGCAGGTATCTGACATCTCCCTTCGCGCAATCGTTCCTTGGTACCCTTCGCTGGACTACACGCGCACTCGCGAGCAGCGCCGCGCGACTTGTTCACGCAAGGACCAGGAACTACCAGCCGTCTTCACCGACCTCTTCGACGAATCGTGCGTATCCACCTTTACATTCTTCATGCCGCATTGTATGTACTAACAAACCCACCCCAGATACCTCCACCCGCCTCACACAATCTCCCTCGACTCACCCTACCTCTCCCCCGGCGTCGCTCCCACCGCCCTCCTCAAAAACGGCCTCCCCCACGAAATCATCCTGCACACCTGCGAGTGGGATATGCTACTCGACGAAGGCCAGGCCTTCCGCGACCGCCTCATGAGCCCCGAGATCGGCAAGAACGTCGTCTACAAAATGATCGAAGGCGTGCCTCACGGCTGGGACAAAGCTCCCAACCCGTGGAAACCTACGCCTGGTGTGCGAGAGCATTACTTGCGAGCTTGCAAGGAGTTAAGGAGGGTATTTGGCGACACGAGTGTGAGGGAGAGACCGCTGGAGGATGTGGGCGGTGCTGTGAGTGCGGCGCCGAGGGGGAGCATTCAGGTTGTCAATTGAGCTTGTTTCTTGTGTGAGTACTTATTTTATTTTATTTTTTTCTTCTCTGTCTCTTTGATCTGATAATTGGGTAGCGTTCTGAGCGGGCGAGCATTTCTGGGACAATATTTGGGCCTTGCACATTTTCACAAACATTTCAGCGAGACGATTTGAACAAAGATTGGGACATTGCATTTCATGGTTTGTAATTACTCATTGTTACTACTGCAGCAGCAATAGCAAAAAGGTTATCACAGCAGCCGAATCTTTGTTCGTGCGTATGCAGAGTCGAAAGCAAGCAGAGTCGAATTCAAAAGCAAAGTCGATGTGGAAGCAAAGTCCAGGTCGAAAGCAGAGTCGAAGTGGAAGCAAAGTCGAGTTCGAAAGCAGAATCGAAGTCGAAAGCAGAATCGAGGTCGAAAGCAGAATCGAGGTCGAAAGCAGAGTCGAGGTCGAAAGCCAGCAGAGATGAAGTCAGAAGCAGAGTCGATAAGGCAAGCAGAGTCGGAAGCACGAAAAGTCGAAAACACGCGAAGTCGAAAAAACAGGTCCCTCCAAACGCCAACTTCTGCCTTCGGTGGACGATCGACAGAAGAAAGTGAATCGCACAGCTCGACTCTCATCACCATTTGACCTCCCCGATCTCTCGCTAGCTCAGCCTGCAGCACTCTTTCCTCTTCCGAACCTGTGCCCGGCCAAAAAAGTGTGAAAAAGGGGAAATCGAATAGCTCACCTTGCATGATCCAATCCTCTCATGTTCCAATCTTTCAACCGGCCAAACAGACAAGTGGGAAAAGGGGGATTGTTTACCTTAGTTGAATGGGCTTTTTGCTCATATCCAGATGTTGAAGCTCGAGTTGGGCGCGATATGGGGTGCTGCTCAGATGATGGGGTCCAGCTGGTGGAGAGATGCGTCAGGGTGCTGACAAGAGCAGCCCAGGCGACGGCAGTTAGACTCCCTGACGTTCTTAAGGCAAGCGAAGGACAGCCCATTCACTTGCTGGCTCACGTAGGTCGTGATTTCTTTGCAACGCGTGTGGACATCCTCGACGGTCCACGGCTCCTCGGGGTGTTCCTTGCAGATCTCATTGGAGCCTCCGCCGAAGAATTGGAAGTCGTCCAATGACGCGATAGCGGCAAGAACGTCTCTGATGGTGTGGTGGCGGATATAATCCGGCGGCCATATGAAGGCTGGAGGGTTAAGCTTCTTACCAATGGCGACAAGGAAAGTGCAATCGTACATGGCCGACTCGCAGACTTTGCAGTGGTGAGTGGCTAGCTTGCGGAGAAAGTAATCGATGTGCCATTTGGCGAGACTGCGCTTTTCCTCGAGTTGCACTGCATAGAGGTTAGCACCGGCTCGTTATGCTTCAGGACACAGTAAACTTACAGATGGCCTTGGCCGGGATCACATCGAACAAGTCTTCCGCGCAGTTGGTGAGCTGGTTGCAATGGTCCATGATGAGACGCCTGGTGAAGAGTTTGAACAGCTGCTCTTGGTCGAGCAGGTACGCGGCGGTCGCCAGATCTGCGTCAGTCTGGTAGGTCACCTTGCCACATTCGGAGGCACGCGATACAAACGGCGCCAGGAGGCTTGGAGAGATGACGGGCTTCAAGAATTCAACAGCCTGGAAATCTTTGGCTGCCTGTGCAAGACTAAGCAGCGTCAAAGATCCATCGTCATTCTTCCCAATGACCTTGTCAACCCTGCCGTGCAAGACAAGACACAGCGCTATCATGCCCGATAGCAAGCTCAAGTCCTCAATCTGCACGAGTCGTGGTTTTTCGGTGGATGGGAGCGGGTCTCGCGGATCGTAGATGAACTTTCTGAAGACGGGCGAGGCCTCGGAGAGGATTTTTGCGTTGGCGATGATCTCCATTTTCCCCGTGGGTGCGTCAAAGTGGAGGACGGCATCTCCGTCGCCGAAAGCGATGGGGAATCTGTCCTTTGGGCGTGCTCTCCTGATAGTGATTCGTTCCGGAAGAGTGGTGGATTCCGGAAGAGCGGTGGAGCCCGTGGGAGTGGTGGAGCCCGTGGGAGTGATGGAGCCCGTGGAAGTGGTGGAGCCCGTGGAAGTGGTGGCGCCCGAGGGAGCGGTGGCGCCCGGGGGAGTGGTGGGGCCTGTTCCGTCGTTGGTTGGCGGCGCCATGTTTGTTGTTGATGGGGATGTTTGAGAGATCACTTTCAGGAGTGGCGGAGGGTTATTTGTGGTGGCGTTTGCAATTGTGCGAGCCGCGCCAAGCCGGGCAGTGCACTTGCACACTTCACTTACAGCACGAACTTTGAGCTAAAGTGAGGAATGGCTCACTTCACTTCTGCAGGCTTCATTACCGATACCAAGCAAAACGCCATTCACACACCACTTCCACCAAATTCATCGACACTTTATCAACAGTGGACACAATATTGCCGACGGATCTCCAATTTCTACCTATCTGTAAAGCTCATTCAAGCGGATCCAAGCTCTCCACAAGATCACGAATCGACTCCAAATGCTCGCAATCTGAGTGATGAGGTTCACCATCTGCCTTGCATGAGTAATACGCTCCCAACATGAACCGACTCATTTCAAGTGAGACTTTCCCGAAATCAGTCTTCACTTCAATAGGAAGATTCCGATGGTACGGGCAGAACTGAAAGTCGGAGCCTTCAGTAGCGCGGAACTTCCCAAGTGAGTGGATTGCGATGAGAACTTGGCGGATGCTGTATTTGTCGTAGCGCGGCGGCCACAAAGTGAGCTTTGGGCTCAGATTATCTCCGATAGCGGCGATGATGCTGGGGATGTAGGTGGTGATTGGGCAGTAGCGGCAGGTGCGGGTGGCGTTTTGGCGGATCTTGAAGTCGATGATATTGATGGCTTCGGCGCGCTTTTCTTCGAGCTTCACTGAGTGAGGGTTAGCATAGGGCTCTGAGCAGACAATCTGCAGCGAATTGAACTCACGGAGCAGTAACGGCTCAAAGGCTTTTGCGATGCTCGGCTCAAGCTGCGAGAGAGGGATGCGGTGATCAAGAATCATGCGTCTTGTGAAGACGCTGAACATTGCCTCTTGCTCCAGCAGGTACGAGATCTTGGCCAGCTGAGCATCGCGGCTGAAGGTTTGCTGCTCTTGGCCTAGGACAGATTGAGAGAGGCGTTTAGCGAATGGCTGCAAGATATATGGCGAGATGGTGTCGCTGAGGGAGGCGACAGCGCGGAACTTCTTTGCTATCGCAGCCAGACCGTTAAGGAGGGATAACACCGCAGGCTCATCTGTACCAGGGTACTCTGAAATGAATCGATGGCCATGCAAGAGCGTGCAGAGGAATTTCATGTGAACGACGGACAAATCGCTGCTCATTTCGAGCCATTGCGGATTTGTCACAGATTGTGGAACTGGATCGCCGGAATCTGGACTCAGCCATTTTTTGAATACTGGCGATGCCTCGGACATGATCCTCGCACTGACCATGATGTACGTGTCTTCGAACTGGAGTATAAGGTCTGCTTCGTCATCTTCGGCGAGCTGGCGCTTTTGGGCGGTTAAGGTCTCCAGGACGACCATCAGAGAGTCTTCCGTAGAGTATCGCGATCGACTCTTTTTGAGCTTCTCTGGCGGCGCCATCTGCGGTATTGGTGGGTTGTGGGATCATCTGAAGTCAAGAGAAGGAGAGGAGCTTGGGCAGTAGGTACGTACCCGAAAGTGCCGGCGAGCTGGATTGTTATGATGAGCAAGTACAACCTGTTAGCGTCAATTGCAAGCGTGGCAATGAATTTCCCTTCTGAGCACGAGTCTTGAGCACGCATGACACCCCACTCTTGCTCTATCTACTTTGATGTAGATATCGGGCATCTAGATGTGGGCAGTAACAGGCGACTGGAAATTAGATCTTGTCCTGCTCTCAAGTGCCGTCGCGAGAAAGGCTATTTAGGAAAAGAACACCTCTTGTATTATGCAGCAGTGGTTTAGAGACTCCCAGCGTCGAAACATCAACCAAGCGATGCCATCGCCCTCCAGTCTGTCCACGATTCCGATCAATCGATCTCTCCCTACTGCGATCACCTCGAATTCCTCCTCGCGACTCAGTTGCCCGAACGACAGAATACAACTTCAATTTGCGCGCCCAGAGTCTTCCGGCCCTTGTCAATGTTCGCGCTCGTTTACGAAACTCCGTGTGTGGTAGAGCTGAAGAGCGGATCTAGTTCTTTCATGCGCTGCCGTAACTTCTCTTGGTGCTTGCACAAGGCATAGTGCTTGTCCTCTCTTGTGCAAGTGTAGCATAGTACCTCGGCAGACTCGCTGATCTCCTGCGCTGATGTTTCGAAGAACTTGGCCTTGGAGTAGCTCTGGTTCCTATGCCTTGGGCACAGAGCGTAGACGTCGTCCTTGAAGGCGGTGTATTCGGGCATGGACCCGAACGCAACAAGAGCGTCCCGAAGAGTGTGCTGCGCAAGGTAGTTCGGCGGCCAGTGATCCTTCTTGGGTTTGAGGCGTTGGGCGATTGTGTCGGCGAGGTTGGGGTCGTACTTCTCGGTGCCGCACATGTAGCACGTTCTGGCTGATACATGGTCGACAGCTGCGTTGATACGTGCCCGTACGAAGTTGTGTTGGTCCTCGATGTGAACTGTCTGTGGTCAGTACGGAAGTCAAGTGTCAGTCTACACTGGACTTGCAACTTACGGATTGATACGGCAGGGATGTGATCGAACAGTTCAGTGAAGTCAAGCAATAACGAGTAGTCCCCATAGTCGATGGCCAAGCGCCTCGCGAACAGACTGAACAGCTCGGCTTGCTGCAGCAAATATGCCGCTGCCACTAGGTGCAAAGCTTGTGAGACATCGACTTTACGCCCTTCATGCTTTGGTATAAATGGTGCGAGAAGACTCAGTCCCAAGTCATTTTCCAAATGGTCCACAAGAGCATATTTGTCCGCTAGTACCGCCACTCCAAAGACACGAGTGGGGTCCGCGGTTTCCGCGAGCTTTTCCGATGTGTTGAGATGCACTGTGCTGAGGTCTTTGTGCAGTAAGATACAGAGGATTGTCATGCTTTCGATGTCATCGTCCTCCAGTGTGATGATTTTGGGATTTATTGTCGAGCGTAGCGCTTGACTTTCACTGAAGTTCGGGCCGAGCATGGCTTTGAAGACAGGCGAAGCGCAAGAGAGTACGTCGGATCGCACTGGGATCCTGCCGAGCTCGAGATCCAGGAGAACATCGCCACCGACACCGAGCGAGTGGAGCTCGAATCCACACGTAGCCAGAAGTCGCTTTGGATCGAGGATAAAACCTTTGTAGTCTTGGCTCGCTGCTGCTGGGTCGCTCGGGTGAAACAGCGAGGATGTCATCTCGTGTGAGAGAGATGATGGTGATAAGCGGTCGTCGAGAGTCTTGAGTGGAAGAACAAGTTGATCTTTAATGACCTGGTGAAAGTGTTGGGACTGTGCGCTGACGCGTTTGCTGTGGCAATGAACGGCCAGTATCGGGGGTCGACCTGCTTGGACTGATGAAAGCAGCTTCCACTCTTATCCATGTCTACCACGCTTCAAAACCTGTGATCGTTGCTAATAAGAGCACCTTACCTAATAAAGCAAACCATGTTAAGAAGTTGCAGTTGACGTCCCGTGCTGGCCAGTTCCCGTGCTGGCCAGTTCCCGTGCTGTGTCACAATCGTTCACAAAGTCATGTCAGTGTCAGATGCAATCGTCGTGGAATACCTAATTGACACCAATGCTTGCTATCAGATTTACGTACTTTCACTTCTCTTGCTACCGCGATTCAACTCGACAGGATGATTGACATGCTCACAATATCGATGCCTCGGCCATCACAATTCGACAGTTACCCCTTTACTGGGATGTTTCCGTTACGTTCATCCCTTGCGGTCGATTGGAATCAGAACCTTTCTGCCGCACCGGTTATGTACCACCAGTGCCAAACCGGAATGAATCGCCAAGAACCTACTCTTTTGATCGTGCTTCGTTGTCGTCCGAACAATTACATTGACCAGTTCCGCCCTCGAGCCTTTTCGTACACGTCAGGCAAAGACCAAGAATATCTGTTTCGTCAATGTCTCGGCAATGCTGTCTGAACTCATTCGGCCCTACAGTGTCGTGAATTTGCTGTTTGTGCTCCCTACACCAGGCGACTCGCTGCATACGTTCCAGATCGTACAGACCAGCCAGCATGTGACGAAGAGTGATGCCATCTTTGCGTTGTTTGGGCCAAGCAATTCCCGGAGACAAGAGGCAATCAGTCAGCTTGCCGACAATCAATCGATCTTTCCCACCCCCAAGGCACATCACAGAAGCTCCTCTACACTGGCACTGAGAAAGTTGGTTCATAACAATTTCCAGTCGGTACCATGACTGTCTGGATTGTTCCTTAAGCTGAGGGACGACATCGGGTAGCCTTGAAGCAAATGTCGCATCTTCGAACCGCTCAGTGTAATCTGTCAACAGGCGCTTGGTGAACAGGCGAAAGTATCGTGAGTTGTCCAGGATGTACGCAGCAGAGACCATATGTACAGTGGCCGTGAACGTCATCACGTCTCGTGTTTTAGGTGTCGCAAAATCGCTAAACAGGGAATCAATCACCCTACCCAACGACTTAGAGCAATCAAAGTAGTCGATCGTCTCCGTAAGATTTTGGAACCTACGCGCAACGTTCTCGATGCTGTGTTGGTCTTTGTTTTCGGCGAGATGGATCAGATGCTGGACCATATCTGGTTCGGGTTGATGGTGTAGCAAGCAGAGAAGACGACGTAGCGGAAATGAATCCATTCCAAGATCAAGTCGCCGTCTGAGGACTGTGGAACGATATCGTAGTGCTGCGGCTGAGATCCCTCTGGCTCTCCTTGTCCGTCACTGCTGGCCATGTTGTCGGAGGATCGCTGGCCATCGCCCTCCAGCTCTGGCAAATCGTTGACCTCGTCCCCAATGTCGATTGCGCCACTCATTTCGATGGTAGTGGCTGTGTTGTGATGATTCTATAAATTTTATGGCCATGGCAGCAGTATATGTACACATCAGCAACTGTTCCATGACTTCAAGGTGTTTGCTTCCTTATTTGTCGGCTTGCTGAAAGTATGTATGATTGTATGTCTTGCTTGATGCCGAGGAGACAAATGTCTTTCAATAGTGATCCAACCTGGAATATGAGCTGTCTGCTTGTGTCTTAGGCGACTCACTATGGACAAAGCAGGTGCTTGTTATACACCGTCATGCGTACGCAGGTCGCTTTACGCACACAACAGAGATGAAAGACCCAAAGCTCCAGAAGCGCTTGGATAAATAGTCTTCGCACGCTGAATTGTGACTGGAGTGCATTGCCTTCATTGATCTCACCTTCGAAAGTGTCAGCGTTTTGGTCCTTCGTTTATTGTCCAAGCCTCCGTCATTTTTCCCACAAGACCAAACACCAGCGAAGAAACCGCCCACACACCTCCATTGGCGTCCAAGACTATGACGGACATTGAGGTCGATGCCTCGCTCGGCCAGCTGGCCCTGGTACCTCTTGACCCCCCGAACACGCCGATAACCACGACCATACACGTTGCCAAGTCCGATGGAGACATCCTTCTCGTTCTCGGAGATAGAGAGACACGGGTTTGCGTCTCTTCTATCATTCTCTCCAGCGCCTCACCAGTGTTCAAAACGATGCTTGGGCCAGACTTCTTTGAAGGCCAGGATGACCGCAGTGCTCAGAGCCCAAAAGAGATCTCCCTTCTTGACGACGATGTAAACGCAATGGTGAGGCTCTGTCGCCTTATTCATCATCAAGACAATATGCCGACAACTCCGCATGACAAGGGCTCACTGGCCGGAGGTGCGGAGCAACTTCTAGCCCTGATGATAGTAGCAGACAAGTACGGCTGCATCGACAGCATTCGATTTGCTGGTGAGTATATGCTCTTCAGCTCGGCTTTCGTGTCAGCTTCCCTGGATTCGTCGATGGAAACACTGCTGCACCTGGTGGCCGCCGCGTACATTCTGGACAACTCTCGTCACTTCGCCCCTTTCACCAGGAAGCTGGTGCTGGACACCCCGAGATCGTATAGTTCGGTGATCAACTGTCCTGCTCTTGGAATGATGCCCGGCGAGTTACTGCGTGAGTGTTTTTCTAGTCCAGGGGATGAACAGACTGTACTGACTTTAAGCTTAGTGCTTCTAGAAGAGCAACGGAAAGCCGCCACGAATACGCTTCGTTTCGAGCTACCAGCCTTTGCAGAACAACGCTGTTATAGGAACGGATGCGGCAGGACTGGCACAGATCTCACGTTCGCCAACGCTCTTGCGCGCGAGATCAACAGCCACCGGCGCGAGATGTACTGGCCTCCGCATGACAACTCTTGGAGCTTGAGAGATCTTCTGAAGCAGACGTTCCACTGCGGCGATGTCAGCATCCATCTTGCCACCGGCTGTAAACATGAGCATGATTACGAGCACAAAGTGGGAAGTAAGACTTTGAAGTCTCTCTGCAACAAAATCAGCAAGATCGCCTGTGGCTTGTGCCTCAATTGTCTGGAGGACGGCAACACCGACCCGAATGCGTGCACCCATCGCCAATCGCTGGAGCAGTGGATCAACAACGATCCCATCTCCTAGTCGTTAGCTCAAATGGGTGTTTTGAGCTACTTTCGTACGCATTGGAGAAGGAGGATTCGATGTGGCCAGCGAGACGACGGACATAATGTTGTGAAGAAGGGATGGGAAAGCACTCCATTGAGACCGTATCTTCGTTCTCTGCGCGGGTTCGATGAGCATCTCAGTGACTTTACGAGAACCTGCGTCTAATTGATTTGTCCGCTTCCTGTTGAGTTACTGTCATCGTAAGTTGAAATTTGGCTCTGCGCGCCTTCTGAAACAGCGCCTGTTTATGCTTCGGTCTCCGTGCGGCTGAACTGCTTCGCACCTTCATTTTACTCATCCTCGGCAAGTGCCGGTGTGTTGGGACCTGCCTTCACGTATCAATCGAGATTTCTTCACTGTTGATTTGCGACAATCGTCGCTCAGATCTTTTATCCACCTTAATATTCTCAATTACTCCCAGCATCATTGGCTGCGAGAGGCTCCATTGACTCACTCCACAAATCCTCATCTCACCCGGCTGCATTATCTCAAGATGATGACCAACGACATTGCTACGGCCTACGGAGATGTCATCCTCGTTTTCGAAGACACTGCGCGCCCTCCGCGTCTCTTCCGTAATCCTCTCCAGCGCTTCACCAGTCTTCAAGATAATGTTCGGCCCCACTTTCTTAGAAGGTCAAGGCGAGCGCAGCGCTGAGAGCCCGAAAGAAGTCTCGCTGATTGATGACAATCCCACGACAATGACCAGACTCTGCCGCCTCCTGCACCATCAGCTAGACCAGGAATTGTTGAACCTCCCCACAACACAAGCTGCTATCAGCCAGCGCGCACAAGAGCTGTACGATCTGGCAACAGAGTTCAACATAATCAATTCCATCAATCATGACCCTAATAATTGATTAACTAACCATTTGGTAAAGTAGTGACTGATTGATTAGCAATTTGATGGTCATAATTGAGATAATTAAGTGATTGATTAGCGCTAAGGCCCTACTCGGCCATAGCCGCATATTAATGGTATTCTCCTACGGGAGCTCCCGCACGGTGTTTTTGGTCAATTTGAGGTCTACCACCCCTCAGATTCACAGCTTATATAGATAGTATACCACCTACAGGGACTCCTACAGGTGTACTTTACGGAGTCTCGGAGGTCTTTATAGATTATAAGTAAATTCGACTCTATCTTAACAATAATAATAGTAGTAAGGTGTTCATTATCACTAAAAAGGAGAGGAAGTTAAGGAGAATTATAGATAGCGGAAGTAGCTCGGAGGCCTATAGAGTCCTCCTAATTAGGCAAGGTACGTTCGGCAAAGCGCGGGATCCCGCGGGCTGCCCTCTAGTATGCGGGAAACATAGGGTTAGGATTGAGGTAACAATATATATAAAATTACTCAATTATCCAATCAATTTCACTTACTACTGATTGATTGATTAACTGCTAAATAAGCAGAAGCTATGATTGATGAATTGACACCTGAAGGGCCATAATCAATAATTGATTGAATCTTGATTGATTGTGGTGAAGTCTGTCTGGCAATACTTTCGGACAAGCACAACTGTACAGACAGCATCAAAATGCCGGGAGGATACCTCTTGTCCCAACTCGGGCTTGACTCGGTGTCTCAGAGCCTACCCTTGGACGACCTTCTGGCGCTCATCTATGCGGCGTACACCATGGGAGACTGTCGTTACTTTGCTTTCTTCACCAGATGCCTCGTTCTGGATTCTGGATTCAATTACAGCACCATCGTCAAGAACCATGTTGTTGCAAACCTGCCCAACTCCTTTCTCTGTAAGTTTCTGTCACGTATATGTCTCTGATCAGTAGCTGACGTCAAGCTAGTGCTCATCGAAGAGCAGCGCCGGACTGCATTTCAGTTGCTTGAGCAAGGGCTTTCAGATCTCGCGACCAGTCGCTGCAACATATGCGGCGTTTCCACTCACCCATCGGATTTTGAAGCGAACATAGCAGTGGTCAAGTTCAAGACAAGTTTGACGAACTTGAGTGAACCCGACACGAGTATCAAATGTTCGAGTCTCAGACAGGTCTTGAAGGAATTGTACAAAAGCTCCAGCGCCGTACTCCACAAGTGCCCTAAGTCGAAGGCTGTCGAGTTTGTGGTGTCCGGCGCGGTCTTGAAGGGTCTCTGCAACGAGGTCAGCAACGTTGCTTGTGGCTTGTGCTTCACCTGCCTCAAGGACACCGAGGACCACGCTACATGCACTCATCGTCACTCGTTTGAGCAGTGGCTCAACAACGATCCGATTTCCTGATTATTGCGGAGTATGAGTGGTGGCAAATCTGCAAGGAGATTACGATTGTTCCGGCACTATCATGTCAGAGGTGGAGAGACACGGGTAATTTGGACTGGCGAAAGAAAATTGTTCGTTTGCGCGAGCGGGACAGAGATGACAACGGCATTACCAACATCTCGCGACTTACTGTACCTCAGCACCACCACTCACACCCGCACCCTTCGTCTTCTCATCCACCTGATACACATGTGTGAATACCCCCCGTGAGTTCTCCTCGTCCACCAGGTAATGCAAATCATTTTTCTCCGGAGGTAACGTGCTCATCAGCCCTTGTCCAGGTCGCGGGTAATGTGATGGGTGCTCATCTGAGCCGTACTGATCGTCGTCTGAGTCCTCGGCGTTTCGGAATATTGTTGCTGGCGCGGTTGGAACAGGCGGAGCGGGAGGGTGTGCGTGGCCGTTCATGGCAGGATTTGAAGCGACTGTTGTTGCGCCCGTAGGGTGGAACGATGGGTCGAAGAGTGGTAGGTCTGGATGTATGGTGGCCGCTTTTGTGAGTAATGTTACCAGGAGGCCTGGTGGTAGACTTGAGAAGTACTTTTGTCTCTGTTGTACCGTCCTTGTTAGCAAATCCATCATGCTCGATATCAGTAAAGTGATAGCACATACCTCTTCAGCCGAAGCGTTCTCTGCGGAAACGAACCCAACCACATGCGACTCTGGCACAGGCTGGATCCGCTCCCTCTCGCACTGCTTGCAATACCACTCCTTGTCCACCTCATCAATCACACTCTGATCGATCGGCGGCTGATGGCAGTAGCGATGATATGGCACATTGCATCCATCGCAGAAAACAATCATGTTGCTCGCTGGGCTCACGCCTCGCAGGCAGATCTTGCAAACTGCGCTCTCGGGATTCCGACGATAGGTCCGCTTCTTCTTGTACGAAGGCACGGGAGGCGGTGAAGGTTGTGGTGGTGGTACGAAGCTTGTTGGCTTTTGCACATTGCGGCCGGATTTTGTGGTCGTAGGAGCATATGTTTCGCTGTCTGAAGTGTCGCCACCATCGTCATCGTCGTCGTCCGCACGCTTTCGCTTGCCACCACGACCTCCCCGATTGCCTCGCGTATTTCCTCTCGTAGGACCGCGTGCTCGGCTTCCTCTGGGTCTGCCGGGTGGGCGGCCTCGCGGAGCTGATGTAGGTGTGGCGTCCGTCATGGCAGAAGGCGTGTCCACGCCAGCTATTGGGAAACTGACTCGTTTATTACTGCGGCTACCTCGAGCTGATGCAGAGCCTCCTCGTGTGGGTGTAGATACGTTTGCAGGTTGTGGAGTCGCTATTGATAGCTGATCTGGCTCTGGCTGCGAAGCTTCTGGCGCATCTTCCGGTGTGTCTTTTCGTGGGTGTGCGACAGCAATGGAGTCGTCATCCACTTGCATGGGATCATCATGTTTTGGTGTGTTGTCATGCTCCGGTTGTTGCGCAGGTGGCGGCACGTCTGGTTCGGCAGCCAATGGTATATCTTGAGTCGTAGTTGCCAGCGGGGTGGCAGTGGTCTCTTCCTTAGGCGTGGCAGTTGCAGCCAGCGGCGTCTCTTGTTCATCCATACCGCAAGTACTTCCTCCGGGCAATTTTTTCTCACGCGCGTAATTATCGACGCGATATAACTTCTATACCATTGGCAAACTCAAGGAGGAGCTCTCGCTGTCCTTCGTCATCTATCTGGGGAACACCACACGTTACGGCGCGCTCCGATCTCTACACACAGCGCAACGCGCAATCAAAGCTCCGATTGCATGTGAGAGAGCGCGACTGGCTATCACGAGATCGAGGTATAGAGAAGGTTCAAACACAACCGCCGCCCATCCCACCTACACAACCCATCCATCGCAATGGCGCCCATCACCACCGCCTCCAACGATGAAACCCACGCCGCCCTCCTCGACTCTCTCGACATGCACAAGATCCACAAGCCCTTCCGCAATCCAGCCTGGAAACCACCACAACGCCGCAACAAGAACCTCAAACAAATCCTCTCCGAAGCTCAGCGCGCACAACAAAGTCTCCTAAACACACAACAAAACTCCGGCGCGACGACGCCCCAGCCCTCCACAAATGGCACTGCCACGCCGTCGCTCAACCCCAATCCTGCGCAAGCAAGCCAGGACCTGAGCAGGCTAGTGGTGGAGAAGAACGCGAAGCAGGTCAATGGAGGAGGAGCAGGGACTACGGTGCCTAGTGTCACATATACCAGCATTGCTGCGGCGCCCAGCCTGAAGCCCAAGAAGAAGTATTGTGATATCACAGGCTTGCCGGCGAAGTACAAGGATCCGAAGACAGGGTTGTTTTATTATAATGCAGAAGTCTATGCTGTGGTGAAGGGTTTGACAACCGGGCAGGTACAGGAATACCTAGCTGCGAGAGGCGCGAACACGGTGCTCAAGTGAGCTAGGGTTGGGCGGCTTGCTGAGGCAGCATATCAAATGCCCAGACTTGCGAAGATGCTTAAAAATGGCATGGCTCGAATGCACGCCAGGACTCAGCGAGGCTGGTTTATATCTACGGGCGAACGGACAAGATGTAAGAGAGGATATATGAGAGGCCGCCATGAGAGTCGCAGAGAGCGTGCAGCAGTCTCTGGACTCCACGTCGCTCTCATGAAATAGCAGCAGCTCAAGGAGCAAGCAGAGGCGTACTGCCATTATGATACCCAAAATACCAATCAAGAACAAAGTTCTTCCCACCCAAGATCACATACACGACTCACCGCCAGTACACAACTACATGTATATTTCACGTTAAAAAGGGCATGTCGGAACGAAACAGTCAAACCCCTTCCACCCGCCAGACTCCTTTCGAAGCAAGGCTCAAGAAGGCGCTCCGGCTTAGTAGTGTTCCCTGTAAACAGTTGGTTCGATCTTCGCCCAGGACGGGGTACCGTAAGCTATTGGAGAGAGCAGACAGTTACAGACGTGACTTCCGGAGAAGTGCAGTGCTGTGGTCCAGGCGATGTGAAGTTGGTCATGGCAACCAAAGGGATATATTCGTCCAGACAAAGTGGCCTTATACGTATGTCCTCTGTGACATCCGCGTCGAGATAGAGCTGTTAGTAGGTGGGTCGATCGTGCGGAAATCTTACTGGAATCAGCAGCTCTAGGCGTATGCTTCTGTTCGAGGGAAAACAGTGATTGAGCTTTACTTAAACGAGAACACATGTCTCGTGGACCAGCTGCTCAAATTTTGGTCGTGATTGATTGTATGGGAGGAATGTGAATCCTGAGGTCGAGAAAAAGCTTGCGGACAGCTAGCGGCGCTCTCCGCAACATTTCGCGGAGGTGCTGTCGCACGGACGAATCCACCTTTCGCCTCGCCAGCAGCCAATACAGACTTGAACAACCATTATCACAAAAGCGAATATTCCTACGCATTACTGTCAAGATGCACATGATATATAGCCTGTCTGGAGAGCTCACTGTAAGTACCCAAACGGCCATGAGTTCTTTTGACAGCGTAGTTCGACGACATCCAACATCGAAAGATGATACAGGGTCTTGAGGCCAGACTCGTCTTCAGGTACACTGCGCTGGAGTTGCAGCAGTCCGATATGGAATTCGGCAAGATTCTGGAAGATTTGGCAGCTTTCTATGTTGTGAAGAAGTGTGCCCAGGAACCGTCAGCACTGTGAAGATCGCCGGCTTCCCTTGCGTCATGCTTCTGGACAAGACGTGAGGAGCACATAAAGTACATCCGCTGCTGCCGAGGACAGACTTAATTGAAATGTCTTTTACTAATTAATTTCATTGCAGGTACAGAAGTAGAATACTTCGATCACACTGTAAATAGCCACTTGATCTCACATCGCAACCATGGCTCAAGAATACATCGTGACTCCAAAGTCACCACCAGAGTTGCACATACCCGAGTCCAATGTGGTTGTTAAAGTATCATGTATCGATAAGTGAGCTCACTAGTGTGGATTTTCAATAGCAGAACGGACTGAGTTGACGAACAATAAGCACCTCTCGTCTCAAATTGCCCATGTCTCCCTTCCTCCAGCCGGACTACGCTGGTCATCCGAACCTGACCGGACCATCACTCTCTTTCCTCATCGAACATCAATCCGGAAAGACAGTTCTATTCGATCTAGGAGTTCGCCACGATTGGCAAAAACTCCCATCTTACCCAAAGTTCCGCCAAATGGCTTGGGGCATCACTGTGCAAAAGGACGTAGCGCGGATCTTGGACGAAAATGAGGTCAATGTAGCCAACGGTGCCATCTCATCAATCATCCTCTCTCACCACCACTGGGACCACACCGGAGACCCCAGTGCCTTCGCATCCAGCACTGAGCTCGTCGTAGGCCCTGGCTTCACAGGCGCTCATCTCCCAGGATACCCTGAGAACCCAAACGCAACACTGCTAGAGACTGATTATGAGGGGCGCACGATGCGCGAAATTGGCTTCTCTGACGAGCTGAAGATTGGTCGCTTCAGAGCCCACGACTACTTCGGCGACGGCTCGTTCTATCTCCTCGACACTCCAGGTCACTCCATCGGACACATGTGCGGGCTTGCACGCACCACTACCAACCCACCCACTTTCGTCTTCATGGCAGGCGACGCTTCTCATCACGCTGGCGAGTTTCGCCCGACTGAATATCTGCCTCTGCCTAAGGAGGTCAACACATCCACGGCACATTCCGGTCTCGACTATCAAAACGTGCACTACGACAAAAGTGCTACGAAACCTTTCTACAATGTCACCTCCAGCTTTGCGTACGACAAAGAGTTGGCGGACTGGACGATCGCAGGCATGGGAGAGTTCGACTGTCAAGATAACGTGTTATTGCTGACGGCGCACGACGAGCATGTGGTGGAGCCGGAGCCACTCATCAGCCTTTTCCCGGAGTCGCTGAACGATTGGCACGAGAAAGGAGTGGGACAAAAGACGAAGTGGCTGTTCTTGCATGACTTTGAAAAGACGGTTGGCGTGAAGGGGGCTGGCGGTGAGCCTTTCTCGTGGAGAGCGAAATCCTGAGAAGTGTTAATGTGCGAGATGGAAATGTGGTGTACACAGCCGCAGTGCGGAAGTGGATGGGTACCGATGGCAGTTAAAGTTCAATATGAAGTATATATGTGATGACATGAGTACGTACGTAGCGTCGAAGAATCCAGAGCGATTATGTTTAAGTGCCGGAATATACAACAAAGTAGGAATGATCGAGTGCCCTTCTCTTCTGATTTGAAACGTTGCAAGCTCTCCACCGTCCAATGCATGTATGTATAGAAGTTGCAACTACCAAACTCACTGGATGTATCATCAATCTTTTCATACCGCAAGTAGATTGGAAACATGAGAATCACGTGAATGATAAGCCACGTCGCCTGTCACGTGTAGGCGAACAGAGATCGACATGAGGAGCATTGCGGCTCGCTCGGCGCGGCAGTGCATGATTGCGTATTCAGGCCAACACATGCAGCAAGCACATCTGCCGGCTCGATTTCACACATATCCCATGATAAATCAGCTTTCATCGCAGCGAGATTCGAGGGCCATCGAATCCTTCACAGGTGCCTGTTCCTGTCGACCTTTGCCTCACAAGCAAATCGATTTCGCCAGACCAAGAGGGAACCCGCCACGCTCCGCTCAGGCGACAAGAAGCTCTAAGAGAAAGCATCCCCTGGCACGCCTAGCAAGAGATAAAACAGTATGACAAACTCGCCTGCCAGCCAGACCAATGGCATGTCGTGGGGTGCATCTGGGCGTAGGATCCCAATGGCGGGGAAATAGAGTGTGCATGCAGGGCTTGAGTTGGCACTTTGCCCAAGACGGCTGTGTTGCTCGTACCACCTCGACAGCTTGCGCCAGTCAGACGAGGATACATGGTTACATCCCACGAGAGCTGACGCTGGTGGCGGGTTTCGCCACGGCCGTGAGCTTTCGCTGTCCTTGTGCTACGTTGTGGTATGTGCTGGATTGGGTAGCTACACCTTCATGTGTTTTTGGTGATGTTGTGCACGAACATGCGTGAGCAGTGTATTTTTGCGTGGCTGTGGCCTTTCTTTTGAGCACGGATGTGGAAAACAAGATTTGCTCACATTCCTGTGTCAACCTTGAATGCGACAGTGCGGCAACGATAGGAAAATAGAAATCCAGTGCGCACGTATAGGCAGTGAATAACAATGCACACGAGAGTTGTCAAGAGAAGGCACGCGACACCGTAAGGCGCGCGCTAGAGGCGAACGGACTTCCCGTGTATTCAGGGCGAGAGTGGGTCATGTCTGAGTCGCGCGGGACTTCACCCCATCAATAACATCACGGTGGCAGCAACAACAGGAAGAGCAAGGTGAATTGAAAAAATCATATCATTACATCGTTCTGCATAGCTATCGAGCATGGGCGCCAGTGAAAGCGCGCCTCGGTGTAAGGGGACCCACGAGCAGCCTGGGTAGAAAAGCGGAAATGTACAAGGACACGAAACACAAAACCCGCGGAGATCGAGAGGTTGAGCTAGTGACAGCTGTAAGAGATGAGCGAGTGTCGAGGTGGACCTTTGTTTGGCTGCAGTAGGTATGCAGGACCCAACAAAGGTAGCGGTGAGAGTCAGTGTCTGTGGCTTGGACACTGGTGAATTTGTCGCCATGTGCGCGAGTGAGTTCGTGCTGAAGAAGGTGCTGCTCGAGTGACGAATGTATTGGTTGTATCGTTGGATGCATCGTGCAAGAGAGACTGCAGTCACCCAAACACCGAGGACGAAGGCGTCAAGGCGTGATGAACATGCAGGTTAACTGCCCGTCGTGAAAATTGCCACGGGCATGCAGAGAATAGTCGTGGCGTAGAGCGTTCGCGGATGTCGCTACGTTGCGCATGAAAGACGAGGAAGAGATGGTGAAAGACTCCTCGCCTTGATCGAAGCCTCGGTCATCTTGCGACGACGAGACTGCCACCGCTGACACCGTCGGTGGCGGCGATGCCGTGGCATCTAGATCTTCATACCAGGGATACGGCGCCACGGGATGCGAGCACCTCTCTTAATGGCACGGTGATAGTTGAATGGACCAGCCTTGCCGTGTTGGATGGGCAAGGCGAGGGCGACCCAGGTGGCGGAGAACGCCGTCACACTGGCGTACAAGCACGCGCTCTGGTATAGAGTGAAGCCGAACATTGTGGTAGTAGGAAAGAGGTTGATGTGATGGAAAGAGTATCGGTATGCAACGAGGTACGTGAAGATGTTATTTGAAGTACCGGCCTTCGCTGTGAGTGGAGAGTTTGAGGAAAGGAATGGAATGAAAGAACAGAACAAAGGCTTATAAATGGTCACACGACGGGGGGCAGCAAGGTACCTTTCATTTGTGTATCATTGTATCAGGTATCAAGTACCCCGCGCCATTCCCCATGGGCTGCTACCCCAGGAGGCGCTCTTCGTACCCAAGTCACTCTGCTGTATGAGTGGTCTCGGAGTCTGCAGCGGCTACTAGCGACAGGCAGTGACTGGTCAGCCACGGGCGATTCACTTTACGAGGTACGCAAGTACTGCAAGCTCTCGGCGAGCGTTTTGAGGCGGAGCCGCGACGATGGCTGGACAGCTGCAACAGGATTGGCAGCCAGCTGTGTACGTACTCAGGTACGTATCCAAGTCACTGTTTACCCGACGCGCTGAGTTTCGTACGTCGGTCTTGTGACTGCTGGTCGCCGGAGATGAGACAATCTGGCCGCGAATGATCAACAGTGCTCGCTGCGATGGGCGTCGGCAGTGAGGATACAATACAGTATCGAAGGTATCGTCGTAGTGGTGATCTGACAGTTCGCAGAGAAAGAGTACGGTCTGAAAGGTACATGTAGAGACACGAGAGACAGTCATAAGGAGGCTCTGCAAAACCATGCGGCCGCTTCTGCACAGTCGCTCGCCCACTCTTCTCGCTATCGCTGGCATCGCTATTTCTGCCCCTATGGCAACCTCTCCCGTGCTGCTCTGTGGTTCCGCTCTGACTCTGACTGCTGACCATTAGCTTCCTTGGATCGTCTGTGGACGACTCAAAGCCTCGGCTGGAGCCTGAATCTCGTGCGACCTGGACGAATCGACGGACCGATAGGAGCTGCATCTTGAGAAGCTATGGCATCATTGCTTGGTACGCATGATTTGAGCCTCCACTTATGCGTTATGATGTACATCCAGGAAGCTGCTTGCATTACACTGCCCTCGTTTATTGCTCGTCATGGTCCACCTTCCAACTGATGTCCTTGCGAATGATCATATGCTGGCTCTCGTTGCTGCTCGAAATGATTGAACCCCTGTCCGCACGGAACGTGGACGCAAGATTGTGTCGCAACCTGGACCCAGTTCGACCTGGGGCATACTATTCTCTCCGTTTGGGCTACGGGTCCATCTCAATGGCGCCTTGTAATTCCGAGTGCTGGTTGCGTTGTGCTGAAGCTCTCATGACTAGTATAGAGAGACGCTGTTGGACTTGCTCCTTGGTCTGGTCTCGAACGATTCGTGCTCTGCCTGTGCTGTCCTCGATTATTATGCTTTCGGTCGTGCTCGGTCCTCGAAGGAATGGGCGCATACTGGGAACGGTCGCCGAGATTATATTCCATAAGTCTAGCATTTGGCAATGCGGACAGGCACAAAGCGATGGATGCTATGATCCTGCTCGCGCATAAGTCTTGGGCCATGAACCTTGGCCTCTTCTCTTCTCATATCGCAGCCTGGACGCACGAATCAGTGCAAGTGAGAGGTCTTCGTTGCTTTAGAAAGACACATTAAGCGGCAAACATCTCACTGGTAAAGTGACTGTTGGGCACATTCACTCAATACCATGTCTATGGCATAGACACCCGCCATTTGCTCAAGCAAACGAGAGAAGCATATCTGGTCTGGATTCCTCGAAGTCAGTATGTTTTGCTAATTACGCCGCACGCAGACTCCGCGAGCTCGAACCATTATGTAGTACTCCATCAATCGCCCCATGTTGTCAGCATACCAGCAAGCAAAATTTGGCGGTACCTTGCATTGATGAGAGACTAAAGCCGCCCGCTGCCTTACCTCCCTCGTCCAGGTGAACATGACATCTTTCCAGCTCCATCTCAAGACAAATGACAGGTCGCGGATGGCTGCAAGCATCCTCCACCTCCAACAACCGCTACTGCGCATCAATGTGGATACTTCAACGGGTGGAAGCGGGACGCCACGGGAGGATTCGGCTTGTATGTATGGCGTCAAAGAGCCAGGACCATCCGCCGGTGCATAAATCATCTCAAGGACGGGCCAACTTCTCATGCACGATGGTCCACCGGCTTTCGCGTATTTTTATAGTCCTAGGCGGACTCTCGAGTTTGCAGCAGAACTTGACAGGCCAGCGGCACCGTACTCCGAATCTAGAGCCTTGTCGATCATGTCACCACTCATGGGCGACGGAACGGTGGCCTGCTCAGCACTTGGCCTCAACGATGAACGATGCTTGTCCCGTCCATAGACCCAAGGGGATGTTGGATATTTGACGCAGAGCGTGGGATCTAAGCGGATCGAACTACAATGTAGTAGCCAAGCCACTATCACACAAACGTGCTACAATCCGCCTCTTAATGCGACTCGTGCGATGAACTGCTCAGTGTACTATTCTTTACACGAACCCCATTTACAGTAATTGACCGAAAAACTTCCCTTTGGGGCACGCGAAGGATCTGGACCACTTTATCTACCGACACCTCCTGAAGCCTTGGTGGACCCATGGACCGCCCGGGACACTAATGGCGTTTCAAGCCCTATCTACGCCGCAATGTATTTCAATATATGTTCAATATGTGCCGGGTTATACCCAGAATTTTTTGTGCCATGGGTAAATGCAACTTTGCAGCTCTGTCTTTGAGCGTGGTCTCCACGTTTTACTTGGCGTGCAGCAATGGTCGTACCCGAACCTGGACTGATGTCGGAGAGAGTAAGCGCCCTCTCACTCTCTTATCTGTCGCTTGTTCACATCTTCTTCTCCCTCGGTCATCGCTATCATGGCAGACTTCGCGGAGATTCAACTGGATACGAAGCAGTCTCTGCCAGGGCGAACACACCCTCCCAATACTGGGCTCACTGGCAAGTTCGATAATGTCATCGTGGATGCCGTTCCTGAGCGGTATCGTGGATCGGATCAAGACAAGCATGACATGATCGTCCATGGCAACAGACAAGAGACACGCCGAAACTTCAAGCTTCTCACAATGACCTGCTTTGCGAGCATGGTAGTCTGTGCATGGGAAGGATTACTGCCCCTCTTCAACTACGTTTTGATCGACGGTGGGACTTGTCTGATGTTTTGGGGCTTCATTGCCGTTGCCATCAGTATGAGTATGGTGTATTTGAGCATCGCTGAGATGGCATCGATGTAAAGCCTTCCATTGAGCCAAGGAGACGGAGTGCACGCGCTAACATGCTATATCATAGGTCTCCAACAGCTGCTGGTCAATACTCGTGGGTATCCGAGTTTAGGCCGCCAAAGTATCAGCGATTTCTGAGCTACTCCACTGGCTGGCTATGTGCAATTGGTTACCATACGTTTCTCGCAAGTGTATGCTTCATGGTTGGCACGATTATACAAGGACTTATTATCATCAACAACAGCGACTACGTACCGCAAGCCTGGCATGGAACTCTGCTCACGACCGCGGTCATCAGTTTCGCAATCATCTTCAATACATTCCTCGCCGGCAAACTGCCTCTCACGGAGGGTGTGGCAGTCATAGTCCACATCTGCGGGCTCTTCTGCGTTATGGTCCCGCTCTGGGTTCTGTCACCTCGTGGCGACTCACGCGAAGTGCTGTTGGAGTTCACCAAATTGGGAAACTGGCCTAGCGACGGACTCTCCGCCATGATCGGACTGACAACACCAGTCAGCATCTGGATCGGGTACGAGTGTAGCGTTCACATGGCCGAGGAGATACATGACGCGTCTCGCAATCTTTCCAAATCGATATTGAGCGCAGTCAGTCTGAACTGCTGTCTTGGCTTCTTGATGGCGATGACGCTCATATTCTGTGTTGGTAACGCTGAAGCCGCACTTGCAGAAGCCGACAACTACAATGGCTATGCTTTCCTCGGCATTTTCGTGAACAACGTGGGTAACCGCCATGCTGTGAATATGATGGTCTTCCTCGTCATCTTCGGCCTAACCAACTGCGCCATCAGCGAGACAGCTGTCACCAGTCGACAAATTTGGAGTTTTGCGCGAGATTAAGGTCTGCCCTTCAGTGGCTGGCTATCGCACATCTCTCCCGGTCAGAACATTCCTCTTCGCGCAGTACTGGTATCGTTCACCATCACTGCTCTCCTGTCTCTCATCAACATCGGTTCGGACGTCGCTCTAAACGCAATTAACTCCCTTGCCGGAGTGTCCGTGCTCTCTAGCTACCTAATCTCGATCGCCTGTCTCGTCTGGCGACGCATATACGGTGCCCCTCTCCCTCCGCGGCAATGATCGCTCGAGCGTCTCGGACTACCAATCAATAGCTGCTCTATGCTGCGCAGCTCCCCTTTGGTTCTTCGCATTGTGAGTCCGCGGGAATAAATTAGCTCTCTTGGACGCTGACGTTACTAACAATATTACAGTTGGCCTCTGGCTCTTCCCGTAGAGGCCGTTTCGATGAACTGGAGCAGTGTCCTATTCGTAGGCTGCATCGTCCTTAGCATTGCATTCTGGTCCAAAAAAGGCCGACATGTGTATACAGGGCCAGTCATGCAACTGCGACGTGACATATAGACAGAAGCTTCACCTTGGAATCGATTACATCTACATCATCAAGATCAGCGTTCATGATGCTGAACAACCCGAACGCGATAATCATTGGAACGCTTGCAGCGAAGTGCAATGGCTTATAGCGTCCGATCTTTGAAAGCAAGACTCCTCCAATTAGTGCGCAAAGAAGACCTCACGCCAACGTTGGCAGTGTGTCTATACCAGAGTTCATGGGCGACTGGCCTTTCACTGCTTGGAAGTAGATTGGTAGGAAGTAGTATGTCCAATATGTGACAATAGCGTGGATGAAGGTTAGGCCTAGAGCGGCTGCGGATGTCCGGTTCGAGACGATCTTGCGTGGAAATGATGGCTCTTTGCACAGCTTCGGTGTCCATTCGAATGCTGTCCACAGGAACAGACCGAAAATTACCAGGATCAAAGGCACGACGATGTGGAATGCATCCCACTCATACACGGTACCGCCCCAAGTGAGTGCAATCAAGCAAGCCACGATGGCGCCGACAAAGTTGAGATTTCCGACGACGTCGATGCGAGCGAACTGCTTCTTCCATTCAGCCTCGCGCTGATAATTGACGTTCAGGAACACAAAGAGACATTCAAATGCAACTATGGAGGTCAGCATGGATCACTTTCGGGGATCTGGTCAGGGAACTCACCTCCGCCAATAGGCACGTTCAAGTAAAAGCACTACCGCCAGGTAGATCGGTCAGTAATGACACCTCCAAGAAATGGACCCATGGTAGCGCCTACAGTGGCTCCCAAGTACACGATCGCCATGTACTTGCCACGTTCCCGCAGCGGCACAAGGTCAGTAACGACAGTCTCAATCAAAAGATTGATGCCACCACCCCCGAAGCCCTGGATGGTGCGAGCAGCGATGAGCATAGACGTGGAGCTCGCGCTGCCGCAAAGCCCACTGCCGAGCATGAATATTGCGACTGCTCCGAGAAGCAAGATACGGCGTCCGAAGATGTTGCTCGCCTGCGCGAAAAGAGGGAGCACTGCCACCGATGCAAGTAGGTAGGCATTTGGTACCCAAATGTACGAGTTACCGCCGCCGAGGGCTTCAGTGATAGTCAGAAGGGCGCTGGTGATGATGGTTCCTTCCAGGGCTGATACCAATCCTGTGACCATGAGGGACACAATTATGGTCCAGAAGCGCCACGTTCGCATAGTTGCTTTCGTGTTCGTCGCGACTGGCGTCAGTGGCGCATGGTGGGTCGTCAGATTTTTGTTTTGTGGTGAGCTTGCAGAGACAGCTGTGTTTGATATTGTCGGTTGTAGCACAGGCTCCAAGAGTTGTGTTGCCATGATTGCTTAGTCGCGCTTTGTGTGAGTTGACTGTGTAGGTTGATCGTGTAGCGCATGTGGTGTTGATGAAGAAGTTCCATGCCGGACATACGTCCCATTATGTACTGTAACCAGTAGCGAGAGCCACTGCGATCATTCTACAGTCCTTCGGAACCAGACTGTAAGGGGCTGAGCGTACAACGCCGGGGCTGGACAAATGATGAGAAACTATGAATCATCCAGTGTCGATTGCATGAGCCATCTTGTACAACCTCAGGGGAGAGACGTTCATTGATACCGTCGTCTCGAATCTGACACCGCGAGTAAGTCTTATCAGTGTCTGTTAGCTACAGGATAAGTCATTTCTACCCAGCGGGTACACTCCAGCCAGGTGCATCGGAACATGTACATTGTCCAACGCATCATCACTCACATTGTTGTCATCTATCAAGTGCGCCCAAGCCATGGAAGGGGGCGTTTTTCATAACTTATTCCCATTCTCCGCGCGGTTAGGAAAAGAGATACTTGCACATATCCTGCACTCCATGCAATAGAAGAGGTACATGAAAAATTGTGGTGGGGCTAGAAAGAATCGACTAATAGGGTGGTCGATGTAGAATCGTTGACCATATGCATCTGGCTCCCAATCATGCGCATGTATTCATAGATATACAGAATGCTTGTTGAGCGTACCTTGGATGGATTCGGTGTTTTCGTTGCCGCACCTCCTACCTCTGTTAAAAGGCGCTGGTGCCGTTTGCCCTTTGTCGCAGCAAAAGTTATATCGATTACATGTAAACACCCTCATATGATCAACCTTAACAAGACCCGGTATGAAATACCGCACAGGATACCAGACAAATGTTCAACAGAGATAGATTGGAGCTCCGTGGCATAACGAATTGGTTGTAGCCCCAAGCCCATATCATCAGCGCTGAATGTGAAACTCGGCCGTTGCTAGGCTGGGTCGAGCCGCTCCCCGCCAGAACAACAATCGAAACAGCCGATCAAAGACATACAGACGATCTCTCGCTGGTGCGAACGCCCTGACACGACCACGACACAACACACAACACCACACAATGGAGTCGCCATCCATACACATCAGCAATCCTATCGAGGACAGCGCTTTCAATGTCGACGGCCCGCCCTCATCACCCTTCCAGAGCGTCATCGATGGCGCCAGCAGGAGCCCAAGTAAACAACACAAGCCTTCCCTAGGCGACATCGCATTGGACGCGATAGACGAGAATGTCGCGGCACCTCAAGAGGCGTACTCGCCCGACAAGGCTTCATTCATCGACTTCACAGACTTCATGGACGATAAGGAGAATGTGCCGCAAGAAGAGACAACGGCGAACAAGATCGGCATTTCGCCAAAGAAGATCACGACACCTGGTTCTGTAAAATCAGTCAGGTCGCCAGCACGTTCGGTGAAAGGCATCGAGGAAAGAAGAGGCAGCGCAGATTCAGATCTCATGCCTCCACCCACACCCTCTGCGCGCAAGACTCCCAGTAAAACTCCCAAGAAGACTCCGCTACAAGCGAAGCGCAGCGCTGAAAGCACAACACCGCGCATTCTCACGCGTGGAAACTCGTATGAGCGGGCAGACCCAACCCCCAGACGGACTCCTTCGCTGTTCCAGGCTGGTCTGGATCTCCGCGCATCCACCATGCAAGGTCCAGACGCTACCAACATCGACGACACATGTTTCAGCACGTTTTCAGAAATCCCCGAGATGACCATCTTCGCAAAACTCGGCCAGAGCCCTACCAGACGAGGCGACATGACGCGCACACCAGGTCGCGACGTCGCGCCTACACCCTCCACATCACGCAAACGCCTGTCATCATCGTCGCGATCCCCTTCACCCACTCCTCGTAGGCGAAGGACACCGAACAGGGGCTCGGATGACACTACAAACCTATTGCTCGACTTCACACAGCAGATTGAAGGCATTTCACGACCAAACGCATCAGTATCGCCTAGCAAGTCTTCAACAGAGCCGAACCTGCTCCAGTACATCAATAACCAGCGCTCGCCTCACAAGAGAGGGCAAAGTTTGGCTACACCGGGAAAGCAAAGCAATCTGCTTAACCTGTTAGACTTTGAGCTGCCGCCAGCGCCCACACCCCGTTCCATCCCTACAATCACAGTCAGAGAGCTTGAGTCCCTAAAGTCATCCTACCTTTCGCAGATTTCGAGTCTTAAAGCTACACTGAGCGGCAGGGAAGCTGAGGTCGAGAGTCTCAAGCGCGCAGTCAACGATGCTGAGAGGCGCGTTGGTGAATCGCAAGAAGAGCTAAGAGAGGAGAAAGATGCTCGCGCGCATGCCGAGTCAGAAAAGGCGGGCTGGGTGAAGCGCGGACAAGAGGTTGAACTGGTGTTGAAGAGCGTGAAAGAAGAAGTCATGCGCAGTGAAAGCGAGAAAGAAGATCTGCTTCGCAAAATCGGTGATGCTGAGCGTAGGATTGACAACGCGGAAGCGCGAGCCATCAAGGCTGAGGAACGCTTTGCTGATGCTCTGGCGGCTCGCGCTGACCCAGCCGATGGAAGCACTTCTGCCACGGAAGAGCAAGTCCAGAAGCTCGTCGCGGCACAGATCGATGCTAAGATTGAGGCTGTTAGTCGTGAGCTACACGCCGTGTACAAGGAAAAGCACGAGAGGAAGGTGGGAACGCTGAAGAAGAGCTACGAAGCACGCGGCGAGAAGCGTTGCGCAGAGCTTCAAACCCGCCTCGACACCATGCAGCGCGAAAACGAGGAACTGCAAGCCGCCAAAGACGCGACCTTCACTGGCCCAGTCAGCGGCATCAGCAACGAAGAGAGCGCAGCCATGAAGTCTGAGATCGAAGAACAGCGAGCCCACCTCGCCCGCCTAGAAAACGAAATTCGTACATCGCAGCAGCAACAGGCAGTCCTCATGCAAGACCTCGAGCGCGAGCGTATCGAAAAAGGCGATCTTGTGGCCGCCGTCGACGAGATGCTTGCTTTGCAGTCTGAGGCAGGCCCCTCGCAGGCGCAGACGCCGCGAACGGAACAGTCACAGATGCAAGGCGCGATCAGCGTCGTGGAAGATTTCAGGAAGAGCATCTCACGTCCATCTGGACTGAAGCCTCCTGGTGCGGTTGAAAGCAGAATCGGCCGTGGTGGCGCGACGCCTGGCAGTGCTGCGAGAGGCGGCGCTGGAAAGAGTCGCATGCTGGCCAACATTGAGAGGATGGGCAGGGCTGGCGAGCACTGAGGGATTTCCTATGTCGTGATGAGGGCTTCTCTTTCGTTGTCTCCTTTGTTACACAAAATGGCCTGGTTGGATGGGCACTGTAGGGGTACACGTGCGATGAGGCGTTACGGGCTTCTTTCGGGGATTTCGTAGTCTGGGTAGAAACGCGCGACATGAAGTATTGTTTCCTTTTCTGTAAGATATGTTTATACATGTGCATCAAGAATACCTCCTGCGCAGAGATCTTGCACGATTGAACTCACATATTATGCTTCATTTGAGATCAGAAGTTCACATATCTTGATACTCGGCCCAAATTTGATAGTCCGCATCGGCACCGGACCCCCGAGTCGAAGCGGCGCCAGCAGCCAGCGACATTGAAACAATTCCCATTTGGCTATACCACCAGCAACACCCACCCTACACAACATATACACAATGCCTCGACTGCCTATATCAGAGCAGGCCCTGCGCCTCGCTCTCACACGACCAACCGCCACAAGACACTCGCAATTCGTCTGCCGCGCATGCGTCCGCCAATACCACCCCAGTCCTATTCTCCGCGCCGAACTGCCTTTCTGGAAACGCATTACGAACTCCCTTTTCGGCTCGTCTGAGCAGAAGGCTGCGACCGAGAAGCGCGACGAAGCGCATCAGCAGCGCTTGCAGGAGCTGGCCGAGCAGGGCGGCGGCAAGACCGAGACTATTGTGGACGACAAGGGCCGCACATGGACAATTGCTGCGATTGTGGATCCTAGCATCAACAAGCAGTACGTGCAGGCGCAGAGGTGGGATGGTCTGGAGTGGGTGGGCAGTAAGGAGTGGATTGCGAGGAAGAACGATTCGGGAGAAGCCTATGTTGGGTAAGTTGCTTGGGATGATCTAAAGATGTGGACAAAATGGTAGGCGCAGGCGCTGACTGTTCGTGTGCAGATTCAACCCTAGGAGAAAGCTGGAATTGAACACTATGCAGTGGCATCGTGTTCTGAACCATGTCACTGTCGAGGTTCTGGCTCTAGCACAGGCTGGCAGAGATGTCAGTGCAGTATACACCGAGCGAGCTGTCAAGTTGGAGGACTGGGAGCGTACTGCTCGTGTACAAGTCAAAGTGAACAAAGGCGCAGTCGAACTTCAACTACCCACAGATGATAGCTTGGAGCTGATCGTGAAGGCTGTGCCAGCGAGCTTGGTTGAGGAGATCATCACGGCTGCGGAAAATGCTGAGGCAGTACCGGAGCCAATGACAGAAGAGGCTGCACAGGAGCTTGCGGAAGAGCTTGCACAGGAGCCTGCAGAGGAGGGTGTGGAGACAGCAACAGAGGCAACGGCAGAGGAGAGCGCAGAAGGACTCACAAAGCACTATGTCGACCCGAGGGATATTGATGCGGCAGAGAAGATCACTATGCGCGACATCAGGGCTGCTATCAACAGCACCATGCAAAGGGATGGATTCGTCGGCAAGGGCAAAAAGAGACAGCCGGTGATCTTGAACGAAGCCGACCAGGGCTTTTTACAGACACCCCTGGCGGATCCCACTATCAAGCTTGCTGTAAGTGTTCTCAGACCTCACAACACCGAAACTCACGCTGACTTCCACAGATTCTCAAGCGTGTGCAGCAATTGACGGGCCTGCGCATACCCGACCACGCGATCTCGACTGCAAACACCGTGGAGAGCCTCTTCTCGGCCGTCAAATTCAAGCCCGAGCCCAGCAAGCTCTGCGAGACCTCGCAGCTGAGGAAATCGGCCGCGACGTTGCCCAACGTGACTGTCCACCAAGCCAGACAAACACCAATCCACAAGCACAAGGAGGTCGGCAGATGGAAGGTGATCGAGGAGGAGCTGATCAGCAGAGGTCTTCCTGTCACTGGCAGCAGGTACCAGGGCGCAAAGACCACCTCCCCAATTCTTTAAGGAGAGTGGTTCAGGAGAAGGGGAATCATTTCGGCATTAAAAAATTTGGGGTTGCATTGCTTCGGTAGCCTTAGGGCTAAAATCCTTGAAGGTAGACAGAGCCGACGGTGTAGCGTCGTCTGTGGTCAGCGAATGGTGGCGAGTTGTCACGACGAGTGAGGAGTGCTCATTGCACGTTGCTCACATGTATTACCAGTTGTACGTTCGAGGGGGATTTGTATAACATGTGTATCCATCACTATCTATTCTCAGGCCTTCTTCCCCTGAGGTTTGCGTACTGCATACTTGCTCGTGCTTGAGCGTGAGTGACTACTCATCGTATGTAAGCAATCCACTGAATCACACTTCAGAAGTCTCACGGAAGCGAAGACAAACATCGACGCCGAGGGAACGACAGAAAAGTCGCGACACTTGCGTGATATCA
Organism: Cladosporium sp. BSL10; assembly: GCA_001553865.1. Taxonomy (NCBI): domain Eukaryota; kingdom Fungi; phylum Ascomycota; class Dothideomycetes; order Cladosporiales; family Cladosporiaceae; genus Cladosporium; species Cladosporium sp. BSL10. The sequence goes on from LJJI01000016.1 coordinate 139,480, forward strand.
AGGCATCTTTCCTCACACGACCATAACCGAACGAAGGCTATCCACCAAGCGAATTGTCTCGCGATGCCACCTTCAGGAGCCTTCATGGCAATCTTGCTGCTGTTCTCTCCGGCCATCGCATCGCCTATGACGTCCTTCGAAACATCAAACTCGCGCTACCTCATCAGGCAAGTGGCGACCACGACTTCACTCGCTTTGCCGTCAATTCCGACCATCACCCTCGACATCCTTCAGCCACCCTACGTCAGCCTCCACAGCATCACCGCGCGAGACGCTCAAGCGCCTCTGCCGACGACGACGACGACGACGACAACCTCACTCGTGCCGATCAAGCCAATTGGGACAGTCACGATTAGAAGCCATCACGAAACAAAGCTCATCACACACGGCCTGCAAACTACGAACATCAGCCCGGCTCTGCACCATTGGACGGAAGTCCCGGTGGCGAGCTCGGCGATCAGCTTCACGCAGGTTGTGGACATCAACCAGACAGAGTGGGATTGCACGGCTATCTGCGGTGCTTTAAATGAGGATGGGGAGTGTAGTAAAGTCACACACTGTCTTGAGATTGTAGATGGAAAGGTGAAGGGTGCTGGAACGGCAAGATCGAATGGTCATATTGCAGAGAGGGCTATGGCGGTTATGGCGTTGGTGGTCGTGGATTGGATGTTGTTCTGACATTAATCAATTGCCTTGAATTTTTGCATTGCACACACTGATGGTCAGACAAGGCAATCGTCTCCTGCAGCAAGGCGTCTCGGATCGTTGGATATCACAGGAGAGCCGATGGGAATATGGCTGTGCTATGCTCGTGGCTAGTCGCTCGTGGTACAATTGGAACACGGTGCGTTGGTGCTGCGGTTCGTGACACATTGGGGGATATCAGGAGTTTTGCGCTAAAACAAATTGTCACTTTCCAGATCCAGTCTTACTGTGAGTCGGTAACGCCAATACTTACACGTTTTCTTGACCCTGATGTCTGAGATGCTGCATCTCTTGCATTGACGGTAGATCGATCAATATGGCCTTGAGCAGCTCTTTCGCATGAACTGCAAGTACCCGCGCCTCGGTAATGCAAGTATGATACCGCTTTCGTTTGCTGTTGTTCCCCGTGGAACGCTCCGCCGAGTCTTCGTCAGGTCCGCTCATATCACTTCTGCCGCTCCCTCTTGGTTTGATAAGCAATTCAACGATTCCACACAACCTAAACGCGAAAAGACGAACAAATTACAATCTGCAGCCTCAACAATATGGCTGACCCCACCACGACCAAATTGACATATACGCCGACATGGGCATTCTCTGAGCCATGGGGTCACATGGATGACCAAGTCACACCAATAACTTTCCACCTCTATGCAAACCAAACATCTTCGCCTGTTCCAACGCCGGTGCTCTTGGCGATCATCACCAACAGTACAAAAGGCGGGACAATGTACATGAATACATTGCCTCCGTCAAACGCATCACCGGGGTCGTTCTCGACGGGTCCGGCTACCACGAGCGGTGAAGCAGCAACTTCACCAGCTTTTACAAATTCCGTCACACCATCGAGCACAGTTTCCGCGAACTTTACATGGGCATCTCGGACATCTCCTGCCGACAGGCTATCTACTCCAACCACTGAAGTCTCGCGGGCACCCCCTACTTTTGTGCCCACTGCCTTGCCTCTGCAGAAAAATGAGTCCGGACTCTCCCTCGGCCAGATAATAAGCATTGCAATCGGATGCATCTTTGTGGGAGCTGCACTTGCCTTCCTTGCAGCGTGCGTCTTTATTCGTAGGAAGAAACGATCGGAAGTTCGATCGTCGGAGAGATCGGGCAGCAAATCGTCCATGTCGGACAAACTCATAGACAGAAAGTCGCCACCAATTATCATGGAGCATGTTGATCGGCCACCTCAATACACGAGATTCGAGACGCTACTTGTCAGCCCCTCTTCGGACGATGAGCTAATGGTCATGTTCACACAGCTCAACAGTTCCATCGCCGACTACGCGCAGAGGTCTATGAGCCTGAATGGTAGACCTAAGCTGTTAGCTGTCGAGAGTCTGTCAGGCCGAGTACTGAATGAGATACTCGGGCCTGAATCCCCAATCAGCGTCAAGAAAGTGTCAGCACTACTGCAACATGACCAGACACGAGCCGCCGGTCTTCGCCACATCATCGCGTGGTCGATATTGCAAAATATCGGAGGCTCAGGCACCCCAGAGACTACGTTACTCCCTCCCGAAATTTCGGAGTGTATGTCCTCAATGACTGGTATGCAGGGTGACTTGAACGGTATGACCTCTCACTGGCGGGTATTGTAGGCAAGGACTGACTGACTTGCCAAAGGTCGTACCCTCTTACTTGCAAAATGGCGACAAATAGTCCGAACACTGATGGAGCCAACATACGGCAAAGGCACTGTCATCAGCCGCAACGATCCAAGACAGATCAACATTGGAGAGTTGATGAAGAGACTCAGTCAGATTGTTCAGGCGGTTACTGGGAATAGCAACGAGGAGCGAGATGTTTACCAACTGGCACATCTAATAGGGGAGGGTGCGATCTTTGGGTACCATCTATTCACACAGCCATCGGAGTGGGCTTTGGATTGGTCCTGGCCGCAACCTGGGCGTACGCTTGACCTTGTACTTTTCCCAGCTTTGTTGAAAACATCGGACGACCAAGGTCATATTCTTTCAGCGCCAGAGCTCAAAGCACCTATAACTCTGCAGCATCATCCTGCAGAATCTTATTGAGTCCGTCTCGCTTCAGGCAATTCTCGAGCCTGAAGCTTGCAGCAAGCTCGTCAAGCTCCTCCAACGTTTTATTCTCGAAGTAGCTCGCATACTCGTAAGTCAACAGCTCCGACATCAACATGTCACGAACAATGCGATTGATCTGCTTCTCTAGACCCCAGTGAAACGGATACCGCTTCCCGTGGAACTCCTCAGGAATCTCTTCCTTTAAATGCTGCAGTATGGGCTCCCAGATGTGCTTGACGTTCGTGTCGTTGCGACCCCAGGGATCAACACCCAAGCGTTTCTTCTTGTCCAGGAACGGCTTGAGTAGCCGCATGTACGCGGAGTCGGGATTCGTGTACACCATGCCTTGGAAGCCGATGTCTTTGTACAGCCAAATACTCCAATGGATCTGGTCTTCCTTGTAGATCGAAAGCTGTTTGCCGAGCAGATTGTAGCGTTGCTGGTTGGTCCGCTCATAGCCTTCTTCGCCAGGACTCGCGTACACTGGACCAAATTCACCGTTCCAGATCTTCTGTGTGTTAGAATCAAATTCTCTGGACTTTTACACCAGGGAAAACACTCACAGGGACTTTCCTCTCTCGCATGAAAGCCACCTTACGCTCATACTGGCGCTTGAGCGTATCGATCTGCTCATCCGTGCCTTCATACGGCTGTCCTGCAGGGAAGCCCATGTTCGAATAATCGTGTATGGAGTATACGCAATTGGGAAGCACTTCTTCGAAAGCGGAAAAGTCCATGGAGTAGCTGTTGCCGTCAAGGAAGAGAATATGGTCGGGATCGACTTTGCGAATGGCCTGCTCCATGTCCTTGTACCAGACTTGGAGGCGAGTGTGCTCTGGATCAGCAGGCTCGTTCATCGGATTGTATCCGGCAATCTGCATCGCCTGTCAATACAGGTATTGGACGTAGTTATAAGAAAACATACCCATGCGTTCCCAGCATAGCGTTTCGCGATCTCGACCCACATCTTGGTGCCTCTGTCCTGAAGGTCTTTGTTTTCCCAAAACAGCGCTCTAGCTATTCCTGAGTCCGAGTGCCAGCCCTGCCGCCCATTGCCGTCCACTACATCAGTGCCTTTCACACGTAGCAGACCTCCGTTTGTTGCCATCTTGTCTTGGTGTGATTACTCTTTGTGAAGATGATGAGGTTCAGGCGCTGCAACATAACCACAGAGCTCACGAGTCATTTCTACTGATTCTCCACCCGAGGCTCATAGCGGCCTATATTCACGCATGCAACGAACTATATTCTTAGGCTAAGTTACAGGTTCCCGTGACCTTTGTGGTATGGTATAGCTGCACCAACTCCTCATTGGAGTCTTGTTTGTCCTAAACATGGTGACACTGCAGCTTCTCCGCAGATGATCATACAGATCGCGGCCCATCAGCCATTATGGTATATACATGCCTGCTATTTAACCGGCTGATCAGCCTGATGGTTCAGAAATCCTTAGCAAGTCTTGTTGATGCGCCTAATGCTTACCGCAAGCCACACGCCTTGTGTAGCAAAGTAGTATGGGACTTCAAAGCACGTACTTCCCGTGCCGGCAATGTGTGCAGTATAAGATGCCAAAGGGCTGCGCTCGTGGGACTTAGGCCATAGCCGTGACCTTAAATCATCTGATTTACGACAATGGCTCCAACTACACGAACAGATGTTGCGGTGGTGGCTTCGCAGTCGGAGGTGCGACGATTGCTCGATCTCGATACCGTGCCATGGTATAAGCGACGCAACCTCAGACGGCTCTACTTCGCCCTCATACCAGCTGTGCTTGGTGTTGAGATGACTTCGGGATACGATGGGTCAATCATGAATGGATTGCAAGCCGTGAAGCCATGGCTCGATTGTGTGTAACTATCTTCCACCTGGCACGCATGCATATCAAACTGACAGGATCAATCTCAGACTTCGACAACCCAAACGGTGCTCTTCTCGGCCTCATTAGCGCGGCCTTCAGCATCGGGGCTGTCATCGCGATTCCAGTCGTCCCGTACGTCAACGACAGGTTCGGCCGCAAGTACAGTATAACCTTCGGCTCCGCCATCCTTCTCATTGGTGTCATCATCCAAACCGCTTCCATCAATATAGCTATGTTCTTAATTGCGCGAATCCTCCTCGGCATGGGTATTCCATTCTGCATCAACGGCGCATCCCAACTCATCGCCGAGCTCACCTACCCTCGGCACACCGCTGTGCTCAACGGCCTTTTCAACGAGAGCTGGTACGTTGGAGCGATCATCGCTGCAGGCGTCACTCTAGGCACGTTCTCCATGCCGAACGATTGGGCCTGGAGGATACCATCTCTTTTGCAAATCGCCCCGTCCATGCTCCAACTCACGTTTATTTGGTTCATTCCCGAATCTCCTCGATGGCTGGTGTCTCGCGACCGTAGCGAAAAAGCCTTCGAAATCCTCGTCTAATACCACGGCGAAGGCGACAGAGACAGCGCGCTGGTCGCAGCAGAGTTCGCAGAGATCCAAGCGACAGTGCAAACTGAAATGGAAGGCTCGAAAAGACGCTGGGTCGAGCTCCTTCAAACTCCAGGCAACAGATGGCACACTCTGATCGCAGCATGCGTAGGGATGTTCTCGCAGTGGTCCGGAAATGGACTCGTATCGTAAGTCTCATCCACCATCTCTCAGAATTACAGCACCCCTAACAGAAACATCAACCCAGCTACTATCTAGCCAAAGTCCTTACAACAGTCGGCATCACCGACCGCCGCAAACAAAACCAAATCAACCTGGGCCTCACCTGCTGGAACCTCATCACCGGCGTGACAGGCGCCTTCCTCACCAAGAAACTCACCCGCCGCACGCAATACCTGATCGCTTTCGTCGGCATGACCGCCGTCTTCGCCTGCTGGACCGGCGCGAGCGCCGACTACGCCATGACGAAGAACACGCAAGCCGCGGGCGCAGTCGTGGGCATGATCTTCGTCTACTATATGTTCTACACGATCATGCATCCATTGACTTACGTGTACATCACGGAAGTGTTTCCGTTCGTGCATCGTGCGAAAGGGGTGGCGTTGACGCAGCTTTTTTCGAAGGGTGGGAGTTCGTTTAATCAGTAAGTGACAGTGCTGCTTGGCACCAGATGTCAAATGTTGGATACTATGGCTAACGCCACTCAGATTTGTGAATCCGATCGGCATCCAGAACATTGGTTGGAAGTGAGTGATGCTTGCGCCATACTACCTACCTCCTGGCGAGAGGGATGATCACTGATCAAAAAAAGCAAAGATGAGCTGACGATCCTTACAGATTCTACATCGTCTACGTCGTATGGCTCGCGATTGAAACGACAATTATTTGGTTCTTGTATCCAGAAACCAGAAACCAAAGGACCGACGCTAGAAGAACTCGGACGCCTGTTTGAGGACGAGAATCCTCTGGCCAAGGGCAGGCTGGACTTGGAGAAATCGCACGATGACGACGACGGCGCTTTCCATGTTGAAGAGAAGCCGAAATAACTTGAAACGATTTTTTGGGATGTTACTTATGTTTTTGATAAGAAGACGAACATTGATATTCAAGAGAATTCCAAACGCTGCATTATTTCTGGTGTCTGTCTATGAGGATATCTATGGTTGTCGTTTCGAGTCGCTAATAAAAACATGAAAATATAAACAAAGCAATCAGGTAAGCCTAATCCCTCCTGACCTCGGAGCTGCCCTTCTCAACATCATAAGTCTTGCCCTCTTCCTCGATCCTGATCTCGGGTGCGGTGGGTATCTGACCCTCCTCGGTCTCTTTCTCGCTCTCCTGCTTCTTGATGCGCTTCATCTTCTTAGCCAAGCGGCCGCAGACTCTGGCAGTTGGCTTCCAGACGGCCACCAACGGCCAGGTAGTGACCTTGACGACCTTCTCGAACCACAGGTCAGGGAAGAGACGGATGAGGATCGCCCAAGGCAAGCAGAGCGCGGAGAGGACGATGGAGATACCCCAGTCCTTGCCGTTGATGCGCTCGATGGAGAAGGCGCGACCGCCGACGAACATGATCATGACCTGGCAGGAGATCATGATGGCGGAGATGGCGATGAAGAAGTAGTTGTGCTGCACACCGGAGAGGATATTGAACTTGTTGTCGAGGCGACGGTTGTTGAACTGGTTGAAGATTTGCATCCAGACGAAAGTGTTGAAGACAACAGAGCGGATCTCGCTTCCGTCGAACTCGTAGCCCAGGATGGATGGGCCGACGTAGTACAGGATGAAGGTGACGATGAGCTGGAAGATAGCTTGGCCGATAATCATCTTCCACATGATGGTGGAAATGAGAGGAGCGGTGCGCTTGGCGGGCTTGCGGTCGAGGATTTCCTCTGTTGGTGGGTCGGATGCGAGGGCGAGAGCAGCCATGGAGTCCCTGGGATATTGTTAGTGGAAGTCATATGTGGATCAATGGAGATGCTGGACTTACATGATGAGGTTGATCCAGAGGAGCTGTACGGCAGTGAGGACGGACTTCATGCTCTCGTTCGCAACAGCGGAGACAAATGTGATCAGGACGGCGGTGATGTTGACGGTAATCTGGAACTGCAAAAACTTGCGGACGGCGTCGTTAACGGCACGGCCCCACATGAGGGCAGTCAGAATCGAAGCGAAATTGTCGTCCATCAGGATAATAGCGGAAGCTTCCTTTGCCACCTCAGTGCCAGCAATGCCCATAGAGAAACCAATGTCAGCAGCCTTGAGCGCAGGTCCATCGTTGGTACCATCGCCGGTGACAGCGACAATTTCTCCCAGAGCGCGAAGCCTAGTGACGAGAATACGCTTATCTTCAGGCGAAGAACGAGCAAGTACCTGCAAGTTGGGAAGGATTTCGTTCATCTCTGCCTCGCCCAGGTTGCGGAAAGTGGGACCTTCCATGACGATGCCATCAGTGTAGATACCACAGTCAGTCGCAATTGCCTTCGCAGTGACGACGTTGTCGCCAGTGACCATGCGAACGGACACGCCGGCGAAGTTGCACTTCGCGACGGCCTCTGGCACACCAGGACGAACGGGATCTTGAATACCAACGAGGCCATTGAAGGTCATAGTCTTGAGAACAGCGTCGAAGTCGGCTTGCGAAGGGTCGCTCTCAGAAACGCATCCGACAGGTGGCCACTGCTTGAAGTCCTTTGAGATCAATGCGATGGTGCGAAGTGACTGCTTAGCGTATAGGTCGATCTTGGATTCCAGAGTCTCACGTTCGGTCGATCCAAGGGGAGAAGTTCCAGAGGGAAGAGCAATGTTTGTGCAGTGACCAAGAAGGATCTCAGATGCGCCCTTGACATGAAGACGGTACATGCCATCAGACTTCTGCTGAACGGCACCCATGCATTTACGGCCCGAGTCGAAAGGAATGAGCTGGACAATCTTCGCGTTGGAGCGCTCCTGTGACAGAGGTCCCATACCAAGCGCGCGTGCAAAGCTGAGAAGCGCGGTCTCAGTCTTCGAGCCAACGAAGGTACCGTCAACGTCATTCTCAAAGGCAGTAGAGTTGATGGCAACCGATTCGATGACCTCACGGCGCTCAGTCTCATTCAACTGGCTGGCAAAAGAGGCGAGACGAGTCTCGTCGCCAGTGGCGTTCTTATCGTCAAAAGATCTGCCGGCGAAATCACCAGTGACAACTGTCATGACGTTCGTAGTGAGCGTGCCGGTCTTGTCACTACAGACGGTGGTGGCATTGCCCATGACTTCGCAAGACTTCAGAATGCGGACCAAGTTGTTGAGCTTGACCATGCGTGTTGTGGCGAATGCAAGTGCGAGGGTGACAGCGAGAGGAAGACCTTCAGGCACAGCCACGACAATAACAGTGACTGCGACAATGAGGATGTCCATGAACTCGGATGCCTTCTCCGAAGGCGAAAGTGGGTTCGATGAAAGCCCAGCGAGGAAGCGGAAGAGGAGGACGAAAAACAGGAGAGCGGCGGACGCGGTACCCAATTTGGCGATGGCAGCAGCGAGTCCGTCAAGCTTGACCTGAAGAGGAGTAGGAGCCATGTCGACGCGCATAGCCATGAGAATCTTGCCGTAGCTGGAGTTGACACCAACAGATGTGACCAGGTAGCTGCCAACACCTTCGAGGACCTTGCTTCCGGAGACGATGAAGGGATCAAGTTCCTTCATATTGGTGTGGCCTTCTTGGAGGAGCTGAAAAACGCGTTCGCCAGATGTCTTCTTGAGTGCATCAGACTCACCGGTGGCGGAGCTCTCGTCGCACTTGACATTATGTCCCGAGATGAAGATGCCGTCAGCGGGGACCAGGTCGCCAGGCTCCATGTGTACGACGTCTCCTGCAAGGATGTCATGAATTGAGATCATGAAAGACTTTCCAGAGCGAAGGACCTTGACTTCACGGTCATCCTTCTTAGCGTTGAGTTTGACAAAAGCGCGCTCCTTTTGGTAGTCGTTCAAAGATCCGACCAAGACAACGACGACAATGGCGATGCAGATAGCGCAACCTTCAACCCAGTCGATCGATGGAGGAGAGCCAGGAGGGTGGTAAGCACCGAAAGTCTCGTATAATCCTAGTGCAAGGGAGATAGCTGCTGCAGCAGTAAGGAGCCATAAGATCTTATCGTTGTAAGCCATCCACATTAGCTTCAGCAGAGATGTGGCCTTCTTCTCTGGCAATGCGTTGTTGCTAAAGACGCGGATACGGTCGGCGAAGGAACCCTGGGATGAGTTCGCCGATGGTGATGCGGCATCGTGTGCGGTGATGTCGCGAGGGCTTGATGTAGACCCTAGCTTTTGTCCGTATGTGGTGGCTTCGTCGAAAGAGACTTTACCATCGAGAACTGATTCATCGATACTGAGCCCGGAATCGATATTGGTTCTAAGTCCGTGCTCGATACCCCTGATGCCACCAAGCGCAGCATACGCAGCAAGTGACTTGGGGTTCAGGAGTTTGTTGAGTTGACCAGGTGAGAAAGCGAACTTGTTATCTTGGACGGTGAAGTCCTTCTCGGAACCCGGATCTGGCTTGAGTGCATCTTGACGTTCTTCGCTGTCGAACACACTTGAAGTCCTCGTTGAAGAACCACCTGATGATTGTGGTGGCTTCAAGAGAGGGCTGTCTGATTGTTGTGTGTGAGCAGTACTACCGCTGAGCGATCGATCCCGACCAAAAGCCGGGGTCGATAGCTGCGAGGGACTGTGTGGATGTAATGTGGTAGGTGTTGGTATAGGCGAGATAGCCTCGCTGTTATCGTTGTTGTTGTTGGTGTTGTTGTCCGGCTGAGGACTGTCAGCATCGCTTCTACCTGTGCGGTTGGAGTCTGCATGACTTACAGACACCACGTCTACGTTGATACGAGGCAGATCAAGCCTGTTAGCATCGTTGGCGGTAGAAGGCGCCATGGTTGCTGTGTTGCTGTAATTAGATATCTGATGGAAGGATCACAGCATGCAGAAAAGAGATCTGTGGTATGAATATAGATGGACGATTGTGACACTTGGACCTTGAGGGACTACTGCTACCGAGAGGCAGGCTGTGGAAGGCTTATGGTGCACTGCTCGCATGCACAGCAAATTGGGGCTGTGTATGATAGTGACATGCCCTCACGCGCTGGGAAGGAGGCAGTGCAGAGTCCAAGAGCGATGTCCCGGTGCAACCCGCCGTAAGAGGCGTCGAGATGCCTGGGCGCGCAGCAAATCGATGAGACTGCGCGCACGTGATTGGCTGGTGGCGGGTTGCATCGAACAATGCAGCGCTTCTGAGCTGCGCGGTACAGTATAGCTGGTCAGCACAACAAGCGCGCTTCGCCATATTCCCATCATCCTGCCTGTACTGTACTGTATGTATTGTGCCTGCTCGCTCAAGAAGTCGCTCCTCTGCTCCTCCCTCTCGACCACCTCGAGTCGAGATCTCCTCCTCCCTCTCTCCAGTAGCGCCAGCTGAAACTCTCGCCCCCCTTCCCTGAGTTCGCTTCGCTTCGTCGTCGCCACAGCTGAGCCACACCACTTGACTCGACACCGCCACACCTCTGCCATCTTCTGGCCACGTCCACGCCACGTGATTACAGTAATGCCGCAGTTTGGTTCACTTCGTCATTGAACTTGCATTGCTACACCTCAGGAGGCGAATCTTTCGCCGCAGTAACTGTTGAGAATGCTCAAGAGCGCAACATCTTAATCGCGCACCCTCTCACCGACGATATCGTTGCTGCGCAAAATCTTATTGCGCCTAGCCAGACCACGCCAAGCTAACAAGCCTTGGCTTCCTCCATGGGGCAGGTGTCCGCTCCCAATAAATCGCAGATTACCCTTTTCCGCCCGATAACCACGCCAGAATCTCGCTTCTTGGCTGGTCAAGAAGCTTCTGATCTTTCTCGAACGTTTGACGAGTACAACGTGCGTGGTGACATGGCCATGCAGTGCATTCGATCATCACCTCAGCAACATGTGACGTCGTACATACTGCAGGCGACCACCCAATCTTGATCAGCAGATCAATCTCATCTTTGACCCAGCAGCAAGCAGGCAGCTCAAACAAAGGGAGATGTGGCTGTTTCACGCTTCCAAAGCCTGAAAGAGATGTATGCTTGGACCATTGCCACTTGACATGTTCGTCCAGTTCACCGGGCATCTACCTTGCATCAGGCGCATTTAAGCAATGTAACATGAGCGGTTGCTCCAAGCAACGCCCCTCTCCAGCATAGATAATGATCTGTCCGGATTTGCGAGCGATAACGGCACATTGTCCGCCACGTCAAAAAAAAATCCTTGCAAGATTTCCAGGCTGGTACAGCCCTTCATGTGCCTCAGAGACAGAACTCGTCTGAGGCCTACATACCTCTCAGGCACAAAAGACTTTGAGTCCTTAGGCGTCTATGCCACTGCGCAGACTCAACCACGCTGTGCTTGTTTGCCACGAAGGTTTTACTGTTACTTGAAGGTAATATTTGGAGCCGCATGCCCGTCCTGCGATCTCAGAGGTGCGCCGCGCCGGTTACAAGACTTTCTCGTTGTAAGTGAGTGGTTAATAGTACTGACATGGAGCGACAACGGCACGACGATGATCGTCGTTGGATATCTGGTTATGTCCATTTAATGTGTTTGCTCTTCCTTCATGAACGAGAAAGAGAATTGCCACATAGACCATCTCGAGATCTCCGACCAAGCTCCTAACAATGCCATCAATGAGGAAGCGCCCAGCGAAGCTTGGCTTCGTATCGAGAAGAAGATTGTGAGAAAGCTTGACATGACATTGTTGCCAGCTGTGTGGACATTGTACTTGTTCAAGTGAGTCGTTGACGGCTTCCGTACTATGCTCATGGCGAAGATGCTGACAACACGATAGCTACTTAGTTAGGAACAATATCGCGTATGCCTGTTTCTCCGACAGTCTATGTTCATAGCACAACTGATTTTCAATCGATCCTAGAGAAGCACGACTCAACTCGTTCGAAGAAGATCTTAACCTGACCGGCAACGATTTCAGCGTCGCCGTATCGATTCTCAGCGTTGGGTTCGTCCTGCTTTTCGAATCCCGTTCAGGAAGAGCGGAAATCAGCGCCGTCGAAGCTACGCCCTCATGCACATCCCCAGCAACATGATCCCAACCAAAGTCCGGCCATCGCTCTATATGCCCTTCTGGGTCTGCGTGTGGTCTTGTATCTCTGTAGCTACGACCGGGACGACTAGTTTCGGCGGTCTTGTGGCCCTGCGGTTCTGTTTGGACATTGCTGAGGCGCCGTTCTTCCCAGGTATTGCCGTTCCAGAGGTGGACTCGCTTAAGCAAATGGACTGACTTCCACCGCAAGGCGTATCCTACAGGCTGTCGTGCTGGTACACTAAGAAAGAACTCGCGTTGAGAACGGCGATTTTGTACTTGAGTCTTGTGCTTGCGACTGCATTCTCCGGAAAGCGATGTTATTGATGATCGTGCTCAGCATTGCTTGCTGCGTGCTGGTGAGAGTTTTGTTTGATACGGGCGAACAAGCGTCTCAAGGAGTCGTTCGAGGGCACAGGTCGGCCACCCCAGTTGTTTACCTTGCAGGTGGTGGTTCCAGATTTCGACGCCCAGCTTCTGATTTACAGTACATATTGTTTAGAGATGAAACATACGTCATCCTCGCTGGCGCAACCGGTAGCGCGTTCGGCTGTTATCACAAAGTCCTCTTCTGAGAATCGCATAGCACACCGGAAGGTTAGTGGTTCGAGCCCACTGTGAGGAGTTCATCTCTAGCGAGACGAGCTCTATCCTTTTGCCATTTCAAGGTAGTGTAGCTGCTTACACGAACGAATACTGCATTGCACTCGGCCTTCTTTTTTTGTGCAGTCGATGGGTGATGTATTGCACTCACAGTGCCCCAGCTGTACTTGTTACGTTGTCCCGAGCGATGGTGCAGGCTGCACAGCTGCGCGACGATGGACAAGGGTTTTACTGCCGTTGTCCAACATCTTCAGTACCATATTATTGGCAACGGCTGATTTGTATCTGTTCCACATTAATCAAGCGTTTGATGTGAAGCGTTCTTGGAACGAGTTAATGAAGAACCCTAACCCTGTTTACTCCAATCATGTGCATGCATACCAAGATGCACATCTTAAAACATCCATCTAACCCAACTTGCCAAAGTCAATTCGAGCAGTAAGTTGATACCGATACGAAGCAGTCCAATCTCGATAGCATGTTATGATAGATACAAGGAAATGGCACTCCCTCGCCCCCCGTCCACATGCCGAGTTCTTGGTGAGACGCTGGCTACAAGTTATGTAGTACTTTAGCCTGCATGTCATACTTGCATGTCGGCTCACTAAACAGCCAACTACTTCGTCAGAAACACAGAGCCTCCAAGAATTCAAGACTGCACCAGCGGGGTCGTTAATACAGGAAGTGATTTACGATGCTGTTTAGCCGACACGGGAATTGCGTTCTGCTCGTGTTTTTCAATACCAGGCGCGGGGTAACCACGTCGAAAGCGCTGTATGATCGGCCCTTCGCCAGAAACAAGCAGCAATAGTGCCTAGGTGGAGCCGGTATTGTCTGTAGGCAGGTATTGACGGTATGCAGGCGATTTGGTTTGGATTCCAGTACATATATAATGGAGCGACTGCCAGTGCAGCTGGCTGCGAATGAATATCTTACCTTCTTGTGCAGAAGCAGATACTGGTCTTCCCTGTCACTTCACTAAGCATGCATCGAACGGGAGCCTTCTTACTCGCTGCGTTGCCAGCAGTGCTGGGCCTTGAGCTTCCTGATGGTGTTGGAAGACTGCCGGCTCTCGGCTGGAACTCATGGGTTGGTCTGAGAATTGATCTATTCGCGTGCACATGGCACTAACCTAAGTACCAGAACGCATACTTCTGCGATGTGAACCAGACCAAGATCATGCAGGCCGCGAACGCCATTGTCGACCTGGGCTTTAAGGACGCCGGGTACGAGTACGTCGTCCTCGACGACTGTTGGTCTGTGAAGGATCACCGTGATCCCGTTACTAGCCGACTGGTACCGGATACCAAGAAGTTCCCTGATGGTATGAGTGGTACCGCAGATCAAGTCCATGCTTTGGGCCTGAAGTATGGCATGTACTCGAGTGCTGGCACCATGACTTGTGGTCGCTACCCTGGCTCTTTGGGTTATGAGGCGATCGACGCGGAGACCTTCGCAGAGTGGGGAGTTGACTACCTCAAGGTAAGCAACATCAGAGTGCGTTGGCGTGCCATTCCTGATACAGTGCAATAGTACGATAATTGTTTCCCTCCCGAAGAATGGATTGACGATTGCTTTGCTTGCAATGGTGATCCAAACTTCGACAGAATCGGCAAGGTGAACGGAAGCTGTACCGATGCAACTCCCGTCACCGGCTACTACTCTTGGAACAACACTAGCCCGTTCTGTGCCTACGAGTTCCCCGTTGATGGCATCAATTATACGACCAAATATACAGCCTTAAAGTTCAAGGTCATGGAAAGAGCCTTGCTAGCTCAGAACCGCACCATCTTGTACAGTCTCTGCGAGTGGGGTGCGTTGATGCCGTCACCTTTCGTGTGGAGAATGCTGACAGTCGACTCGCAGGTGTTGACCAGGTATGGACATGGGGAAACGCCACCGGAAGCTCGTGGCGAATGTCCAATGATATCGGCTTTGGCGAGGGTGAGTTGGATCTTCCTGTCGCATGATACAGCTGCTTACAGTCGTAAAGCTTCTTGGGGACGCATCCTCGAGATCCTAAACGTAAATTCCTTCCTGCTCGACTGGACCGATTTCTGGGGCCGCAACGATCCCGACATGCTTGAGGTAAGGACCAGTCCACAGGTCACGAGATTCTAAAGGCGAAAGCTGACATATCTGCAGGTCGGCAACGGTCTCTCGCTTCAACAAGAGCACTCTCATTTTGCGCTCTGGGCGATAATGAAAGGCCCGCTTCTCATGGGCACGGATCTGCTCAAACTCACGCAAGAGCAGATCGACATCCTGCAGAACAAGTACCTGCTCGCCTTCAACCAGGATCCGATCGTCGGCAAACCCGCAAGGCCTTACAAGTGGGGCGTCAACCCCGACTACACGTTCAACAGCACGTACCCGGCGATGTACTGGTCCGGCACGTCCAGCAACGGCACGATTGTCGCGCTGTTCAATCCCACGGTCGAGCCCAGGACGATGAGCGCAGATTATAGCGAGATTCCCCAGCTCTCGAGCAATGTTTCTTACAACGTGGTCGATGTTTGGAGCGGCGAAAGCTTGGGTTGCAAGAGAAACAATGTCGAGGTCGAGGTTGCCGGGAACGACACTGCAGTCTTCTGGTTTGGAGATTCATGCTAGACGCATAGAGGCAGGTGTCGGTAGAATGCAATATCCCAAGTCAGAGTCTGTTTTTCCCTCAGGATCAATTTCCACGCCACGAAGCGCCTATCGAGGCTCTTAGCGGATTAGAAATATAAGCTTGATTGTTGTGGCGAGGAACGTACATGGGCGGGACCTTGCAGGCAAACGGCATATCACACGGAGAAATTGTTATTGGTGGAACTTAGTAGCGGCGCACGGCTTGTCGCCCCGAAGAAACGTCAAGAATGGAGCCAAGGCGCGTTGCCGCTCATGCCGGCGGGTCGCTTGTGCGGATGGCATGTCTTGGTGTGCTTGTCGTGAGTTAGCTATAGATGATTTGCACGTGGCTTGCGGAAGTAAATATGAAGACATCACAAACTCATGGACGGTAGTATGATAGCCAGCTTGTTTTTCCCAGGCATTCGGTGCATTTTTTGAGTGCCGATAAGAAAAAACCCACCAGAAGGTAACATCAGAATAGCTCGGACCATCGTTGTGGGTCGTGGATCTCCACGCTCCCACACACCCCACAAGTCCGCAAAGATCCCATGCGGAGACGGCGCCACGAGTGAAAGAGTGGGACGGGAGAATACTGTTGATGCTAGGGCTGGGAATCGTAGCGTCGGCGATTGAGGTGCCAGCATTCATATATGCCTATTTCCTTCCTGGCTCTCGTCGCTAATCACCCTCTCCATCGACCACAGCACAACCGCCATCATGTTCGAAAACAGGCGTGTCTACTTGCTCACAGGCGTGGCCTACATGGGCGCCATGCTCTTCGGTTCGTCCCCGTCCACCGTTCGAAAGTCGACAATAAATTGCCTCAAATGCTAACGCGCCCATCCAGGTTTCGACACCGGTGTCATGGGCTCAGTGTTGGCCATGAGCTCCTTCAAGAACGATTTCGGCCTCCCAGTCGGCAGCGACGGCTTCTCGGATGCGAAGAACGCCTACGTCTCTTCCAACGTAGTGTCACTCCTCACAGCAGGTTCCTTTTTCGGTGCCATCGGCGCCGCCTTCCTCAACGAGAAATTCGGCAGACTCTACACTCTCATGGGCTTCTGTTTCACCTTCTTGGTTGGCGCAGCGGTCCAGACAGCCGCACACCACGATCTCGCTTTGATCTACGCAGGACGTGTCATTGCCGGTCTGGGAATCGGTGGATGCAGTGCCGTCATGTCGGTCTTCGTCTCTGAAGCCGCGCCACCGAAGATTCGCGGCCGTATCGCTGGTCTGTTCCAGGAGATGTTGGTCATCGGAAGCACCTTTGCATACTGGCTTGGTGAGTCCGGCTCTATGAAATTTCAGGGCTCTTTAGCTTGACTAACGTTATTGACAGACTATGGCTGCGCTAAGCACATCCCTTCCAGCACCCTCCAGTGGAGGGTCCCTGTGTCGATCCAGCTCGTGCTCGGCGGCATCATGTTCATCGGCCTCTTCTTTCTCAAGGAGAGCCCCAGATGGCTTTGCAAGAAGGGCCGCCATGAGAAGGCTATTGCCTCACTCGCGCATGTCAGATGCAAGTCGGTGGACAGCCCAGAGATTATTCAAGAGATGGCCGAGATTAGAGCGTCTATCGAGGAAGAGCTGAATGCAACTGAGGGTGTGACCTGGAGGGAGTGCCTGACTCCTGGAAACCGCAAGCGATTCGCAATTGGATTCATGATCATGTTCTGGCAACAATTCTCTGGAACCAACTCCATTGGTAAATATCTCTTGAGGCCCTTCCATTCTGATCCTTGCTAACACATCTCAACAGGCTACTACGCACCTCAGTATGTAACTGCATATTCCAGGCTGATGCTTGCATAGTGCAATGTGATGTGCTAACTCTCTTCTGCAGGATCTTCCAGACTATCGGTCTCAGCAAGGCCGACTCCTCGATGTTCGCCACTGGTATCTACGGCACCGTCAAGGTCGTCGCCACCGCGATTTTCCTCTTCCTTGGAATTGATCGCTTCGGTCGCAAGAAGAGTTTGATTACTGGTGGCTTCTGGATGGCCGCAATGATGTTCATCATTGGCGCCGTGCTCGCTACCCACCCACCAGACCCAGATGCGACTGGTGTCAGCCAGGCCAGCACTGCAATGGTCGCCATGATCTACCTGTTCGTGATTGGTTACAGTGCGTCTTGGGGCCCTGTGCCTTGGGTGCTCGTTTCAGAGATCTTCCCGACCAGGCTGCGTGCCTACGGTGTCGGTATGGCTGGTACGTATTGGTATACCCTGTCATTTCGCGATGACTTTATCGATTTAGTGGCGAATGCTAATCATCCTCATAGCTGCAACCCAGTGGCTCTTCAACTTCGTCATCACGAAGGTCACACCTTCCGCCATCAACAGCATCGGATGGAAGACGTTCCTGATGTTCGCCATTTTCTGTATGGCCATGGCGATCTTCGTCTGGGTCTTTGTTCCCGAGACCAAGCAGCTGACACTTGAGCAAATTGATGTCATCTTCGGTGCTGTGGATGCAGAGACCAGGGCCAAGGATATCGAGAAGGCAATCGAGGTGGAGAAGAGCAAGGCCGGCGTTGACTACGAAGAGGGCGACGAGAAGGTGGTCGCCAAGGCCTAGATCGTGCCGCCAATATCAAGATGTAGATGATTTAATGCCGACAATAGATGATAGACATTCGTTTTTGCAAACATCCGAACGCAAGCGTAAGCCTTTGATTGTAATCGAGTGAGAATGCAGCTGTTGGTTGGCTGGTAAAGCATCGGCGCAGACTATGTGAGGTTTTCAAATTGCGCGTAGGGCAATAGTACCCAACATAGTGTTTGTGACTTTCAAAGGATCTGCCTTCATTTGCCCCCCTCAA
Source organism: Cladosporium sp. BSL10 (assembly GCA_001553865.1). Classification (NCBI taxonomy): domain Eukaryota; kingdom Fungi; phylum Ascomycota; class Dothideomycetes; order Cladosporiales; family Cladosporiaceae; genus Cladosporium; species Cladosporium sp. BSL10. Next base: position 157,816 of record LJJI01000016.1, read on the forward strand.
CGACGAAGTAGCGTCCGGTCTTCTTTGCAGCAGAACCCAGGACATTCCATTCGTCTTTCTTCACAGCCTGATCTGCATCGCGACGCCGTCTGATCCTTGGATGGAACTTTCCTCGCACATCTTCAGCAGCAAGGGCGTCCTTCAATGCTTCGAGACCTAGTTCAGCTTCATGCTCGCCTTGAGCAGTCTCGTCTCGTAGACTTTGCAGAGGCTGTACGCCCGTCGTATTGGCCTTTTGGATCTCCTTTACGAAATGAAGTTGTGAGGAAAGGGTTTTGAGCATCTTCGCCTCCTCGTTGTCGTCCTCTGGCGGAGGTAAGGCGGATAGTTTCAGTAGATGCCGGAGTTGCTTGCATGAAACTTCGTTTGGACTTGATTCTGATACTTTCGGTAGTAGTGATGCGACAGACCAAGTTGGCTTAGATAATAGTTCCTCGACATTGACATGCTGTTCAGTTGAAGCACGGGCGTATCTCCTCGCCGTCGTGAGCCAATTCCGAGCCTCTTTCGGAAGATTTGTGGGACAACATCCTTGTTTCATCCGGTTTATGGCCCTGAGCGACATTATGCAGATGACTTGTATTATTTTGGTACCAGAGACTGTAGGGAGTTGATCTTATGTTCTTAGCACTTGTGAGAGCGCGAACCTCAGAAGCCGGCGGGCGCACGGATCCTCCGACACTCTCCAACCATCGATGACATGCACGAATGCGCCACGATGGACGACACCCAGTACTGCGACCCCATTGCGAGATACCTCAAAACCTGAATTGCTAGTCGAGTATCAATAATAATCATGGGTCGCGGCATGGCATTTCTTGGGCCGCTTATGGCTGGCGTGTTTGGCGTGCTCACAGGTAAGACATCTGCCCTTATATCCCACATACCCTCACTAAAACCGCAACCCAGTGTACACGACCTTCCGCCCAGAACTCATAAAAGAAAAGGCCCACCGCGAACAGCTCGATCCTGCATTCGCACGCCAACATCCTAAAGAGCTTGCGGAGGACGAGCAGCAGGCCGCAGAAGCTCAACAAAATACCGCAATCAGCAGGGCGATTGTGGATGATTTCAAAGAAGCAGGACAGCAGATCAGACAAGAGGGCGGCTTTGCTTGGGGTATCCGGAAAGCCATTTTTGGAAGCAATAACACCGAGGAGAAGAAGTAAGAGATATGCGGCGGCCAGCATCCTGAAGGGCCCTGGCGGACGATGATAACTACGCTCATGAGCCTGCCAGAGCCTTGCCGTCGAGCTGCACTTCCGCTGTCCGCAAAGCTAGCTTGAGGCAAGACTGGGTGTCGCCTAAGAGATACCACGATTCAGTTCACTGGGTGGCCACATCCTACGGATGAGCAAGGAATGACAGCGAACACAGTCAACAATCCTTTTTGTGAAAAGTCGTCGCCGCTATACGGAGGCAACCTGAGGGCGCGGAAGCGATTGTGAGGAGAAAATGGTTATTGCACCATTCCATTGAATGTCTACGCCAGCCCAATGCTTTGGCTTGGCCTGGAGACAGTTCCCAAAAGGCGGTTCTGCAAGCAAGAAGTGAGGGTCTGACAATATAAGACGGAAGCCATCCGCTCGGGAAAGCAGCAAGCCAAAGCGTCTCCATACCCGTCTCCCTCCCCGGAAACGTATGACTGGAATCTGTAGGCTCGTCTTCGCGGCAGTTGCACGGAGGTCTTAATGAGACTTATGGACTTATCATCGCGATTGAACGTGCGATTCGAAAGCAGTTTGCACAATTGGTGGGGGTTCCATACCACAAGGCAGCCAAGCGAGAAATTTTGTGACATATAGCACCAGACTCGTATTCCATCACACATGTATTATTAATTATAAAATGCCCCATACATACTATCATACCGCAGACTCTTTCGGGAAACCCAGATGTCCATTCCTCCCAATCTCCTCTGACGTAACACTCGTTTCAATCGTCCTCTTGATCCCGTCGTCAAGCCTCAAAATATACTCCGTGCTGTCGTTATCCAACGAAACCAATTGAGCTTCAGCTTTCGATTTTGGGCGCCCTCGGCCTTCTTTCACTTTGAGTTCGAAGTCCTGCTGCTCGTGGTGTGAGGCGCTAAATCCGCTACGGCCATTTGGCGCGTACCGCAGAGCACTGTTAGATCGAGGACCGGAACCGCCAAAGGCTGACTTGAACATGGGGCGCAGCGAGGCGATAGAGGAGCAGATAATTGCGACGTTGAGCTCGATTTGGGACCATAGGAGGATCTGATCAGTGTGAGTTAGCTTGTGGTGTGATGTTATGTGAGGCAGTAGAGATGTACCTCGATTGTGTCGAAGGCTGGGTCACGGCTGTTGAAGTACTTGTACACGAAGTACACGCGCAGGCAAGACGCAATCACTGCTATGAAGCCAATCAGGAAGATGCCAATGATTGCGGCTGTTGGAAAGTCAGCTATTGCGTTAGAAACTAGTGTTTTGTGGCGGGGTTACCTTTCTTCCTACGGTTGATGTTGAGATTCAGGGCGGGCGCGATCGGTAAGACGAGAACAAACAGGTCCGTGAGAATGTTGATAGCGGCCATAGTGTAGTAGACGGTAGGAACATCATTGCAGTCTGGGCTGTTTCTTGGAAACGACGCCTTCCATGCATCGGAAGGATTCTTTGGGCACTCGAAAGCCTAGTAATGTTAGTGAGCAGTGCCATTAAAATCCGTGTCCCAGGGTTGTCATTGCTTACATTGACAAGGATAATGGCGACAGTGTATACAGCGATGAAAATGCTGACGCCCCAGAACATTACTTTGTTCATATTGGGTGGTGGGAACACTCTATGGTAGAGTGCTAAAAATGAGGCTTTGACGAGTGCCAGCGACAGCGGATACACAATCTGGTACGCGTACCAATGTTTCAGATTGGGGATGTAAGCTAGTTCAGGATTAATCAGATATCCTATAGGATGTGTTCTGTAGCATAAGTAAGCATGATTTCCTTGCCATGGTTTCGGAGAACAGCATGTACTCACCCAGCTCCATAGCTGATGTGAAAGCCGTTCATGATCCCCAAGGTTATAGCCACGACAAGGGCGACTGCAGTTGAGTAATCATCGAACCCGAGGTTTTTTGTGTACCTGACTCGGCACAAGAATCTAAAGACTGTAAGACTAGAAGTTTGAAGATGCGGCAGTGGTAATTTTGCGAACCTTGCTGAAACCACGCAGGTTGACAACAGCAGCAGCGAGCATGTCACTGCGAGGAACATTGGCTGTTTAGATCCATTCTCAGATCTATATTTCGAAGCGATCAGTGCTTGTCAAGCAATCGTAATATTCGCTCCATATGACATACGTGATCATAGGATATTTGGTGGCTTCCATGGTGGTCATGGTCGAGAGACCGCTCGCATGAGTTTACCTCGAGCTGCGTGGACAAAGTGCAATTTGACGGGCTGCTGGGACATGGGTGGATTGATACAATCCCAGGCCGTGGACGCCGACTCGGCCAAGATTTTACTCAAAGTCACACGAGCCTCGGACAGACCGATTATGGTGCATCCCACACAAGAAGTCCAGCCACACCTATCTCCAGTCGGTTGCTCATACACCACTAGAAGTTTTTGATGCGAGGAGACGCAGGAGGGATCTCCTTTGCATATTATTTGCTGCTAGAGCCTAATCCCTGAAACGCTCGTCGGTCTCGATGCTGTTGCGCAATATCTTCGTGGTGCAACAATGCGGATGGGCCCACGATCGCGCAATGAGATCGGATCTCTCAAGCGAACGAAACCGTTCATCTGAGAAGGCCAAGCCTAACATCGTGCCAATCATCCATGCAAGGTCGGCACAAGTTCGGAAGAATATACATTTTGGGGCGTAGCGCAAGAGGGAATACAAGGGCCGGTAAGTGTATCGAATGCCTCGAGTCAAGAATAGACGATGCAAGTCTTGAAGTGTGTATTCCTCCGGTACCAGCAGATCATCTTGGGGTGTGGGTTCGGCGCGGTCTGTAGAGCGTTATTCCAATTAAGCTTATATGTGTACCGTATGGAGTAGGGCACAGTTACAATGCATCCAGTGCCCTATATAACGATTCAATTCAGATCAGATGAATCTGCTTGTCAGAATGCAGCTGTGCTCTTCAAAATGCGACATGCTAGCCGTATTTAGCGAGTCGGCATCCTATACCGATACAGCCTCCTCTCCACACCAACCTGTTTAATCCCTGTCTCGCTTAGCGGTGAAGAGATAGCATACAGTAGTGGGCAATAATGTGTCCTTGTCCTCGCTAACGACAATAGACGGGACACATATCGTCCACCTGTGCACCTATGAGGGGACGATAAAGATGATCCTTCCATCGTGCGGCAACTTGGTGGACGAGGATCATCCTTCGGCTGGCGGCATATGATCGCAGCACGCGCAGAGGCATGGCCAAAAATTGTCAGTGAACATTCTGCAGGATCAGACGGACGTTTTGAGTGTGGCTTGGAGTGGGACCTTGGGAGGTGAGGTGAGAAAGGATGTTCGCATAGAAACGTTCGCTTCGGCCCTCCACTCGGGCGCAATGCATCTCCGTGCCAATCACGTCGACTATCATATTCCGGTTCGTGCCTGAGACGGGCGAGACGGGCTACTCATATGAACTGCAGGATCCTTCGCGTGGCCAGATGACACTAAATTAAACTAACTTTAGTCCTTCGTCTTCACAAACGCTCTTGCACGTAGCGACACAACGCTCCAAGGCTACTTTTACCCTGCCGACATTGGCGCAATAACCGTGAAGATAGCGGCCACTATAACTGACGACCCTTGTTACAATCCACCTTCCGACATGACCGCTAGACATATGCGTCTAGAGCCCCGTGCTGGCGTTGGCATGCCTGCATTACTTAGGACACAGCCATGTAGAAAAGATAGACTTTGCAGCCTCTCGACACAATACACGTTTCACTTTCAGAAGATCGTCCCAGCCGACTTCCTCTTCCTCTCCATTATACCTCATAGTACCGATAATGCGCTTCTCTACCACCACAGCAAGCCTCTTGGCGACAGCCACCATTGCGTTCGCTGCCCCTCAAGGACCGCCACCGACGAAAGAACCAGCCACTCCTCACGCTCCTGCGCAAGCCCCGGCACCTAAAAACGGTTCCCGTTGCGAGAACCCCATCGTTAGGAAGGAATGGTATGCACCAATGTCCCGCTAAGTGAGCAAATAATCTGACTCGTCCGACTCAAGGCGGAAACTTGCCGAAGTCGAGAAGAAAGAGTACATCGATGCCGTCCTCTGTCTGCAGACCAAGAAGGCAATCACCAAGAAGCAGTTCGCCGATGACGACAGGTTCAACCCAATCAACCGTTACGATGACTTCCAAGCAGTCCACAGCAGCCAAGCCGACAAGATTCACTTTGTTGGTTTCTTTGCTCAATGGCATCGTTACATGACCGCCAGCTACGAGAAGACATTGAGGGAAGTCTGTGGTTACAAGGGTGCTCAGCCGTAAGTACACAGTTAGATGCACATTCACCTCTAGACTCTCGCTGATAATTAACAGATACTGGAACTGGTCTCTCGACGCAAAACCCGATGACCGTAACTCTACCGAGCCTTTCGAGACCGAGATCTTCTCGCCAACAACTGGCTTCGGTGGCAACGGCGAATACGTCGAGCTCGCTCCCGGACAAGATATCTTTGGCTTTGGAAAGTTTGGTCGCTCCGGAGGAGGCTGCGTTCAAGACGGTCCCTTCACACGCCCCAACTTCCAAGTCAACATTGGCGAGCCTGAGGGTGGCTCGTGTTTGAGACGTGACTTCACGCCTGGTATCTTCAACTTCTTCGCCGACCCAGCGCAGCTCGAGCGCACTCTCGCCGAGCCGACTTTCAACGATCTCGCCCACACTCTCGAGGGAGCTCCTTCTTTCGCCGTGGCCAACATCCACGGTAGCGGCCACTTCGGTGTTGGAGGTATCCTCGGTCAGGCCGGTAACGCAGCCAACAGCCCTGGTGGTAAGTCTCTCCGAAACGTTGAAGTTGGTGTCTTCCAAAAACTGCTCTCTAACACTCGCGTCCCATAGAACCCCTCTTCTACCTCCACCACGCCCAAGTCGATCACGTCTACTGGCAATGGCAGCAAAGAGACCTGGCTAAACGTCTGCACGAAGTCGGCGGCCAGACCACTCCTCGCGACACCACCGGTCCCAATGTCACCGCTGACTTCGAGGTCAACCTCGGTGCCATCGCGCCCTCGATCCCCATCAGCGATCTTCTAGACACAGAAGGTGGGGTCCTTTGCTACACTTACGAGTAAAAAATAGATAGGCAGTTGTCAGTATGTATAGATATGCCATAGGAACGGCAGACTTAACGAGTTTCACCCGTCTTCATGGCAATACAATAAGGCATAATCGTTCACGAGCCATCTTTTCTGTTCGGCAGATCCGTCATGCATGCTCCTTGCTTTTGTAGTCGTATGTGACCTCGTCCTGAGGTTCTCTCGTAACGTCGATGGTCAAGTAAATGTGACAGCAAACAAGAGTGAAGTTTGTTTAGCAGTTTCAAAGAGGCATTTTTAGCCAATCTGCATTCAAGAGTACGACAGCCGGTTGCACAGGCTCGTAGCTATAAGTATTTGTTCTAAAATCATAAACAGAAGTGAACAGCGAAATATGATCGCATCTCGTGACAAATGCATTTCCCCCAATTTTACCCCGATTCCGTACTCCCAACGAAGGACAAAAATAAAGCAAGGTCATTTTCTCTCAGTACGCGCATTCGTCGTCAGGTAAGAGAAGCAATCTAGAACCTGAGGTCCCAGCCGATCTTGGGGCCGATGACGGGCAGCTCCTCGGCCACGCTCTGCACGTCCTTGTCACCACGGCCAGACAGGCAGATGACGATGTTTTCGTCCTCCTTCATCGTCTTAGCGAGCTCCATGGCGCCGTAGATGGCGTGGCTGGTCTCGAGGGCGGGAATGATGCCTTCGAGCTCGCTGAGGTTCTTGAAGCCGAGGAATGCTTCGGCGTCAGTGGCGGCAATGAAGCGTGCGCGGCTGCTGTCCTTCCAGCCTGACAGCTCAGGACCGACACCAGGGTAGTCGAGACCGGCGGACACTGAGTGGGTGTCCTCGATCTGGCCATCCTCGTTCTGTAGAATATAGGTGCGCACACCATGGAGGACACCAGGCTTGCCACCAGTGAGAGTAGCACTGTGACGGTCGGTTTCAACACCGTCACCGCCAGCCTCAACACCGAGCAGCTTGACACTAGGGTCTTCGGAGAAGGGGAAGAACATGCCAGTGGCGTTGCTGCCACCGCCAACACAAGCAACAACAGCGTCAGGAAGACGGCCAGTAAGAGCCTGCATCTGCTCCTTGGTCTCGTTGCCGATAACACTCTGGAAAGTACGAACGATGGTGGGGAATGGGTGAGGACCAATGGCAGAGCCAATGATGTAGTGAGTGGTGTCGAGCCTCTCGACCCACTTGCGAAGAGCCTCGTTGACAGCATCACGGAGAGTGCGGGAACCAGCTTCGACGGCAACAACGGTTGCGCCAAGGAGCTTCATGCGGAACACGTTGAGAGCCTGGCGACGGACATCCTCAGCGCCCATGAAGACAGTGCACTTCATGCCGAAGCGAGCGCAGACAGTGGCGGTGGCAACACCGTGCTGACCAGCACCAGTCTCGGCGATAATCTCGGTCTTGCCGAGTCTCCTTGCAAGCAGGACCTGGCCGATAGCATTGTTGATCTTGTGCGATCCAGTGTGGTTGAGATCCTCGCGTTTGAGGTAGATGTTGGCACCAAAGCCCTTCTCAGACTTCTCGCGCACGTAATCGGTGAGACGATCGGTCTTGTGGAGAGATGAGGGTCTGGACATATATGGGTAGTATGATTGGAACTCCTTCCAGAATTCGGGGTCGTTCTTCGCGTCGTTGAAGCCCTGCTCGAGCTCACGCAAGCAATCCATCAGAGACTCGGGGACGTACTGGCCACCGAATTGGCCGAAGCGGGAGGGAATAAGTTGGGGCTCTGCGCCCTCCATGTTAAGTGCCTCCATCTGGTCAGCAAGACCGGGGCCCTTGACATCCTTGTCGGTAATGACTGCGTCAACATGGACAGTGTTGCCCTCGGGTGTTGCCTCACTTGAAGGTCCCTTCGTTGGGTCTGCGGTAGAGATCTCCTTGGGTGCCTCGCCGTTCTCCTTCTCGATCCATCCACTGCCATCGCCGTGAACGTTGGCGGCGGTGCTGATACCGTGGCCATTGGAGGTGCCATTAGATGTGGCGCGAGGGTTCCTGCGCTGTGTGATGCTGTAGCAGTACTCCTCAACAGCCTTGGCACCCTGACCTGCAGGGGCCTCCTTCAGTGTGGTAATAATCTTGGAGCCAATGACCACGCCCTCCGACAGCTGGCCAACCTCAACAAAGTGCTCCCTTGTGCTGACACCAAAGCCAACAGCTGCTGGCACGCCTCCAGAGTACTTGTGAACGCGGTCGACCAATTCCGAGATACCAGAGCTCAGAACGCCAGTCGCACCAGTCACACCCATTCTTGAAACGACGTAGATGAAAGAGTCTGCGATGCCACAGAGCAGCTTCATGCGCTTCTCTGAGGTCGAAGGTGCAATCAAGGGAATGTATGAGAGGCCGTAGGTGTTGCAGTGACCTCTGAAGCGGACAGCCTCCTCAGGCGGCAGGTCGACCATAATGAAGCCGTTCACACCAACAGCCTTGCAGTCCTTGAGCATCTTCTCCTCACCGTATGCCAGAAGCGGGTTGTAGTATCCCATCAACATAATGGGGCACTTGAGGCCCTGTGCTCTTGCGTCCTTGACCATCTGCAGGCATGTCTTGATAGATGTGCCATTCTTGAGAGCGACAGTGTTCGCTGTCTGGATGGTGGGACCGTCTGCGATTGGGTCTGTGAAGGGAATGCCGAGCTCGATAACGTCTGCGCCGCCAGCCTCGAGGCTCAAAAGGATGTCTACGGTCTCAGGAATGGTAGGGTAACCGGCCGAGACGTAGCAGACAAGAGCCGGGCGGTTCTCGCTCTTCGCCTTGGCGAAAGCCTTCTTGATGCCGTCGATTCCACTCATGGTTGAGTGCCGTCTGTGGAAAGGTGATCAGAGAAGTGAGTATTGGCTGTGCCAGTAGTGGGTGAGATTGCGGGTGGAGTGAAGGTTCGATATGGAGGTGTTGCTGAGTTGGGTGTTAATTGTATGATTCTGCAATACGTTGCAGTGTGTTGGGTTTATAAGTGGTGTATAGTCGAGTCACGTTGGTGAGTCAATGGCTGGCGTATACGACGACCAAACGCCGCTGGCAAAAAACTGACCGAGCGTCGCGGGGCGAGAGACGGAAACTGTCATCATGGCCAACAGCCGCAAGGGTCTTCAGCCTCTACGATCTTTACACTCCGAGACTCCGACGCCAGATCGGGATATGCCTCCTTCTTGCATTTCTGATAATAGTCAACATAATCGTTGTCATCGCTTGATCGCACTGACTGTGGAAGACTGCAGGCGAGCATGCATTGACAGGGTGCTTGTGCATAGTTCTGCATACCAGACGCTGACCCTCATCAGCAGTCCAAAACAGCCAACGTGCGGGTACGTCTGAACTAATGACACGGTCAAATTGATATTCCCTTGCAATCACACGGAGTGTCTTAATCATCAAGATCCTCATGTTGTCGGAAGAAGACTTTGATCGGCAACGACTGTCATTAAAACGCTGTCTAGAGAACATCTGTAGTACTTGCAACACGTCTCCTGTTCAGTTCTTCCTGAACATGGAACGGGCAGCATCGGATAAACACAGCATGCTGAGGATATTCGCCTAGCCACTCACGAGAGCCCCATCCACTCATCATGAGTTTCTCGATCTTGTCCCAAACTGCCATCCACCCAGCATATCCCAATCCCTCGCCAACCGTCATCTTTTTGATCAGAGCGTCAACGTGTTTGATTGGTGCAGGAGGGCATTCTGCGACTGGTGGCGACCCTCTGACAGTCGCTTCGCCTTTGAAGATGCTCACGCACACGTCCCCTCTCCAGTTTTTCTCCTTCCAACCTAATAGGGCCTTCTCGTGAGCCGACCACTGCAACCCGAAAGTCACCTTCCTGACCCTCTGAATCTCCTCATCGCCACCCATCGACTCAAGCCAGTTACTGAAGCGTTGCTTTTCAAACCAATGCGCAGCTTGGCCGATTTGAGACATTTTTGCGTGAAAGGTGTTCTCCCTGAAGAGAACCTCGAGTGCTTCTTCCCGCAATATATGGCAGGTCTGCAGCAAGCCGCGGCGAGCTTGCCATTTGGTCTGGCCCACTCGTACGTATCCATACTCATCTTCTGTGACTCTGACGCGAGGAAGGACGCTGATAGTTCCAGATGAACCTGCCGCGCCGCTGAGGGCGTGCGAGAGGATCTGAAGGCGCAGCTCAAGGGGTATGCCCATGAAGCTTGCAGTCTTTGAGGTACTTGGCGATGTAATGTCGACCGCACTTGAGCTCCCAATGGAAGGCATCACGTGAGTTGAGTCGGAAGTGATGGACATGCCCTGCATCGTCTTGATCAAATTGTTGTCGACCGCATCTGAGCTCTCAATGGGGGACGTGGCCGGAGTTGAATCGGAGGAGAGGGACCAGGCCCCCATCATCTTGATCCATGCGTCGTGGGCAGCCTTTGAGTTCTCAGCGGAAGGCATGGTGTAATTTGAAGAGCAAGAGAGAGAGAGATGTCCTCGGTGAACGGTATGCTTGATCTTTTGGCAGGAGCTTTGTGTTGCTTTGTGGTAGTCGTTGGTTCGAAAATCGGGTTTGCGGACTAGAATGTAGAGTGTTTCTGGGAAGAAGAGATTTCGAAACAGCGAGGTGAGTCTTCTTCTTAAGGGCCATGCCGGCGGTCAATGAGTATTCACATTGAGTTCATAGTGGCTGGTGTGTGAGGACAGCCCCATATTAGCAGGGACCATGAGGACATGATCATGACCAAAACGCGTCGCGACGGACCAGGAGCGCTACATTATAGATTTGTAGTAAAACAATCAATATGAATGCACCGACAGCATAAGTTTCAGTGACAATGGATACACATGCAACGGCTCGAGTTTGACCCGCCAGTCCGAAGCACTTTGAGCCTTTTAGCACCACCTCCTTTGCGGGTCTGGAAGCGAGATACAAGTAAATGTCTTTGGATGACTATGTCATTACCTAGGTCCGCGGCATAATGTGTAAGCCCAATCTGGTCCAGATCGGTTGGTAAATTGTCTGTGGCGGTGTCGTCAAAAGCTGACTAATAAGCAAAAGCAGCCAGTCGATTCACCCATCGATGTGATGAGGCAGCATTATTATTGACAAACTGTGGAGAAATGCTGGGCTGCCAGAAATCAACGTTTCCAACTTCCGCATTGCATTATATTGTCTAGTCGTCGCGCTTTTGCGTTCCTCCAGTGATGTGTCCTTTGCAACCTGTCAATCGAATATTAACGAGATATCCGCGCATGAGAGCTGCGCATGTCAGCGTCACCAGAGTTGAAATCAAAACGTTAAAGAGATAGAAGCATCGATGAATACGTGATCGGATGAAGTTCAATTTTCCCTCCTCAAGCTACCGTGATCATATATTACAAAAAAGAGAAAAGTCCTTAAAGTCCATGGGTATCATCATACACAGATCGAAAGAGAAGAGAGAGAGAGAGGATCTCCAGAGCGGAAAAAATGGTGTGGTCGTCCTCCAAACCAAAAAGGAAATAGGAGAAGAGAACATATTAAAACATGCCGCCTTCTCGCTCACGCTCACGCTCACTATCGAGACGGAACGGGCTCTGCTCTTCTCGCGGTGTCTTGTAGGCGTCGTGCGGCGTCTGCGCCTCGTCGTCTTCATCGTCGTAAAAAGCACCACCGTTCACCTGTACATTCTCGGCCTCGTCGATCTCCAGCACGCCTGCGGTCGTGCTTCCTGAGAAGCGGCTGACGTATACTTGGTCTCTCGATGTGTCTTCTGGGCTGACACCTCCACTGCTCTCTGTCTCGCTGAGGAGATCGCGCAGACGCGATGATGCTCTGGTGGCCTCGTGTGACAGCATGTAGCTGTTGCGGTGGCTGTATGTGTTCGATGTGACTTGCTGCTGCAAGTCCTGGATGTCGGTGTGGAGATTGCGCATCTGCGTCTCGAGGCGCCGACGTGCACTTCTCTCGTCTGCGAGCATCTGATACAGCGATTTGAAAGTCACGCTGGGGTTGCTGATGATCAAGTTCGAAGGCTTGCGTGAAGTTGACGGTCTACCATCCCTGGTGGGCGATTCTGGCGAGTCGTAACCGCCCTGACCTGGTAATGGAAGCACAGGTGGATATTCTGCGATAGGCGACCGAGGTTGGGGAGCCGTCGCAGGACGAAGAGCTTTGAGCTGTTCCTCTGCATCTGCAGACATGCAATCACTCGGCACACGGAGATCGTCTGCAAGCATGCTAGGCGTACGGTAGTTTTTGCCCGGATCCAAAGACGGGTAATCTCCGACAATGACCGTCCGTCTGTTCCGATCAGCCTGTAGCTTGTTCAATGAGCGTTGAAAGAACTGCAGGTTGGCTTCAAGCTGCGCGACTCGATCCTCCAAGTCTCGTGACATGCCAGAGGTGCCCCTGAAGTTGAGTTGCGTGCTTCCGTCCAAGGTGCCAAGCGTATCCTGGCGGGAGTGCGAAGTGATACGCAGGCCTTGCGGGCTATCCGCCAGATCTCCAGTATGTAATGAAGACTCATGCGATTCCTCTTTGGTTGTCTGCCATCTATCGTCCCGCTCTTGTTCGTCTTGTGGGGGTACCGACGAAGGTGCAGTGAAGCCGCTGGCCCGCAGTACACTACCTTGGTGGCTCTCTCTCCAGAAGTGTATCTCTTCGCTTCTCTTGCGTTCGGGCTCGCTTGCGAATCCGCTGTCCTCCCTTGTGCGCATGCCAGCTGCACTCCTTGATCTTCTCTTGTCCTTGAGGCTGCTAACAGCAAGACCGATCTCAGGTGATGGGGGTTGTCGTACGATCTCAGCACTTGATCTCGCGGGCATAGGAGGAAGCTCCGACCTCTTTGCGGCGGCAGCAATTGCTACTGCATCGTCCCCAGCAATCAATATGCTTGGGAGGGTCTTGCGACGACGAAGTGCAACGCCAGGCGCAGCGAAAGGGCTGCTGATTTCGAGAGGCTTGAGCATTGCACTCTTGGGAAACTCAACAGCGTATGGTGAGCGAATTTTGGGGCTGCGAACACCAGGAACGTCAATATGCATGGGTGTTGAAAGGGCGCGCTGAGGTATGTGGGCCTCCTCTACTTGGTCATCGCCAGTAACTTCTTGTGGCGCTGGCAGTCCGTGTGGCTCGCTCCTGTGATACGCATGTCGAGGAGGGGTTGCGCGTTGTTGGGTAGGTGTGACTAGACGGCTGGATCGACTACGACCGAAGATCTTGCGTACGACATTGCGAATGGAACCTTTTCTCTGGCCAGCACCGATCATTTTGCAGTTGCCATCGTTAGTATGGTCAGTACTGTGAGGCGCTGCGTGTTCAGTATGTATTGAAGTCGTAGTGATCGGCCTAGCTGATGTGTCTATGCTAGTAGGCCGCACGCGAACAAGCGATTTCTTTTTATGCAAACTAAGCCTTCCGGTAGGCTCAAGTTCTGTTCCTCCGTTGGCAGTGATGTGAGATTGATCCATAGGGAGCTAAGCTGTGCAGATCCATGCAGACTCGGCTTGTCTCAGAAATACGAGGGGACGTTTGTCGTCAGTGTCGATCAAAGTTAACGAAATGGTAAGGACTGGATGACGGCAGGCTATCAAGTATCAAAAGAAGGCCGTGTTGCATGCAAGACAGGTGCGGATATGATGAAAGATAAGGATCGTGACTCGGTCCGTCCAGCGGGCTAAAGCAAGCTGCTCTGCAATAGTACAGACGGTATACCAGGATGGGGGCCAGAATGGTGAGGCCACGCGAATAGAAGCGGTGGGCGTGTAGCTGGACTCAGATAAGGCAGGAACCAATGGTCCAGGCTGGAAAGTGCTCAGCGAGCGAAGTGTTATGCGGCCGACATGTATAAGAGTGGTGATCAGGTGGAGTGTGACCGGGGTATAAGACAGTAGTCTGCGAGTAGCTCAGGCGGAGGAGGGCAAGATGTGTTTCAGGCTGCGCCGCATAGGCGATCTCATGGCCGTGAAAGAAAGACGAGGGCCACAACAGCACGGAGGGGGTGGGTAGAGAGAGGAGCTGGAAGGCGCGTGGGCCTGGTACGAGGATCGGGTACCTGATGTACTGTGCCAACTGTATGGGTGGGGGCCCTTGGGAGGTGGTCACGGTGGGAGTTGTGATGGCAGAAGGCTCACGGCACCGACCATGCATGCACGGTGCGTAGCCCCAGGTGGGAGGGCGGATGGGGTAGCAAACGAACGCCTTTCGAGCCTAGCTGGCGATGGGTTGTGGCAGATTTCGCTCCATCGGCCGGATATGGGCCTTCGACGGGCTCGCCCGGCTGGCGGCAGGTTTGGATGTAGGTGGAGAGGTAGCTCAGGCCCCTTGCCAAACTTGAGATGCACCAGCAACTAGGTGCAGCCCACATGCGCACTAAGGCACTGCGGCAGCCAATGGACAGGCGTATGTCGTGCGTGAATGCCGCGTGCGCGCTGCGACCCACTCCCTATGATTTGCAGAGGGTGAGAGGGTTTGACTGTTTGCGCCATCAATGTCGTTGGTGTCTTAGGCATGCAACGCATGCGCGCGCACGCGGTCAAAGGTCGGTCTACGCTCCGTTGCAGAGGATCAAGATGGCATCGAGAGACGAGCAGGAGCACTATCACGCGCCAGAACGGAGCGCAAACACGTCCATGGCAGAGTCGCAGTCCACTCGTCCGCACTGCTGCCAATCCTGAACAGGTGCTCCGGAAAAGGACCCTTCAGACGATCAACAGCCCGAACACCGTTGTATGTGATCTTGGCCTGGAGTCGCATCATGCTGTAGATGTGATTGGCCTGCACGGACTCGTCTGCTTCTCAAGGATCAGAAACTAGTGTGTCTTATGACTTGCTGCTATTATTGCTGCCAGGCACTTGCACAGTTTGCCACGGCAGAACATGCAGACAGGCACAATCGCGCCCAGCCGCGTGGACAGGATGATTCATGTTCCAGGTACAGTTTTGTGTCTGGTTCCTGCATGGGTCCGGCCACAGCGACGGCCACAGGCTGGCCGCGTTGACTTTCATGCCATCCACGGTTCGACTCATGTCTGTCGGTCTGCACGCCGGCTGACGCGGGACCATCGAGAATGAGAAACGCATATGAGCATGGCATAGGCAACACCACCACAACGCGGTGTTCTGCTGCACAGGCCCCTTGTCTCTGCCTTCGAAGGAGGACCTCCTGAATATGCATCACCTCGCATGCAAAGCCACAAGGCGACACCTCTAGTGCGCCCATTCATCTTTATCTATATTATTATTGCCAGTAGTCCGCCACAGGCGACCACACTCGAGCTTCTCTCGATAGCCGGCACGGAGCGTCCGGTGGCCAACCAGCAATTGCGCAAATGTGGCGCGGTGCTGGCCTAGCCCTAAAACTCCTCCGCCATCCGTACCACTGATTTGCATTACTCGGCGGGGCACAGCTCATTGGAAGGCGCCTGTAGCATTAAGCGAAGCCTGTTGATCCTCATAGACACACCATTGAGACGATCAACACTTTAGCAGAGCACGATTCGAGAGTGCTTCATCCTCTCAGCGGATTGATTCGACATCCCACAGTCCCGGTCAATGGGTGTTTGTGATGGGCACACTGGATCGCGACTGAGTCGTTAGGCAAGCACGACGAGTCGATAGATCGAATTCCAGCGGCCGATAGTCAGATCTGCCCAACGGCCGCGTCGACTTGACTCGAACAAGTACGCGATCTCGCGGATTTGGCAGGAAAACGGTCCTTGTCTGTCCCAGAATAGGCAGTGCTCGTGTCAGGCGTGCAAACTACCGTTCAGTATCTCATGTGCAAAGCAAGTCTTGGGAATAGTCGCTGGGTTGTCATCAACGCGGTGAGTGGTTATTATCGAGCATGCAAGAAAACCTCCCCTGAAACATGCTTCTGCACGAGACCCCTCCTGCGCGGGAGACACACACCTGCTGTAACTGTACATCGGCACCGCTTCGGCTCTCTCGGCTCTCCCCTATGATACACGCAAATAATACTTTATTGCATGGCGCTCGCTTCGGGGTGTGGCATTGGTCTGGCAATCATGAAAATCCTCCATGCCACGGACGACGACGATGATGATGATGGGTGATGATCATTGATCACCCGCCAACGGCCCCGACTGTCATGCACATGGTGCATGCACCCCTGACAGCCTGCATGGACAATACAGTAGTAGCAGAGAGACTACTGTAAGGGCGCCCGTTCGTCGGTTCCGGGAGCGAAAGCCACTGCATAAGAGCATGTGTCGACCGAATACGGGCGTTTGTGCCCTGTGCGTCCGCTCGGAAACGGTCGCATCGCTTCTTGTTGGCTCTGTGCTTCCAGAGCCTTTTGCTGACCTCATGACCATGTGCGCGGAGCGGAGATGTCGGTTCGGAAGGACATCCATCACTTATTAAAAATTTCCGTGCACTCTGGCAAGCGAGCTTGCGTTTACTGCAGTGATTGCACAAAGGGGTGGATAGCCGCCTGCTCGTTACGAGGCATTGGTAATATTGACAATGGTCTGCTTGCTTGCTTGTGGTCATCAGTGGGTTTGGGTGTGCTGGCAGTGGCTGATGTGAAGTCGCCATAGGTTACACAGGGCATCCTGCAATCTATTTGGTGCTACCGAGTGCATGTGCATTGGGGGTGGGGTTGTTATATGCACGGTGAATAGCTCTATCCTTGCGACGCCTGCGCATGTTTGCCTCGTTCGCTTCGAATGCTGGGTGATGTGTATGGTGATTCGATCCACCGGCATGTTGAGTCGGTATAGGTGTATTACGCGTGATCGCTGTGAGATGATGATACGAAGTGTTTGGTCGATGATGCGAAAGCAATGTTGTAGGCGAGCCCTTTGGATCTCCTCGTGGTTGTGGAGTTGTGTCCATGGTAATGCCGTTTGACGTTCGGAAAGTGTATGTCGTTCTCGTTTGCTATACATGATCGCCAGAACGCCCAATACATATAATCGAAGATTACAATTGAATACCGAGTATCATACAATGCGACTAGAATACATATGTCCATTGACTATCGAAATTAACCACATCATTTTTGCTATAGAAGCATTTTTGCTCAAAAGATTTAAACCCAACCCCAACCCTAGTTAACTAACGACCTCACTCCAATGTTACCACAGTTCTCGCACTGTTGACTTTCAGTCTTGGACCTCTTCTCACTCAATGGCACAATGGCATGTCACAGACCATGAGCTGCACGAAACACTCACAATAAATCAGCCAATATGAGACCGGCTCTCACGATCGGCCACCCGTAGCTGTTACGCCCCTCGAGTGGGTATCTCAGGTTAAGTCCGCAATGCAATTCCACTTTCTGTCTTCTTCTCTCTCTCCATAACCAAACCATCCACTCCCTTGAACCACAACAACCCCACAGAGGCTCCCACAGCCTAAAGATGGCAGTCAGCAAACGTGCCGCGAAGTCTTTCGCCAAACCCGCCGCGGCCGTCAAGACAAAGTCGAACGCCATCCCGACTCCATTCACCACCGCCCCAGCAGCACTCCAACCACTGCTCCCACAATTAGATCCCTCGAAAGTCCACTTAATACACATCGACCGCCACACTCCAGACCACAAGAAGCAAATCGTGCGTTCCAGACACTCCCCAAACCCATCCCAACGCAACACAACTAACAACTAACAACACTCACCAGTTCATAATCCCCGTCATCCTCAACACCCTCGTCGCCCTCGCCCTGGCCTACCGCGCCTTCACCGCAGCGCCCTACTACTACAACCTCCTCCTGACCATCACCGGCGACACCACCAGCCCCACAACTCTCGACCAAGCCACCGCAACCCAGCGCGAAATCCTCACCGCGATCCTCACCCGCTCCGGCGTCCTGCTCCTCGACTTCCTCCTCCTGCGCTTCCTCGGCCCCTGGCCGCTGGCCTTCTTCTTCGCGCAGCCGTCGAACCCGACCGCCTGGCGCTGGCAGCTGGGCGGCTTCCGGCGCGAGGAAGTGATCGTGCGGGCGAGCCGCAACTGGGGCGTGGAGGAACTGCTCGAGGGCGTGGCGGAGGGAGAGCAGAATGCGTTCTTCACGGGGAAGATCCTGCCGGCGATCGAGCGGTCGTTTGTGCGGAGCAAGACGGGGTACCTGATGATGGACGGGACGTGGGAGCTGGACTACGCGTCGATGCTGGACGCGCACACGCTCGTCGAGCGGAAGGAGATGGAGTTCCGGGACGTGGACCGCGTGGTGCTGGCGTGTTTGCCGGGGCAACACGGGTGGGTTTGCTGGCGGTGGGAGGTGGAGGGGGATGTGATCGAGCATCGGAGGAAGAAGGTTGTGCAGTTCAAGGAGGCGCTGACGGGGTTGGGCAAGGAGTCATTGTTCTGGAAATGGACAGAGATCGTGGAGCAGGAACGGGACAAGGATGGTGGGTTTAGCGAGGCTGGGCAGGTGAAGGTGATGGAGCGGGTGAGGGATGAGTTTGAGAGGGAGGGGGTGGATTTTGAGGAGGTGGTTAACAAAATTGGTGGGTTGGAGGAGGTCAAGGATGCGGTTGTGAAAGAGTAGGCGAGGTTCCATCGGACAGCTCTTGAAACGATGGTAAATATTACCGTTTGAGGGGTCTGTATGTAAAAGTCGCTTACATTGAGCGACGACATGTCTATTACATTTATACAGGCATTCTTTATTATGGTGACATATGCACCGTCTATATCAATTACTCTCGCCGGCATGTGCCCACTCATCATCCAAATTGGCCATATTCAAGCACTCATTACATCCACAAGTCCTCAACCATTAAATATCAACAACCTGCACATCATTCCCTAATTTTCCACTTCCTTCAAACATCATGGCCGCATTGACCATGATCGTCTGATACTCCAGCATCCGTCCACCCCAAACCCTCTCCCACAGCACCGCCCTCACACCGTAAAACACCACCCGTCCCAGATCCCACCACAAGCACACATTGCACAGATCCCACACGAACCCCCTCGCACGCCTTGCCAACCCACTCTGCAGCGCTTCCTGCCCGGCGTCCCAAATCACGCGCTCCCGGCCGCCTTTCACCCAGCCCTCAAAGTCGCTGCGCCCGGCGTGTATATGGCCGAAGACGTGCAGGAGGGGCTTCACACGAGCGACTTCGGTGGCGAGGTGCTCGCAGCCCAGAGCCGCGGGGAGGTCAAGGTGGTGTTTGGGTGGCGAGTGGGTGATCAGGATATCTGTTTCCTGAGGGACAGTATTGCGCCAAGCATCTTGAGATCGGGTGTAAGTGAACGCGAAGGTTGGGTCTGGCAGGGGTGTCTGTGGACTGCCGTTGATGTGCAGGCTGCGGTTGTGGCAGGGGAGATAGATTGACTCTGTGCTGTGCTGGAGGTAGGTGAGGGATTTCCAGTTGATGTTTGCGTGCTGGTCCGCTTTGGGCAGGGTGGCGCGGGAGGAGTCGTCGAGGTAGGTGTCGTGGTTGCCGGCTATTATGTATTTGTGCTGGTGAGGCAGGGATGAGAAGAGGTCGATGGCGGCTTGCAGCTCGGACGGAGTGCCATGGGCGGTTATGTCGCCGGCGTGGATGAGGACATCGCCATGAGGAATTTTGCCTGGATTGAGAGAGTGCGTGTCTGAAATACAGACAACACGGATGGGCTTGCGGTGTCGAGGCTGAGGGCGCAGGTGGGTGAGGAAATGATAGCACAGACGAGCGACGAGGTGCAAGGGCTGGGTGAGGAGAGTGTAGAGGAGGTGTGGGCGGTCGAATGGCGTCGCGGGTGCGAACAGGTCGGATATGGAGAGCATTGTTGTGTGTAGTGGCTTTGTTTCAAGGATTTGTCGTTAACATTGTTGTTGCTGCTGGGCGGTAGTGTGTGTGAAGGTTCGTTCGTGCCCCGACAACTTTGCGTGTAGAAATCAGACGGACGGCACGACAAGATGGAAGACGAAGAGGAGAGAGGCGGGGCGTTGCATTGGGTGCAGCAACGGGTACCTATTGAGAATATACTATTGGTGTTGCTGGTATGCCTCTCCATGATGGAGGAAGACGACTACACCCCGCATTCGAGCAGCAGCAGCAGCAGCACCAGCAGCAGCACTAGAAGCTCCCACAGCCACAGCCACAGCCACAGCGTCGCCGCACAGATCATGCAGTGTGACGCAAGAGCGGGCGCGCTCCAGCTGCTGTTGACGCCAGCCTTCTGTCCCGCAGCTGCTGCTGCGGTGACGAGCGTGCGAAAGTTGGAACTGGCCAGCCCCGACTCCCTCACCACCTGGGACGAGGCCAAGGAGCTGCTCACTTACCTGCCCTTCCTCCTCTTTCGCTTCCCCGACCATAAAGGCGCCGGCTTGCTCGCCATCCTGGCTTCTCACTTCACCAACGGGCCCAAGGCACCCACGCCGAAGGACACCCTAGCTATTCCTACCACCGACAACCACTCCAATCCCACTGCAACCACCACCGCCACCCAAACCCACCTCGCAGTCAAGAACCGCTTTGCTAGGAGCTTCAGTCAGCTCGTCGCCAGCCAATTGGTTCCGGGAGACTTGATCACCATGGCTAAGAGCCAGGGCATCCTCACCAACATGGGCGTCGACTACGTCGTCGTCTTCCGCTTTGCTACCACCGGTAAGTTCGATTCGGGATGGCAGCACTTTTGCCTACTAACACGCATCTCCAACAGACAAGGAAAAAGCTTCGGAACGCTTCAAGGACCTCACCAAGGCTCTCGCATCCGTCGGTCTTGCTACAGAAGTCCGCAATGGCGAGAACCACTCCCTCCTGGTCTTCTGCAAGGTCGCCAGCGAAGAGCACATGTTTGGCGAAATTTACCGCAGTCGAGTTCGTGACTGGCTGCACGGCGTCCGCTCTGCAGCACCAGAAAAAGAGGTCAGGGGTTCTCTGGAGCGCGAGCCCTTGACGGAAGCCGAGCGCCTGCGTATCATTTACCAACTCATTACAAACCCGGTGGCTGAAGGTGGTGCCGGCATCACACCCAAGAAGAACGAATGGGAGAATGTCGAGAGCATCTTCGCCTTGCACGACCATGTATACAACAAGCAGTGGATTAAGAAGTGGAGCACACAGTACCTCTTGACCGCTGAGGATTTGGACGACATCCGCAACCGCCTGGGCGAGAAGATTGCCTTTTACTTCGCCTTCACTCAGTCCTACTTCACCTTCTTGACAGTACCGGCTGGGCTGGGCCTGGGTGCCTGGCTGTTCCTGGGCGCTAACAGTCCTTTCTACGCCATCGCTGCCAGCATCTGGTGTATCGTCTTTGTCGAATTCTGGAAACATCAGGAGGCCGATCTCGCCGTTCGCTGGGGCGTTCGTGGTGTGAGCAACATCGAGACGAAGCGCCACGACTTCAAGCACGAGAAGATCATCACCGATCCCGTCACTGGCGAGAAGCAATACTTCTTCCCGTCAATTGAGCGCGTCAAGAGGCAGATGTTGCAGGGTCCTTTCATCCTGCTTGCTGTGGCCATGCTCGGCACGTTGATTGCCACTGCTTTCGGCATAGAAGTCTTCATCAGTGAGGTCTACAACGGCCCGTTCAAAAGCGTCCTCGTCTTCCTCCCGACTCTGCTGTTGACCACCGGTCTGCCACTTTTGAACGGCATCCTTACTAACATTGCTACACGGATCAGCGACTACGAGAACTACGAAACCGATTCTGCCTACGAGAAGTCGATGACAAGGAAGCTCTTCGTCCTCAACTTCATCACATCTTATCTTCCTGTGTTGCTTACAGCATTCGTCTATGTACCCTTCGGTGCTATCATTGTTCCCTACCTGGACGTTTTCAGTCTCACCGTCAAGCCTTTTGCCGAGGATGACAAGCAGCTCCAGGCTCCGTCAACCAAAGATTTCAGCATCAATCCGTCTCGTCTGCGTCAGCAAGTCATTTACTTTACCGTCACGGCGCAGATCGTGAACTTCGCAATGGAGGTCATTGTGCCTTACCTCAAGAGACAAGGCTTCCTCAAGTTCAAAGAAATGCAATCTAAGCGTGCGCAAGCAAACGGCGGTGCCAGACCTGCTGCCTCCGTAGACGATCTGCCCGAAGAAAAGGAATTCCTCGCACGCATCCGCTCTGAAGCCGAGCTCGACGTCTACGATGTCACTGCCGATCTCCGCGAAATGGTGCTGCAATTCGGCTACCTCGCATTGTTCAGCGTCGTCTGGCCACTGGTCCCGGTTAGCTTCCTGATCAACAACTGGATCGAGCTGCGCGCCGATGCCGTGAAAATCTGCGTCGAAATGCAGCGTCCAACGCCCTGGCGTGCAGACACCATCGGCCCATGGCTCGACTCGCTCGGCTTCCTCTCCTGGCTCGGCAGCATCACCATGGCCGCGCTCGTCTACCTCTACAGCAACGACGGCCTAGGCCCCGACGGCAGCCCGTCCGCCATCAAAGGCTGGGCCCTCCTCCTCAGCATCTTCTTCTCCGAGCACCTCTACCTCGGCCTGCGCTGGGCCATCGCTTTCGCCGTCAGCAAAATTGACTCGCCTGGCCGCCAAAAGGAGCGCAAGGAACGATTCGCCGTCAGGCAAAAGTACTTCCAAGAGTCGCTCGACCAGACGCACCAGCTGCCTCCAATCAGCGAAAAGGCGGAGGAGATCACCCGCGCCAGCCTGGAGGAGGAAGCCAGGAACTCAAGCTTGCGCGCTTCCACGCCCGAGGAGCGTTTCTGGGTCCGCCAACAACACTGGACGGAAACGGCGCAGGTCGGCGCAGGTTTGATCGCGCGTGCGGCGCCGGACGCCACGAACGAGGGAGAGAGCAAGAAGGAGTTGTAGTCGTGTGGTGTGGAACAACCATGCGATGCGATGCGACGCGATGCGGACAAGACGTCAGGCAAGCCGACGAAGTCCTAGGGATCGTACCCAGATCCTTGTTTAGACCTGTGGGAAGCAAGCACGAAGGAGTTGTTTTGGCCCATGTTTGTTGTTTTCCCTAGATATCTCTCTCTTTTCTCTCAACCTGTGAATCTCGAGATGTTTTACTTGACGAAGTACGACGCAACGTAACGACAGGGCATTCTCTCTCCTGATCATCTTTTAACTGCGAGCGAGGCGTTTTGAAAAAACTCACGTTGATTCCTTACATATGTTCTACGTACGTAACACAAAAAACAGAAATTCCAAAATCTGGTACTGATCCAAATCGTCCGATCCAACTTCATGAGTGAGCCAAGCCCGCGCATTGACTTTGATGAAAAGGTGAGGCAAACTGCAAGGCAAGCCGTTTACATGTGACAATCTGGTATACTCCATACGACTACAAAACAAAAGGCCACGCTCCATTCGCATCGACATTGGCTACCCGCAAGAGGTATGTAAATGCTGATACCAAAAGCCGCCAGTCCCCGCAAAGACCGGTCGCCCGGATTCTTTGCTGCAGGTCCAGCGAAGACGTATTTTTCTTTTCTTTCTTGATAAATGTCAAGGTCAAACCCCCAGCCAAGAACAATAACAATCAATAGACAAACAACCTCATATCGAGAGCTTTGTGGTTTCTAATCAATCTGTGCATGCCACCGCTCTGAACTTTTGCTTCGTGTGTTCTCTCCCCCCATATCAATCATAACAGTTTCCCAGCCCCGGAAATTCGCGCTTGTGGTGCTGACGAAATCAAAGGTGGGTATCAATTGGTCGCGGTAAAACGATTGTCGTCGATGGAGGTCGGAAATCTTGAGGAGCGTTTAGTATGTGTTGCTGGGAAACCCCTCGTGAAAACCATGACATCTCATCGTGCGTATCCCCATTGAGAAGGGGAAGTAAGAAAGGATCAGTATTCACCAGTAGGAAGGACGGGCGTCGTAGCCACGATCGTAGCCACCGCCTCCTCTCCTGTCACCACCTCTCGGGCTGGGCGGGCGTCCGTAGGGCTCGCGGCCGTGGCCGTTCACGTAAGGGTCAGGCTCGTAACCGGCACCACCGCCGCGGGGAGGTGGGCCTGGCGGAGCGCCGTAGCGGTCGTCGACGTAGCGACGAGGCGGAGGGTAGTCATCGACGGGAGGAGGGCCTCCACGGCGCGGTGGCGGTCCGTAGCGATCGTCGCGGGGGTCATCGTAGTAGCGAGGTGGTGGGGAACGACGGCGGTAGTCGTCACGACGAGGGCTGTAGCCACGAGGAGGACCGCGGCGGTCGTAGTAGTCGTCCATGGGGGGACCGCCGTGACCACCGTGGCCACCATAGCCGCGGCCACGGTAGCCCGGAGAGCGAGAGCGGTAGCGGGGCTCACGAGGACGCGGGATCTCGGATTGCGGCTGTGAGGTGTTAGCTTGTCACGGGGAGATGCGAAGCAGTCGACTCACGTCGGAGATGCAGTTGACGGGAACTCCCTTGAAGTCATGCTGGTGGAGCTTCTCAACAGCGGCCTCGAGGTCGGCAGCAGTCTCGTACTCGACGAAACCCTTGCCACCGGTGCCGGTAGTGTCACGCTCACGGTTGACCTCGCTGTAGACGACGTCGAGGCCGGACTGGCGGGCGAAGTCTTTCAGGTCCTGATTATTGAGTTAGCAAGTCAAGTTAAAGCTGGTAAACGAAGAATTCAGGTCGACAGACGACCCGAGCACCAGGTACGTACCTGCCAGCTGGTCTCGAAGGGAAGCCCGGTGATCGTCATACGATGAACGGTGCGACGCGGGCGAGGAGCCATGCGTTCCTGTCCGTAGCCAGGGCCATCACGAGGGCGGGTGCTTCCACGTGCGAACTGGACGACCAAACGCTCGCCCATGAACTCGGAGCCATCTAGCCAGCGATATATGTCAGTGATTGAAAGCATGATTTGGGTTGAGTCTCTAGGACTATTCCGCGCACGAGACATGTCGGGCGGAAATAGTACGAGTACTTGGGTGTCATCTTACGGAAGGCTAGAGAGAAGTTAGCCAGGTTGCAGAGATAGTAGAAACGACAGGTACAGCTTCTGTTAAGACATCTGCAAGATGAGGTGGCAAGAGAGGCAGGAATACGTACCGGGCACAACGTCACGCGCGTCCATCGCATCTTTGTACTCGATGAAGCCAAAGCCGTTCATGAGCTTGATCTCGGTGATCTCGCCAGTGCCATGGGTGTTGAAATGGTTCTCAACATCGGCCTTGGTAGCTACAGTGCACGCGGTCCAGTCAGCGAATTCCGTCGAGTTGAGTGAAAGGCCCTCAAAAGCCCAGGCTCCAGCTCCGACAGCAGTGGACCAACGCCAGGGGGATTGCATCACAATGCAGGATTGCGCGACGGGTCAGAGTGCGACAGAAACGAGGCGCCGATGCGGTGCAAAGGTGGAGGAGAGGATCGGAGAACAAGGGCCAGCCACGTCCACATCCGCGCTTCCTGGGCATGACATGCAGCGCCCGCGTGTCCTGTCGTGCGCGCGCGTGGGAGCCAGGGCAGGGAATGAGAGGTGGGTGTGGAAGGCCATATTCGGGAGAGCTCAAAGAAGCGTACCGTTGCGCGGGAGGTTGCCAAGGTAGAGGCGCTGTGCAGAGAGTATGTTAGATGACCGGGTCGAGCAGCAGAGGAGTGATGGCGCAGGCCGAGGCGCTCATGGCGGCATTGTGATGATGATGGCACTAACAGTATCGGGGGCTTTTCCTTCGGGCTCCATGGTTACGGCGGCCTGTCCTGTAACGGTCGGGTTCCTTGCGACGGGCGGAGATGAAGGTGTCCTTCCTTGTGCGTGGATGCAGGCGAGGAAGGCTTGCAGGGTGGTGGTGGATGGATGGATGAGAAGCGGATGAAGTGAGGCTGCGCGCAAAGATAGGGCGACAGTGCTTATACCAGTCCTTGGGCCAGTTTGCGCAATGACGAGAGAGGGTGTGGAGGTGGTGAGCGCCGGCGAGCAGCTAAGAAGGTAACTTGCGGAGGCAGGCGCGACCGAGAGCAGCGCCTTGGCTGAAGTAGCCCGGCTCGGCAAAAGTCGAGGCATGCCTTCACACTCTCACGTGACCTGCAGTGCCGGAGAGAGATCGGGATGCTGCACCGAGGCCTTTTGGAGATGCTGCTGACGATGATGATGATGCCGTATTCGACGACTCAACCATTACTATCGAAAACGAGACTACTCGGTTGATTGACTGCATTGCCGCCACTCTTCACAACAAATCCACCCACCAAAAACATCCCCCATTCAATGTGTCAAGACCCGATCTCGATAATGGTGAAGCGACCAATCACAGCGCTTCCATTTGCAGATGCAGATGCAGATAAACTAAGCCGAGCTTCAAGCTTGCCTCGCAAATATTAGTCCTTAGCCTCGGAAGCGTCTTTCCACTGTGCCGGGCGATGACATCGATACCTTGATCGACTGGCATTCACTTCGTCTGATCCTCCGCCTCATTCTTTCTCTTGACCCTTGAGCCGGCTCGAGAGCCTCATTGTGTCCTCCAATTACTACCGCCACAATGTCTGTCCCCAGCATGCTGTCAGCAACAGCCAGACGGCGCGCCTTCCAATTACCCACAGCCTCCACTCGTGCCTTCGCCGCCACAAAGCCTTCCGTCACTGTGAGCAATGCCTTCGCCTCAAGATGTCTGGTCAGAGGATACAGACCCGCAGCCATCACAGCCGGCCAGAGACGCGCCTTCACTCAGACTTCACGACAACGATTGGCCACACCAGACGACTCCTTCGACCCTTCAACATATGAGCGCCAGACAGACGAGGTCGATGTAGTCATCGTAGGAGGTGGCCCTGCCGGTCTTAGTGCTGCCATCAGGCTCAAGCAGCTTGCCAATGAAGCTGGCAATGAGGAATTTCGCGTACTCGTCCTGGAAAAGGCCGGCGAGCTCGGCGACCACATCGTCAGTGGCAATGTCATCGAGCCGTCTGCCATTGAGGAACTCATCCCGGACTGGCTCTCAGAGGACAACCCAAACCGATTCGAAAATGTTACGCCAGCGCTTGAGGACCGAATGCGCTTCTTGACCAAGAACAAGTCCTACCCTATGCCCAAGCCGCCGCAAATGAACAACCACGGCAACTACATCATCTCGCTGAACGAGTTCTCGAAGTGGCTAGGCGAGCGGGCTGAAGAGGTGGGCGTGGAGATATACCCTGGTTTCGCGGCGTCCGAAGTCTTGTACACACCACAGGGCGAGGTGAAGGGTGTGGCCACAAACGATCTCGGAATTTCAAGAGCAGGCAAGCCAAAGGACAGCTTTGAGCGCGGTATGGAGTTCCACGCCCGTGTCACTCTCCTCGCAGAAGGCTGCCACGGCAGCTTGACCAAGCAAGTCACCAAGAAATATGACCTGCGCCGCGACAGCCAACACCAGACATACGGCCTTGGTATCAAGGAAGTCTGGGAGATAGACCCCGCCAAGTTCCAGAAGGGTCTGGTTGTACACAGCATGGGTTACCCTCTGCCATTGGACACATACGGTGGTGCTTGGATGTACCACTTCGGCGACAACCTCGTCTCTATCGGTCTCGTCGTCGGTCTTGACTACCCTAACCCCTGGCTAGCACCCTACGGCGAGTTCCAGAAGATGAAGCACCACCCCCAATTCTCACAATACCTTGAAGGTGGCAAGTGCATTTCCTACGGCGCACGTACACTGAACGAGGGTGGCTTCCAGTCCATTCCCAAGTGCGCCTTCCCTGGTGGCGCTCTTATTGGCGACACAGCCGGTTTCCTCAATGTGCCCAAGATCAAGGGCACCCATACAGCGATGCGCTCCGGTATGCTCGCCGCCGAAGCTGCCTACGACGCCCTGAAAGAGAGCTCCGACTCCAGCAGCGCCGTCTTCCTCTACGATTACGAGGACAAGCTCCGCAACAGCAGCATCTGGAAAGAGCTCAAAGAAGTCCGCAACATGCGCCCTGCCTTCCACTCGCCCCTCGGCTTCTTCGGCGGCATCGCCTACTCCGGCCTCGAAGCATACGTCTTCCGCGGCCGCATGCCCTGGACGCTCAAGCACGGCAAACCCGACCACGCCGCCACCAAGACCGCCGACGAGTGCCAGAAGATCGAGTACCCCAAGCCTGACGGTAAGATCAGCTTCGACATTATGACTTCCGTGAGCAGGACTGGCACGAACCACGAGGAGGACTCGCCTTGCCACTTGCAGGTCGCGGACTGGGACAAGCACGCGGAGCTCGAGTGGCCCAAGTACAAGGGTGTTGAGAACAGATTCTGCCCCGCGGGCGTGTACGAGTATGTTGAAGATGAGTCGAAGGATCTTGGTGTGCGGTTCCAGATTAACTCGCAGAAGTGAGTGCTTGCGTTGGATTTTTGTTGTCGAGAGGACTCGTGTGCTGACATTGAAACACAGCTGCATCCACTGCAAGACTTGCGATATTAAGGTTCCAGACCAGGACATCACGTAAGTCCTTTGATCCATACCCCGCTGAAGGGTTTCCACTACTTTTACTGACCGATATGACTAGATGGGCAACACCCCAGGGAGGCGAGGGTCCCAAATATACCATGACTTAAAAAGCTAAGGCTTGCTGGTCGCGTGACGAATTATCTTGAATTGTATATATGTATTTTTTGGTCCCAGTTACAACATGTGTGCCAATATCTCAAGATGACAGTGATGCTCTCACCATACCGCCCCTCGACACTGAAATCATTGCAATGAGGTGTCGTTGAACCTCCAGCAGGAGGGTTGCTCGCCCATTGAGATACACGGGAAACATCACAACGAGATGCTAATTATTCTCCGCAGACCGGTGCACTCGCCAGAGTACCCGATCACAACTCACCCATCTTCTTCCAACGAAATAGACGTTCAAGCATTAGATGCATGCATTGGTGGTATATAGATACAACACATCATTGAACATCACCAGTGGTTGCTCAGAACTGGAGCATATACAAAGAAGGATTTCTTTTCCATACATGGCTTCGAGTGCGACACGGGCACTCGGGCGAAACACAAGTATACAATTGTCGCATTGCACACGTATAATTCCGGAGATGAAGTAAGCGTCTAATATAATATATGTATATACATATGATTGGGGGTTGTGCAAATCCATCCAGGACGGCCACGTTGCCCGTTACTGTTGTCATAAAATTGTAACGTATGCTCAAGCTATAACGCATCAATTCCATAACTACGCACCGAGCATCGTTACATCGCCCAGAATAACCAGTGCATCATAGGATAATCAACACTGCAACGTGTAGTCAACACAAAATGTAAGCACCTGCCGCATCAGGCAGGAAGTGCCGTCCACTTTCACATGCAAAAGCAAATACATACCGAGCACCAAGCACTTTAAGCCGGGAGATTCACTGTGAATCCCGGTTGTGCTGTTGTGATTGGGCGCCACCGGCGGATTTAGTGTTTCGCAAGCGTCTTAAGAGAACCGACAGCCAGGGTGAAAACAGCTGCGACAGCGACAGAAAAATGGCCAGGTGGCGGACTCGCTGCGTTCAAACCCCGTTTTTCCCCAACGTCGCAGCGGCGAGCTCTCACCTTGCAGGATCAGGGAAGTAGAAAGTGATCGCCTGAAAATTCTGCGCCGCTGGGCTGGGGGGATTGCGAATGCGACGTTTTTCATTGTTCCTCGCGAGAATTTCATCGCAATAATGGACAATAATATGTCGAATTGTTGAGGCGTGGCAGTTGATGCAATGTACCGGTTTGTCCGTTTGCTCGAATGTGCTTCCATGCTCTTCCAGCGAGGCCCGTCGCAAACAGCAGTGAAGGCCGCGTCCGCCGCCGCGGATCCCCTAGCCGTAGGTTCCAGCTCCTGTCGCTCGCTCTCGCTCGCTCCCTCCGTGACTCATCGCAATGCCTTCCCTTTCGCTGCTGCCGCGCGGTCCTCTCGCCACCGCTGCTGTATGTCCATCTCTTGCTGTGCATGCGATGCATCGCAATTCCACTGCTGGCCGTGCAGTGGTATTTGAATGCGACGTATCAATCTTGGCGAGCAGAGCGATGGCAGCAGCGCAAGGCGAGGGCAGGGAGCGCGCGTCATCTTTGCGAGATTAGGGGCGTCGAAAAGGCGTTAGTGGGGTCCGTGCACCGCGCCTGCCAGCCAATCACACGCCACACGCCTCAGGCAGCAGCCGCTGGACGCTGCCTACAAATAGCTCCTTGATCCCCCGTCCCCAGCGCCCTCGCTGGTCTTAGCCCTTTCCGACCCTCCGCGTATCGCCCATTGCCCTGCGACGCTCCTCACCCATCCACTCCGTAGCCTCGAAATCAAGAGTTTTTCAATCCACGGAGCCAACCCCATTTCTTTCGATTGTACCCCACTGCGCGGTACATTTCACTCTCTAGAGGACAAGCGCCCGCAGCGCATTTGGAGGGACAGAGCCGCGACCGCGCGACTGCCACCGATACCAGTCACGTGCATCTGCTGAGAGCACCCGCGCACTCGCGACCTCTTCACCACCCAAGCACACGCACTGCGGCGCATCGCCACTACTACCACTACTACTTTAATACAGAAGGCATTGCCGGCAGCGCCTTCACCCGCCACCACATCGTCGACCTCGCCGTCGTCGTCGCGCCGCATCCGACACCCATCAACCGTACCACTCTGCAGCGAGTGAGGGAGGCATTCGCTTGTTCATCTCCCACTTCTGGTACGAAGCAACATCACATCATCACCACCATCCATCGCTATCCTTCACTTTGCACACTTGCGCGACTCTCTTCACGAGATCAGTCCGTGTCGTCATCACTTCACCAGCCGTGCTCTGACACTCAGTCTCTCAGACTGCCCTTCGCACGACATTAAATCGTCGTCGCACCCACACTCGAGCGCACTTTGAGCACTGACTCAAAGCGCAATCTCATCACCGCGATCATGGATCCCTACATGACCCACCCTGCCAACGCGCAGCAGGCCAAGGACTTCACTGCCGTCGGCTCGCTCTCTGGCTTCTCCGGCGGCGCAGCAGGCCACCTTACCCCGCCTTCATCTGAGAAAGATGGACAAGCACAACAGGCGAACAAGAACGGTCTTCCAAACGGTCAGTCGCAGGGAGGTAATGCCGTACAGCAAGGCAACGGGGTGACTCCCGCTACCCCCGCCACTCCGGCTGCGACGCCTGGCGCAGGTCAGGGTGTCAGTGGTATTGTCCCGACGCTACAGTGAGT
This sequence comes from Cladosporium sp. BSL10, assembly GCA_001553865.1. Taxonomy (NCBI): domain Eukaryota; kingdom Fungi; phylum Ascomycota; class Dothideomycetes; order Cladosporiales; family Cladosporiaceae; genus Cladosporium; species Cladosporium sp. BSL10. The sequence continues at coordinate 189,022 of LJJI01000016.1, forward strand.
ATTGCCTTTGATTTGTTTCTGCGCTTGTGAACTCGAGTGTTGACAGTTTCCCAAAGAAACATCGTCGCTACGGTCAACCTTGACTGCCGTCTTGATCTGAAGACCATCGCCCTGCACGCCCGTAATGCCGAATACAACCCAAAGGTACAAGGCGCAAGAGCCTTCAAGGCTTGCGAACCTCAGCTAACATCGATCCCAGCGTTTTGCCGCCGTCATCATGCGTATTCGTGAGCCCAAGACGACCGCCCTGATCTTCGCCTCTGGCAAGATGGTCGTCACCGGTGCTAAGTCCGAGGATGACAGCAAGCTTGCAAGCCGCAAGTACGCTCGTATCATTCAGAAGCTTGGCTTCAACGCAAAGTTCACGGACTTCAAGATCCAGAACATTGTCGGCTCTTGCGACATCAAGTTCCCGATCCGTCTCGAAGGCCTGGCAAGCCGTCACCACATGTTCAGCTCTTACGAGCCCGAGCTTTTCCCTGGTCTCATCTACCGCATGATGAAGCCCAAGATTGTACTCCTCATCTTCGTTTCCGGCAAGATTGTCTTGACTGGTGCCAAGGTCCGTGAGGAAATCTACCAGGCGTTCGAACTCATTTACCCTGTGCTCTCCGACTTCCGCAAGACTTGAGCTCTGTCTTGACGTGCCAGTCGTGATCCACAACAGGCATCCTGTATCAACATCAACGACCATGACCTGTATCACCAAGAACAAAGCGAGGTTTTGATGCCGACCTCGTGGCCAAAGGACGATGCAACTCTTTCTTCATATTGCCTGCTACGCTTCATGACATTACCCAGCCTGCAGTCGCATATGAGAACAGACAGCTCGACCTGGTCGACCAACCCACTTCCACAAAAGAGATTTTTGTTTTCTGCTTTCTTGCATGGCGAGGTGTTCCCGGCGTTACCCACAACACCTTCTTCTTCGATAGCCTCATGCTTGGGGGCTTTCCTTTGGGCCGGTTTTTCAGAAAAGAACTCTTTTTCCTCTTTTCATCTTTCTTGCCTTTCCTGTTCTTTGACTTCCGATCACAAACACTAGCACACAGTGTAGCTTTGATCAAGCACACTTATCGAGACTGAGCCCGACGGCTCGGTCTCATCCTTTTCACCAAAGACTGACAAATGATGGGTCCGGGGTCGCGAGTGGTTCGTTACTTTATCTTTGAGGGGTTGGGAGCTGTGTGTTTGGTTGGGAATGTCTTTCTTCCTCTTCCTTCATATACCCCTGGCAGGTTTCTAGAGAGGCTGAGTTTGGCTCGTTCGTTGACGTTTGGGGCGAGCTTCTTTTAGAGGCGCGTTGAGATTGAGAGAGAGAGAGACGTCTGTGGGTGAGACGAATACAATTGATCTTACCTGAACTACTTCGGCTTTCACTGTGCTTTTCCATCGATCGTGTCCTCGTTGCTTACATGTCTTCGAAGCGTTTACGTCTTCAGGTGTTGTCCACCCTTCGTTCGTCTTCGTGGTTATGCTTGACACGATCAGAGATACCACTCAGACAACTCAGCGTCTTAGGCAAAATCTACTGTAATGACCCAGCACCCAACTAACCCCAACAAACCCCATTCACGCCTTCCTCATAAACTCCCTCACCGCGTCCCCCCAAACCGCCTCGCGCTTATAAACGCTCATCTCCGGCACACTCCCCTTCGCAAACCCCTCCGTCGCCTCCGCCAGCGCCTCCCCCATCCCCTCGCCCTCAGCTTTCACTTCCCCAAGGCCATACTGATACGTCTTGAACGCGAAGACCAGCGCCTTGCTGCCGGGCAAGCGATGCAGCGTCTGCAGCTCACACCGCAGCCGCATCTCACCGACGTCCAAGCCTTCCTTCTGCGCCGCGATCGACGCCGCCGCTTCTTCGGACGACAGGCTTGCGGCGTCGTGCATGTGCGTGCCGCTCTGGGTGAAGAGCGCCGGCGTCGTTGTGATTGTCCAGTTTGCGCGGCGGGCGACTTGGCCTGGTGGCAGGCGGGCGAAGAAGCGGTCCATGGACCTGGAGAGTTTGGGCATGTAGCTGGGGACCGGGGCGTGGATGGCGGAGAGCGGGAGGGAGAGTTTGGAGAGAGTCGAGAAGCCTGATGGGAAGGTTGTGCCGAATGCTTGGAGGTGGTAGGTTGGCTGGGAGGGTTGTTGTTCTTGAGGAGTGGCGGCGGTGGATGGTGGCGTTTGGGACGGTGAGGATTCGGGGAGGAGGATGAGGAAGTCGGTGTCGATGTGGGAGCTTAGAGTGCGGAGGGCTGTGAGGGGGTTGGCTTGATGCAAGGGGATGTGTTCGGATGTGATGCGGTTGAGGAGGTGGGTTGGTTGTTGATTTGGGATTGGAGCTGGCGACGATTTGCGGTCGTTGCTATCCCTCTCTGCTGCTGCCGTGGCCTCATGCTTGATGACCAGCGAGAAGCAAGTCGGGAATCGTTTGGGTAGATAAGTGCCAACGAGCCAGTCATACAATTCGAGGGCCGCCGGTTCTGCAACATAGTTACACGCCAGGGTAGCTTCTGGGTGATCGTCCATCAATTGTCGTCGAAGCTTGATGCGTGAGAGGTAGGTGTTGTCCATTTGCAAGAGATCAGACAGCGAGACCATCTCCAGGGCTGTAACGGAAGAAGAGTCGGTCAGTGGTATCCAATAAATCAACGTTGCATCGAAAGCTCCCTTACCCATCGTGAGATGATACTTCGGCTTGAACGGCCTCAACTTCACAGGCGGCGTAGATTCCCAATCAAAATCGTGAAGCGGTTCGATGTCTCGATACGCTCTAAGAGGATCGTCTTGCTCCGAAGCATTCTTCTTCTCGTTCGACGGAGGGATCGAAGTATCTATACCGCGACGATACGCCACATATCTGTGAATCAGCCAGAGGACGGCCGCCGACGCCAGTAAGGCGTAATAGTATGACATCTTTGCGAGACGAATGCGATCTAACGAGGAATTCGACCGAAAGGCTGTCCAAATTCCATGAATTCGCGTCGAATAGAGTTGTCAAAGGTCAGGTATGACTCTGGTGTTGAAGTGGAGTCATGGTCATGTTGTGCTCGATAGGGCAGGCGGGTTGCTCTCGGCGAACAAGGTTGGCCGCGGCCAGGGACAAAACTTCTACATCGGGAAGAATTGCTCAAGCTGGCTCAGAACATCGACTCAAACGGCTGCCGATAAAATACTATCACTCTCGGAGAATGAACAGTGCATGCGCCCCAAACGTGCTTGACATCGACGCAGCTGGCAAAGTTTGTGAAGTTGGAAGCTCACCCGCAATTCTATTTTGGAAACGCTGGATAACAACTTATTCATTACCAGAGCGTGAAAGGTTTACCATTTTGTGAAGATATCCATACTTTCTTGCTGCCACGAAACGCCATGAATATCCAGACACGGAGACATCTACATCCCGAGAAACACACGTCTCGAACCTGCAAGACGATAGAAGATGGCTTGGACCGTCAGTAACGGAAATCTCCAGTCAACAACTGCCGCGAAGTTAACCTGTCACTTCCAGAGCCGGACCTAAGCACATTGGCTAGCTGTCGAGCACCAAGAAAGTCGAGCAGTAAAGCCAACTTGTACAGCCGGCTCTCCCTCGAAGATGCGAGGCCGAATCTGCGGTCACTTGCACCGTAGCTATATTCCCTATGGGAGATGACATCGTAGCTCTCTAACAGGCGATTGAGCTGACTCTCTGGGAAATTCATGAGCTCAGAGAGTGCCACGGGTGTGGTGAAGTCGAAAGGGTATCGCCCGTCCATGCAGATTTTGGGCTGTATGAGAGTGCTTTCTGTCACTCGATCGATGGAGCTGTTTGCGACAGCTACATTTTGGTTGGTTCTGGACTCGTCAGTTCGAGATCTCAAGCCTGACGTCCGCAAATGCCATACTTTCTGACAAGATTGTCAACGTCTCGAGTACTGTGTCGACCGATGTTGCGACGCTCAGAGCGATAGCTTTGCCCGAATTGCGAATCGGCAAAATTTCTGCCAGGCAGAGGTTCTATGGAATGATCGTCGTGACGCAACGATCTCAAAGCACCGGTAGCAACGTAACGAGGGCTAAACAGATCGGTGTCCAGGTGGTAGACCGGGTGTGATGTGGAGCGAAAGACATTGGGGTCCATGTATGGACCGAACCTCAAATAGTTGTAGTTAGACATTGTTTGTCCGATCGTTCAAGAGCAAATCCGATCGATCCGTCGAGGATCTGTATGTGATAAAAGGTCCGAGATGCATGGATTTCAAGACCAATGTATACCCTCCGGTTCTCGAGAGAAGGCGACCAGTATCACCAATACGACGATGACATTGTGACCACGAGCCGGGGAAGGTATGTTGCCGATCCAGCCGCAGGGACGTCGCCTCAGCTCCAGGATGTACCTGACCGCCAAAGAACACAGAAGCCTTTTCTCCTTCTCTGCCGTGGAACTCCGGGGATGTCACTGGGGAGCTGCATAGTGACGCGGAATGGGGTCATTGGACACGGTGCAGGTGATCTCGGGGTAGTCAGCGTACATGGCCAACGCATTCGTGACAGTCGTCAATGCGCCCATCAAAGCACGATAGCAATCTGTCGTGTGAAGGTGGTGCTGCTAAGGCCCGAAGGACATCATCTTCTTGAACAGAAAGCTAAGGTCGGCAAAGCGGGCCCTGAAGATATACCGAGTGAGGGACAGGTGCACATGGCGGATGCCTGCAGAATCGTGTTTCAGTCCGAACGCACGCGGTGTCAAGTACTTGGGGAATGCAGCGGTAAATGTGAGACTACTCCCTCCGATACCGGGAGGCGACTATCTCTCGCAAGGTCGTCGGATCTCGCCTTTTCCACCCTTGAGCAAGCCTTGACATTGCACAGCAGAGCAAGGATATCATGAGAGGCCACTGTTGTCCTCGAGAAGTTGCATCGTAATTGCTACACGAACGATTTACTCGTCGTCATCGGGGAACTCGAAAATAGCGCGGCTCGTGGTGGCAGTGATTTTCCGCTTATGACCAGAGGGTGCTGTTGATGTGGGCGTGGCGACCGAGGTAGTTGTCGCAGCGTCAGCTTCCTGGATGTCTAAGGGTGTAGGTACCGGTACTCCAGCCACGCTGAACTGTCGCCGGTGCCCATCTGGGCGCTCTTTGAGGCTAGGAGCACGTGGGCGTTGTCGGCCACGCGCGCGGCCACCAATCTGCGGAAGCTCAAAGGTGGCCGATCGCCACAGGTAGAGAACGATGTCGTACACCAGCAGAGCTATCCACGGGCCGAATGTGACGATTGCAAGAAACAACTGGTGGTATATTAGTGGTCGGAAGGGTTGGGGAGTAAGCATTGGCAGCGTACAAAGATCCTGATGAGCCATAGTTCGAGGGTCTGCAGTGACTCTGGCAGCAAGGAGAAGAGGCCCATGGTGGTGGGTGTGGGGAGAGATATATCAGGGTCGGTGAAGAGTCTGGGTAGTATTACGTTAAGCGTTGGCGCAGTGGCGAAGGCAAGCTGGGTGGCGGCGTTGTCAAGGCGCGCGGCTGGCGGCAAGCTAAGGTTGATCTAGTGCGTGCGTCTCAACGAGAGCCTACCCCATGGGCACGCGAAGACTATTGTGACTACAGCAAACATTTGTCTGCATACGCAGAGGTCAGCGATGCAGTACGCAACTGCAAAAGAAATGGTTCGTAGGGCCGATGGCGCGGCCTCGAGTCATCGTCAGCCGTGAGTCGACCGGTGAGTGGTGGTGATGCCCGTTCTGGCCTAGGAGCACGGCAGAGGGTGGCAGAGCATAGCATGGCAGAGCTGTTGGAGGGGCAGAGCAAGCAGTTCAAGGCAACACGCAAGGCAGCAGAGCAGAGCAGAGCAGAGCAGGCCACCTCGAACCACCTCAGCCTGCCTGCCTGCCTGCTTGCCTGCCTGCATGTGCCTCTACTGCTGCGCCCGCCTTCTCTCTCTCTCTCTCTCTCAGCTTTCTTCCTTCCTTACTCTTCCACACTCATCCCATGAATCCTGCTACACATCCTCCTCCTCATTTGCTCCATCACACACACATGTGCCTATAGTGACGGCTCAACCTGTTCACTACGCTCGCCATGTCGAACTCCCTCGAAGATAGCGTCTTGCCGCTTGACTCTCGCCTCCACGATCAGGACCACGGCATGCACTACCATGGCCCACCATCAGACGTGCATCAAGCTGCCAATATGCCCCCAGTCGATCCGTTCGGGCAGAGGCGATCTATCACTTTCATCGCCTCTCTCAACGGCTCATTGGCCGGCCCTCGTGATTTCGTCTACTACGACACAACCCTCGACACAAACATGCCCGCCCTTGCCACCAACTCACTCCGCCTCTGCACCGAGCCAAATAATCTCCCGCCTGGCACTGACACTTTGACCTATCCCGGCTATCACCAGCAGATTGCCTCAGTCAGTGGTCTCCATGCCCCAATAATCGAGGATCGAAGCCCTCTCTTGGCAGCCGCGTTTGAGGATTCCAGATCCGGTCGGCGCCTACACCTCGAGACACTGACCTCAAGCACCGTCATGCCATTCCTCCGCTTCCTATACACTGGCTCATATGCACAATTTGGCGGCTGGGAAGACGTGCCCACATCCGTCTTGCTACATTGCAAGATGTACTGGCTTGCAGATCTCTATGACTTGCCCGAACTCAAATCGCAAGCCTATGTCAACGTGCTTCGCCAGTTTGAGTTCGGCTGTTCATCACCTGAGAAGCCGATCGACCTGTGCAGCGCTATCGACTTCTCTTACAAAACTCTTGCTAGCCACGACGCAATCACAGATGCAATCGTGCAATACTGCGTGACACGATGCTTGAGCCACAAACTGCATGAGGATCCCGAGTTTGAGGCTTTGGCTTTTAACGTGAGAGCTTTCCATCAAGACCTCACAAGAGTGTGCAGACAACGTGGCTACGAAGACGAATCTTCTGCCATCATTATTCGCCTTCCATACAAGCACTTTGCCCCGGATACCTATGCTTCCTTGGAGAACCCGCCAATTGCTGGCTTCGACGACATCATTCATCACTTCCACAGCTCAGATCGGTTCGATGAGGAGTCCACGCCCAAAGCCCGACAGAAGCTGGCGCCTAAGGGACAAGCATCTCCATCAGAGATATCGCGATCTCTCGGCGCTTCGAAACAGGCGCCCGCCGTGGCGCTTTGCGCGCAGCCAGAAGATGTGAAGCCAGAATACGTGAAGCCAGCCATACCTGCTGTTCCACTGCCCATCCGCCAACTCAACACCTTTGACCAAGCGCCAATACTTGCATTCTCCCAACAGGAGAAACCAATTAGTACCAATACAGTGTTGCCATTCCGTCAGCTTGACGATGCCTTGGCAAAGCTGAGTACTGCACCACCAAATCCCGGCTTCTTTGCACGACCGCCACCTCAAGAGGCTTTCAATGCAAGAAGCGCAAGGCCTTTCAATAATGGCAGGACACTCAGAGCTGATGCGCAAGAGAGTGATCATCTGTTTGCCGAGGAGAGCCCTTTTTGGCGCTCGCGTGTCGACAGATATCGTGAGAATATGGCGGCATCCAATCAGAAGGATAACACAACGAACGATGGCAAGATGCACTCACCACAAAGGCGACACGGCCACGGCTTCTTGGAGGCAAGACCAGCGAAGTACTCTTACAAGGCATTTCCTCCATGGGAGGCTCAACACCCCAACGACGTACCCACGTCGACAGAGGACCCATTCGCAGATTGCATGTCTTCAGAAGCGTTGCAGCTAGAAGCCCGAGGAAAGCTGAGTGAGAAACAACCGATTGCGTCTGAAGCATCCGAGAATGCAAAGGAAATCAAGCGCAGGAAGGTCGAGGGGCAAGACTGCAAAGGCTTCGATCCAGCTGATCATTCGCTACGCTCCACATCCCTTCAACTGCAGTCACCCCGCTCAGTGGCATCACCTTCGTCTAATACAAGCTGGGGACAAAGAAACGGGAAGAGTCGTCCCGTCAATCTGCAAAGTGCCAACGTTACGGATGTCGCACAATTCACACCCTCCAATGTCTCGCCTACACTTCCTCCAACAGTATTCGGACCGCCTCAGTCTGACACATCACCGAAGCAGGTGCCAAAAAACATGAACTCTGGGTTGAGATTAACTACCCCAGCCAACCCTGGCAATCATGCTCTCCAAGACTACCAGATGCAGTTGATGTTGCTCGAACAACAGAACAAGAAGCGACTTCTCATGGCGCGACAAGAGCAGGATAGTCAGCTGTCACATGACGAAATTCCTGCCGGAGCCACTGGCCAGTCTGCTCCAAACATGCCGCCTCAAGGCAGTCGTACTGGCGAGCCCTCGCCCAACCCGAACGAGACGCCAAGTACAACACCTGCTCCAACCATATTCAGCCAGGACAAAAATTCTGTTACAGGCACAAATGTAAGCAGAGTCGACGTGCCCGGGCGTGAAGTTGACGTACTGGAAGAATTCGACTTCGATGCTTTCTTGAATGCCGAAGACGCGACATCGGCGACGCAGACCAATCCTTTCTGGCAAAATCATCAAGATGACAAAGCCCAGATGGAGAGACTGATCAATGAGAACCGACGCCAGCAACTGAACGCGACGCAAAGACAGCGGTGTTTCTCCAGGGTGCACATTCCGACATCTGGTCATGATATTTCTACGGCGCAGCCTCAAGTGATGGTCTTACCGGCAACTACCCGGAAATGGTATGTTGTTCAGGTATCAAACTTGATATGTAACCTTACTGACGCGAGTCCCAGTGACGGACCGATAATTCCAACGATGGACGATCCACCCAGTCTTACTATGCAAGCGTCCTCTGCTAATCGCCCAGACCCGACACCTTCGGCTGACGGTATGGCCCAATCTGCGGGATCTCCTTCGGATCCCGAGGTCGATATGTGCGACAGCGACAGCGATTCGGACATGAGCTGGGTCGACGTGGCCACGACAGAACCCAGATCGACGGGCAGCACAAAGCCTTCCGATACAATTGTTGCCCTTCCTGCTATTGACTCCGAAACGGCTCGCACAGGCTCCAAACGCCGTTCCTCATCCTCTGATTCTGAATGGGACTTCTGCTAGCGTCCTTGTCGAGTGAGCGATAGTGGATTCGGGAATGATTTCATTGTGGAGTTCGGAATATGAGACGTTTCAAGAATGACAAAAGCTGCAGGTTGATGGATTAATGTCACTGGCATGGCAGGGAAAATGTTTGATTTTGGCATACAGTACACTTGCGTGTTTTTCGTTGGTGTGACTAAAGACATTTCGGATCTTGGGAATATGGACAAAGAAAAAAAAAACACACAAAAGAAGAAGAAATGACAAAATAGGAAGATGGATATGATACGATGACTGTTATGATAGAGTTTGACACTGCCATAGGCTTAATGAAACGATAACGATCTCGGCGAACATGCTTCAAAAATGCTCGTCACTCATCAAATTGAATTATTAAACATTGCACCATAAAGTCTCCCCTGCAAAAACCCGCATCATCATCTATGAAATGTACTTCCTTCCAACTCATCTAAAGCGCCGCCTTCGGCAGTCCCTTCGCCTCGCCCTCGTACCCAGCCAACCTCTTCGCCTTCGCCTCCCGTACCAACCTCTTCACCTCCTCCATCGGCAACTTGGCGCACAGCTCCGCCACCTCCCGATTCTCCTCCCGCCCCGTCTTAGCCTCCACCCACGTTCCCTTGGTCTCAGCCGTCCACCCTTCCATCCCGCCGCCCTCAACAGCTTCCCGCAAAAACTTGCCCCAAGACTTAACGCACTTCTCGCTCGCCGCCAGGTGTGGCAGCATCATGGCGAAAACGTGCGGCATCGCCTGGTACTCCTCGAACGCGACTTTGACGCCCTGCTGCGCCGCGCGCGACGCGAGGACTTTGATCTCGTCGGTAAGCATCTCCTCGCCGGTGTTGAAGTACAACGGCGGCGCGCCGGCCCAGCTGTCGGCGAGCATGGGCGAGACGAGCGGGTGGTCGAGCAGGCTGAGGTCGCAGAAGAGGTCGCCACGCGGAGGCGTTGTGGGCCAGATGCGGTCGGCGGGGAAACGCGAGACGGCGTCGTCGTGGTTGGCGGGTGGGAGGTAGTCGTATTTGGAGTTCCCGATGATGGAGGGCAGGGCGCGCGAGATGTCGAACCAGCCTGCGGCTGCAGAGACGGCGGCGGGGAGGGGCACGGCGACTTGGGCGCCGTTGAAGTTGAGTGTCGGTTGGGCGTTAGGGAATGAGCGCTGGAGGTGTAGGAGGAATTGGAGGAGGGCGAAGGCGAGGTTGCCGCCGGCGCTGTCGCCTGCAAAAACGATTTTTGAGGCAGGGACGGCTTCGTGGAGGGAGCCGGGAGGTGGGTAGATGAGGGATAAGTAGACCATCAGGGCATCGAGTACCTGCGAAGGGAAAGCTGCTTGGGGTGCGAGGCGGTAGCGTACGCTGCACACGCGGCCATTGGTTTCTTTGGCAAGGCGTGAGGTTATGGGTCGATGGGAACTTGGGTCGCAGAGATAGTATGCGCCGCCGTGGAAGTAGAGCACAGTGGTCTCGCCTGTGCGTGTCGGCTCGGACATGAGACGTTGATATTTCTCTGCTTCGCTGATATCCGGCATGGCCTCGTTCTTGCCAGCATCAGGACGGAAACCAGTCCATTCGACTTCAGTGTCGACCAGACTCGGGCGAGTGTACTCTACGTGACCCTCAGCCAGGCCGTCAATAGCCTTGAAGACCGCATCTCGAATTCCTTCTTGGTCTTCCTTGGGCGCCGGGATGGTCGCAGTCGCCACCCACGTCTTTCCCTTGACGCCTGGATCCTTGAGGGTGCTAGCTTGGACTTTACCGATAGGAGCTGGTCCTGAGCCGCCACTCATCAGAGATTGTAGTACTTGAACCGTGAGAGCCGTCTTCAAATCCCATTGGTTGCTGGTCTCCGTCATACCAAGCGTGTGCCATAAAGTCGTGTTCGCCAACGAAGGGATCTTCGGGACAAGGAGCTTCAGAACGCCGGGGTCCATAATTGCTGTATCTGTGATATATCTATCCGGGTACGCTGCTGCAGTGAAGCTGGAATATGAGAATGACACCCGAAAAAGTGTAGATGTTCCAGTAAGTGTTCTCGGAGGTGACAACAGGAGGAAAATAACAACAAGAGGAAAACAGCCCCAAGTACCTTTAGAAGAAGAAACGAAAGAGAGAGGGAGGACGACAGGCCAAGCGCACCAACCTTCCACGACTCAAACTAGTGTGGTACCTTGACCTCCTAGCCTAGGTTCGACAACTGCGAGGTGCGAGCCACGTCAACAACATCCCACCAAAAGGCTCAATCATCAAACAAGTGCGATTCCTGGCACGCGGGACGGCATACCGCCCTATCCGGCGCGCAGAGTGGCGTGTGTCGAAGTGGATGGAGGACGTCACAAGGGTCACGTCGATCAAGCGCGCGACACTAGAAGGCACCTTAAATCTCACGAGCCTCGGCAAGTGTGTCTGCAGTCGTCTTGCCAGTGAGCACGTGTACAGATCTAGTAAATGGACAATCTGGTGGAGATCCTGGATGTCTATGCGGCGCTGAGGGCCTACTCCTACTGTTTAATTGCGTGCATATGGATAGCGTGAGTGGGACTCGAATAACGCAGGTTATTGGCTGTGGTGAGGTAGCAAAGCGACTTGGCAGTTCTTGTTGCACCACCAGCATGGGTCGTGGGTTGCACGTGACCTGCCACAACCTCATGCATATACCTAATTCATCGCATTGAGACTAGGAGCAAATGATGGGGACGCCAGAGATCACACAATGCAGACCGAAGAATGCAAAGCGAAAATTTCCGACAGGCTATAGTCAAGGATCATGCTTGACGGACAAACACAAAATGCAGCACATCTCAAAAGGAACAATACAGACAAATGAGAATTGAGGTGAAACGACCAGTCTTCATTCGAGTTTTTCCAAATTTGGGTATACGCATTGTCTTACAAAAACACCTCACTTTTCATCTTCCGCATCAGCCGAACGAAGAATTCGCACAGCCCTGTGCTAGAGTACGCCGCCCCAAGAACGCGATGTAAAATGCCCCAGAATCAATCTTGTAAACGCTGCAAAGCCCGAAAAGTTGCCCGTGTTAAGGGGATTAGCAAAAGATAACACACGAAATCATGTTTTTTTGTCTGTTTTGTAAACAAGCGAGTGCGGCCAACGGGGCGGCCTGCTGTTTTCGGTGTCTCGCGCACATGTGTCCATGCAACGCCAGTACAGGGGGAAAAGCCATGCAGTCTGGTGAGTGCTTGTCCTTGGAAATCATGCAAAGGAGAACCATGGCGGAAGGCTGAGGCCATACTGATAAAAATTTAGACAAATAAAACAACTCGGGCCCATGCTGCCGTCACTCGACATCAGGCTAGAAGCATCACCTTCAAGTGCCTTCACAGCTTGGGCTCTGGTAGGGGAATCATTGTCTGTGGACTCGACGCGGCTCGTAAACGTTCGATTGCACCGAACACACTAAGCCGGCTTGGGTAGCTTCTCGACATTGACGCCGCGGGCGAGGATTTCTGTATCGAGCAGAACGTCCTTCTCCTGGTACAGCAGTTTGTATGCGCCACGGATGGTGGAGTCGCTGACGCCGACGACGTTGGCGATCTCCTTGGCGGACTTGGGAACTCCCATGAGATGCCCAGCCATGAAAATGGAAGCGGCCGCCGCAGAAAGAGGAGAGCGACCAGCAAGACTGCCGGAGTCCTTAAGCTTGGCTGCGAGCTGGATTGCGACGTTGGTGGTCTTTTGGTCCATGTCAAGCATGCTGCAGAAGCGGTTGCACAAGTCGCTGGGATCTTGACGATGTGCGCTGGGGTTGTAGGATTCTTGAGACACGACAGTGCCTAGAGAACATAAGTTTAGCATGGTGTGAACATCATCGAGAGTTAGTAAAACAGAAAACTTACCACCAGCGACCATGGCCGTGCTTTCGCCGCTCTTCAGTCTCTGATCATCACGCTCTCGGATGAACTTCTCGAGGGCTTTGAAAGTCCGGCCGATTTCCTTCTTGCTGACTCTGGTCAACTCCGTGACTTCACGGAACGTACGCGGAACATTGTTACGGCGGCAGGCAAAGAAAAGGCAACCAGCGATAAGAGCGTCCTGACTCTTGCCTTTGGCCAGACCAGCCTCGCTCGCATCTTTATAGATATGTTTGGTGGTGTCAGACACGGCACCTGGCAACTGCCAACCATCGCAAAGCGCGCCAATCTGCTTGTAGGCCACGAGCAGAGGCTTGTTGCCCTTCTCGACGTTGATTTTGTTCTGAGTGCGGTGCAAGTCTCTGGCTTTCCCTCCTTCAGCATAGGCAACACCTGTGTTCAATTGCGCGCCGTTGAGTAGAGCATTCGGCCCATCACCGACACGTGAAGGGTCGTCGTTGCCCTGGTCATCGTTGGAGAATGTACGCCACTCAGAACTGACATCGACGTTGCGCTCTGCCAGGACCAGGCCACAAGTTGTGCAGACCATATCACCGCTTGCGTGGTCCTCATAGAGCTGTGGTGGATCCTCGCGACACTCCTGACAGATCATCCTCACGTTCAAATTCTCACGCCATTCATCATCCTGCTTCTTCTGTACCGGCGGCTCTATGACCTGGCCGGGCGATAGCACCTGCGCCATAGTGGCTAGCGGCTTGCGGGGAGCGAGTTTGGGTTTCTTGAAGGTGTTCTCAAATCTCTCGGACGCTCGTCTCTTGATACCTTTGGAGGTGATACGGAGTTTGTGGTTTCGCGCGAAAGAGCGGACGAAGAGTGGAGAATACGTGGTGGCGGTGGTGCCGAGGGTTGCTGAGTCACGTAAGGCTAGGCTTTCGCCACGAGCGCTGGGTGATCGCAACTACGAGATCAGGCAGCGTTAGCCAGACGTGCTTCAGGGAGCGGAAGACGTGTAAGATCAAGTGCTTGTGATGAGGGAGAGAGTGCCGAGTTGTTTGGTGACGTGCGGTTCTTCGTCGCAAACAGGCAGCAATCTCAGCTCTCCAAAGACAAGCACTCACTTTTGCGCGGAGATGTCGTCGAGTATGTAATTAGGTCGCAGTCGCAAAGTAGAATACGGTGAGTAGAAGAGTTTCGCTGAGTTGTCCGGCCGTCGAACCAGTAAAGGCGTCCGTGAGAAGGCGGTTCTCGCAGATGTCGGCCGTTAGAGCACGCTGGCGGATCGCCGAGCAAGGCAGACTGAGCGGTGAGATCAGTGTCGCCGGTGCAGTGTTTGTAGGATGCGTGGAGCGTGGTCTGCGACAAGCAGAGCGGGTGATGATTAGAGGTTGGCGAGGGTGGTTGGAGGGTGGTGTAAGAGGCATGAAGTGGCTCGGGTAAGGAATGCTCATGGCGCTCGCTGACGGCTGACTGAGACTTCTGTCAGCTGTCAAGCGCGCTGCTCTTCTTCACTGCCACGACATATGGCCATCCCCGGACTCTTCCGAGCGGCAAGCTCGACCCAAAGGACGTCGCCGGTGCGCTTCCAGGTTCAGTTGAAGGAGGAGAGGCTGTCGAACGTATTCGTATCACCCGCCGCCCATTCCAGCACCAACCCACATCCGCCATCATGCTCTCCCAGTCGCTCATGAGGGCCTCGGTATGCCATTCACTGTAGGAATTGTGCGCGCGCGACCGTCCAGCTAACGACCTCTTCCCGCAGCGCCAATCGCTCGTCCGTGTCGCCCGCCAGCAGGCCATGCGCCGCACCTTCGCCGTCTCTGCCGTCGTCAAGGGTACGCTCGCCTCGCCAATCGAATGAATACATCCATCTCCGGCCCAAGAAACTAACCCGACATCCACAGCCGACCTCGTCCAGGACATGTACCTCAAGGAGCTGAAGGCCTACAAGGCGCCCGCCGTCAAGGCCTCCGACGCCGAGGGCCACGTTCAGAAGTTCACCCTGCCCAAGGCTCCCCCTTCCCCCGAGGAGGCCGACATTGCTAGCGAGCTCAAGGCCTACGAGAGCCAGGTGCCCGAGGTTGAGGGCCAGTCTGGTGAGGCCGGTGCGGCGCCCGTGGAGCAGGACTGGTTTGAGGAGCCCGAGGAGGAGGAGGAGGGTCACGCCGCCCACTAAGCGGTTTGACATCACCCGGATGAAAGAACGGAGACACAAGATATGTTAGCGAGACCGTTTGTACAGTATGGCAATACCATGAGGATGTTGTGTTGAGTGGAATCTTTAGAAAGGACTGCTCTTTTTAATCTTCCTAGTGTTAACATCCATCCCAAAACACTGCTTTTTCCTGCAGAGTATAATCATCTCCAAAGCCGATTACAAACAAGTAGTTGTTTGAGCGCGTCTTACGATTATGAAAGTGAACTACGTCAAGATATCTCAGCCAAAGCCTAAAAGTCACGTGAATAGACCTGAATGGCGACTAAGCAATCACGACAGTCACATCCGGGCTCCCCTTCTCAAAACATCTCAGATACCAAAATGTTTGCGTGAGGCCATCCATCTACTAGAGAACAAGCGATGAGAACAAATCCTATGTAAATCTGACTAGACTTCGGCATCGCACGAGAAACACACCCTTCAACTTTCAACCTCACAGCAGACAAGTCAATGGCATACTTGTCGTGACGATGGATGGTGATAAGATTTCGATTTTGCTTGCTCGTGACCACTGTCCTCAACAATGACCATACCGTCCAACTATCCCCTAGCCACTTACGCTCACATAGCATGCCCTCTTCTCTGCCCTACTCTCAGTCTGAGAATCCCATACAGTATACGACCGCCAGAAAATGGCACCGACGTCCTTTATAAAATCCATATCATCACCGTACCACTTGAACAGAGGCGAGAAGGGAAACCAGTGTTGGTCACTGGCTCCTTGCATCTTTCTCGCGCTTAATATCTCATCTCTCCCATTACGAAGCCGATATCCAAGTACCGATGGAAAGAAGACTGTCGAGACCGTATAGAGTTACATCCACACTATATCCTACTGTATGTTCTTCTTTACAACCTATGTAAACAGGAAGAAAACCGGGGCATAATCTGTTATCCTGCCTCTGAGAAGAAATGAAGAAAAACAAACGAGATTGAAGAGCATAGACATAGAGAAAAGAAACGAAAAGGTCGAATAGCCAGTACCAGTACCGATAGGACGAAGAGAAAAAGAATGTGGTACGCCGAACAAACACCGCACCGTACCAAACCACCAAATCCCAATGACCATGCTCCCAGAGCAAAGAAAATGAAATGGAGTACCTCAATCAATGTCTCGCTGTGCCCCTCCTCAGCTTCCCCTTCAGCTTATTCAAGCTCGTCTCCCGCCTGCCCATTCCCAAATCAATTTTCACCGCGCCTCTCCTCTCCTCCCGCCGCCTCTCGACCAGTTCCTGACTGACGTTGGCGAAACCGCCTCTCCTGCGGAAACACACTTCCATCAGCGTGTTGACGTCCAGCATGCTGCGAGGGCTCGTCTGCACGACCTGGAAAATCTCCATCGGGTCGTTGACGGGTAGAATCTGGCGCTCGGCGGTTTTGAAGATGGAGAGTGCTATGCGGAAGAGTGTCTTTGAGCCTTCGAAGAATAGGCAGTCCCAGACGCGTAGCACGGATTCGATCGGGAGGGTGCCGACGAAGAGAGACATGAACCACGCGGTTGTGGCGAGGCTGACGGTTGGGAGGCGGATGGTCTGAGGCGTGTCCTCTGCTGCGACGCCGCCGCCGGCGCCTTGGTCGTCGAGTTTGGCCCAGATGGTGGGAAGGGAGTCTTTGATGCAGGACATGAGCACGGCGATGTCGATGTTAGCGCCTTCAAGGGTCACACCGTGTGTTCCTGGAAGGTGCGTTGTCGTGACCATGGTGAGGAGTACGAAGGCCTGCTCCTCGTTCTGGTCGAGGAAGAGAAGAAGTAGGCCTGCGATGAAGTTGAGGGATTGACAGTAGCCTATTGATGGATTGTGCACGGCGAAGGCTTGCAAGACGCGGCGCAGAGCGCGTACGATTGGGACTTCTGGCTCTGTCGATTTGCGACCTGTGCCTGCAGTTGCGGCGGCCTGGGCAGCAGTTTGGTCTGGCTTGAAGCGTGCGTTGTCGGGGAACGTGCGATTGAGATCGCGCTCGATATGTTCGCGGTCGTTGTCGCTGAGTTTGCCGGCTTTCACAGCCTCAAGCAGTTGGCTGTACATGTTGGGATGCTTTGCCACGAAGTTTGGTCCGCCAGAATACCACCACCAAGCCGCTCCTCGCCACTCGGGTGGAACTCCCTTGCGAATGTATCGTTTTACTTTATCGCTTTTAGGCGGGAAACGGATTGGGTTTTCAGTGCTGAGGCCGTAGGACTTCATGAGAAGGTGCCACTTCTTGCGTCGACGTTCCAGGTGCTCGCTGTACTTCCGATCCCACTCGTCGTATGCCTCGACACTGACGTGATGGGACGCCTTCTTGAAACCATACCTATCGCGAGGCACAGGAGTAGGGATTGTAGACTTCGAATTGTCTGGCCGGCTGTCTGCACTGCCACCAAAGCTTTTGCCGGATACGATTTGCGTGGAAGTGCGATTCACATTCGGCGTCGGAGGCGCGAGGGCGTCTTCGACCGATGGTTTGATTCGATCCAGTAGACTTGCACTTTGGCTCCGTCGGTGCAAGAATAAGGGTTTGTTCACTGGCCGAGAATTGCGATATGACTGGGCAGATGAGGGCCTGTACTCCGTCCACGATCTTCTGCTTCTTCTGCTCGGTGCATCCATGCTTCGCTTTGAGATATCCAAGCTTCCCTTCACACTTTCAAACCCGTCCTCGTACATCCCAATCATGTCGTCAACGTCAAAGCTCTCTTTTCCTTGCTCCGTCTCAGGCCAGTTCGGATAGACATGAACGAATTCACTGTGCGAGCTGTGCCCGGTGGCCATGCTGCTGCGGTCCGTGGTGTACATGCTGTCCGTGTTGGCAAAGCTCGAATGACTGGTCATTCCCGACTGCGAGACCTGCCTTGACCCCTCCTCGAAAAGACCAGGCCTAATGGCGCTGATGGAGTCTGGAGTGTCTCTGCCATTTCTTGTGCTTGTGGAAGTCCCGCTCGTGACGCGATATTTTAAGCCTCGCAGACCCTCTCCCAATGACCTCTGATGCCGTAGCTTTTTGAATTTATCAGACAACCGCGGAGACGGTGGAGGGATTACTGGCGAAGAAGGTGATCTTTCGTTCTCAGTGACCGTGCTGCTCGAGCTCGGCGGCTCGGGTTGTTGGGTCCTCATGTCCGGCTGGTCTCGCATTGCCTGCACGCCTGGCGGCATTCGAAAGGGCCTCTTGTGTCGTTCATCTCGGCCCGCAAAAGCATGCTCTGAGCTCGCGGAGACGTTGTCGATGTATGGCGAAGGGTCCACCGGGGATGGGTTGAAGCCGTGAGAATCGAAGATGGGCCCGCTGCGGCGCTTGTAGCTTTGCTGCTGCAGACGCTGGGCAGAGGCTTTGCGCAGCGGCAGGTGTGGTTCAGGGCGGGAAGACTCGACGTAGGGCGAGTGCGGAGTGTTCATGGCCTGGTAGAGGGCCTCGGCGACGGACGAGCTGCTGCTGGGCTCCAGCGAGAGCATACGCGGGAGAGTGGATTAAGCGTGGTTGTGAGTGGACGGGCGTGCTGCAGGGATTGCCGACGATACCACGGCGTCGCTATAGAGGCGGAGGAGGAGGAGGGAGAGAAGCAGGAGAGGATCATCAACAACAGCCTTCCGCCTCGTCGTCATTATTTTCGGGGCGTGGCGGCGCTGGAGTGGTGCTGCAGTGGGCGTGGTGGTGACGAGGGAGCAGGTTGCACAGCAGCAGCAACAGCACAGAAAGACGGACTACCGCACGCCTGCATGCATGGACGGCGCAATTGTTTGCAAAAACGCACCGCTGTGAGGTCTAATGAAGACAGGAGCACGCTTGCGAGCCTAGGGCTGCTTTGAGGCATCGAGCATCATATAGTGAGATCACGGCTCAAGGAGGGAGATTGGGTGCGGTCACTGCAAACTGCCGTTTCAAGTCAATGCGCGAGCGTTTGCCAGCTCGAACGCCCGTTTGCCCTCGCACATCCTGGTTGGCCGTGCTCGGCTTGCAAGCGAGCGAGCAGGCCGCTCGCCGTCTCACTTCCTACAACCCACGAGGTTCGCATTGACCGCGTAGGGCGGCGGCACGTGAGCCCGCCGGACATTGCACTGTGCGTAGTGCGGCGATCATGCGCTTGCAGAATATTCCATTCATTCTTCTAGCGGCCTCGCAAAACAGTAGGCTGAAGCTGCAATGTAAAAGCAAGCCTGCAGATCGGTGCGCCCAGAACGCCTAATCATCCACCATCTTTGCCTCGTATGTATGTAATTGCACCCGTGTGCTGGTCGCATGTCCTGGTGTGACGCAACGCATGATTGCTCTCCCTGAGCATGCACGCTTCGAATCGTGTCCAGAAGCCAATAACAACTCACGCCTTTCCCATGCCACGCTAGTAGTCGACACTCCATCGCCTTCTCGCAAGCAATCCGCAACACTGCGCCTTCTGGCCTTCTTACGCGCCCTTGGCGTACCTGTTCACCCAGTCTTTCGCATTCTTGTCAAAGGCCGCCCTGTCGCTCTTGAACTGGTCCGCAATACCCGTCTCCACTGCGTCATCCGGCTGAGGAGCCGCAAGGACTGTCCTGACCAGCGCGAGCACATCCCTGATCTTGTTTGGCGGCTTCCACTCGTCAGAACGCAGCATGCCCAAGCACATGGCGCCTCGATCATCATTCGAGACATTTGGGTGGTAAATCTTGGTTTTGAAGCTGATGCCCGGTGGCTTGAAGGGGTAGTCTTTGGGGAGAGTCACGTGGATCTTGAAGTTACCGCCCTGGTGGAAAATGTCAGTGTTGTTGAGGGTGTCTACTGAAAAAAATGCTGGACGAACCTCATAGACAGACTCGGCTGGGCCTTGCATGGTGACCTCCCAGTTGTTGATGTCATGCTCTGCATTGATAGTACATCCCGCGGGCGGCTTGGAGTTGATATCGGCCAACTCCTGTATGGAGCGTCAGTCGAACGTAGTGAAATGTGCATGTGTGCAGAAATGGCCTACCTTGAGAATGCGCTTGTTCTGGGCAGCCATGATGGGCGACGCTTTGGTTCTTTCTTAGCGAATCGGTAAAGCAACTCGGTGTTGCGAGCTGAGGTAGATGAGGGATGAGATGTTCAGGACGTCTGGCCAGAGCAAGTTGTATTAAGGTGTTTGGTGAAAATTCCCTAGAGTGAAACGAGTAGAGCGTGTTCAGTAGTTGCATTACACGCATGCGCTGCGGGTCACTTCTCATGACATAATTCGGGACAGGCGCCCGCACGTGAAAGCATGGCCTCCCCGCGTCTGCCGCTGCGCTCTCTTGATTTAGTCCGCCGAGTTCGCCCAGTCATCATTACCTTAAGGCAGAAGCCAATTCATTCATTCACTCTAGCCATTGGTGCATGTCAGTCACTTTGCCCCCTCACAACGAAACATACAGCAGTCACTCAGCATTGTTCAGGATCCGTAATTCACACAAAGACCTCCGCAGTCACTTGCAACCTGCAGACGAGAGAAATCAACAATGTCTCTCCAAATAGCAACCGGTGTTGCCTCAGCTCTCAGCTCCGTGTAACATCGTGATTGGGCCTTCACGTGCATACGTGATAGAGCCATCCCAGATTGGGCGTCGACGAGGCTTAGCCCTGCACGCCAAAGGCGAACAGAGCAGGGGTACGCGACGTGTATATAAACTCGCGCCCGCCCGCCATGTTGACTTCCTCTCGTCACCGCTGCAGCTAATCATCAAGTCGGAGGGTAAAGTGGCCCTCTCGGCTTCCAGCAGCGCGTCTCGATCGAACCACCACTACCCACCACGCTCTCTCTCCCGAAATCACGACAATTCCCTCGCTCGTCTGGAACCCCAAATCGATCGCATCCCGACTCGCCATGTTCAAACGTTCGTTCGCCGCGACGAAGGATCGCGCAGGCAAGGCGAGAAAGGTGTCGAAGCGTTCATTTCGCGACGATGCCAAGCAGCGGATGCGCGAAGCGTTGAACGAGGCCACAACGCCTGAGACGTCTCCGTCGATCGGAGGCGCTTCACCCAAGCTGAACAGCGCCATCGTTACGATCGTTGTCGGCAAGGACCAGCGTCTGTTCGCCGCCCATGAAGATGTACTTTCTCGATCGCCATGGTTCGCCACGGCATGCCGAGACCAGTTCTTCTCGGCCCCAGGCCAACGCCGCATCAGTCTCCCAGACGAAGAGCCAGAGATATTCAGTGCCGTCCTTGAGTATCTCTACAAGAGCGACTATTCTCCGCGTCTCCTACACGACAGGAAGCGCAACACATGGTCGCTCGAGGACCTGCAAGATCCGATAATGGCTCCCCGTTCGGAACACCCGGACGACCCAAAGAAGTTCGTCGGCTTCAATGAGTCTGCAACAATTTATCACCATGGCGTGGGTGACTATGTCCTTCGGGACACGGTCATCTACTGCTCCGCGCTTCGTCTCGGCTTGCCAGACCTCCAGCGTCTTGCTCTTCGCAAGCAAGGCCTTCAGACTGGTATTGACGTGGCAACTATCCTGCGCAGCGCACGATTCGCATATGCGAACACGCCAGCCAGTGACTCCCGCCTCAGAGCCCACTACCTAGCACTCATCATCCGCAGTCGCAAGACCTTCAAACGCAGCGGCACGATGCAGATGGAGATGGAGAAGGGTGACACGCAGTTCTTTTTCGATTTGTTCGTGGCCATGTGCAATCACATTGATGATATCTCGGAGGAGATCGGGCAAGTCTCGCCTTCTCATACTTCTGTGCGCTGATCACAACAGTCGTTTCGCTTTTTGCGTTGCTTTGTGCTATTTGTCGCATCTTTGGTGTTAAGGTTTAATTGCTCGTAAGCCGTTGCTAACAGACTGACTCGAGCAGCCACGTCCAATCACCCAATATCACCAAGTGATTGCGACATGCCCAATTCACAGCACCAATGAAATTCAACAAAAATAAAAAAAACCATGGATCTTGCTGACTTGTACTGGTCGATTATTTGCATTACCACTCAGACTGCCAGGAGGACTTCTTGCGCTGCCGCAAGCCAGCGAAAAGCCCTCACATCTCTTTTCCGGCGTTTGGGCTTCTCGCTACTCTCGGCTGTAAAAATTTCCTTCACAGACTGTATCGGATCGAGTTTGCGACCAGCAGCAACGCTCTCTCTGTTTCCCTGTTGTTGCGTGGCGAACATCATTCAAAGAAGAACACGATTTTGCGTTGAACCCCACTCCATTCAACTGCTGCCACATCGTCGAGGAAAAGAGTCTCATCGAAGACAATCACGCGACGATCGCCCAGCAATTTCACCAGTCCCAGCCGCGGCTGCCTTCGCGCAACACATTTCCTATGGACCTGTCATGTACGAGAATTTGCTTCTATCCCAGACTGCTGAACCCCAATCTTACCGCTGCCTCTCTGCTTCAAAGCTGGGGTGAAGCGATGGTTGTTGTGCGCTGGTGACTTTGTTGCGTTCCGCTCACTGGTTTGAGAGAGCGCGATGGAGCTGCAATTCTGTGCCACAACACTTTTCTGACCCTTTGGCCTTGACGTTTTGGGGAGATACTGGAGGCGCTTGCGGAGGAATGCAAGTGCGGATGGGTGATATGCCTAGGTGGTTGTAGGTAGCTGTACCTCTGTCTACTTTTTGTGGGCGATGAGGTGGAAATGAAGACCGTCGGCCTATCTTGTTTCTCGTTCTCGCCGCTGTGAACCCTCTACGCTCCAGATGCCACCTGTCTCGCTATCCCGTTATAGCGGTAAGTTCCGTGTAAGCCTACCACCAGTCATACACAATGACAACCACAACCTCAGCGACGTCTTGCCAGCCCAGGACTGCACCTTCTCGTCGCTTCCAGTACCTGTGACCTGCCTGGCTATTCTCATAGCTGCTTCCCGTAAGTCTCCCATCAGTCTGTCCCGTCGCCGGAGGCCAAATCATATATCTCACAGGCACAAACATTGCGAATACCACCTCTACAAGTCGTACGACTGCACCTGTATGCCAGTGAACCATACTGTCGTCGATGGAAACGAGTCGATGATAAACATGACGAACCAAGAAGAGCGTCGCTGCCAGCCAATACAGGGTGTGCATGGCAATCGGCGGGTCAAGCATCCTTCCTCTCAGAGACCGACGAGCATGTGCCGACCTTTCGTTCAATGGCGCCTGGAAAGTTCCGGACACCACGAAAGGTGTCTGCTCGGTACCATAGAAGAATGAGCATAGCACGCAATACGTGTGGTCTGGGAGAATTAGTAAGCTACTCTCCAAAGATCCCGTTTGTCGTACTTCAGACTCACATGGTGCCATCCAGATGTTGTTTCGCAGCATGTTGATCGCGTTCTGCCTTCCGACGCTCTCGTATGTGACGTGCTGCCACAGTTTCGAAGACAGCCATAAGCACAGGAACTGCCAGCGGCAATCGTTATGCTCTCTCCTTAGGCCAGTGTCGCCGAACCTTTCTACGCAGATCGGAAGCGCCAGCATGGAGATCGTCGGTAGTGCGTGCAGGTAGGGCTTCACGGCGTGCAGGAAGCCCACCCAACGGACGATGTTTGTGCTTCTTGACATCGCTCCGCTGCGCGAAATGAAAAAGCGGAATCTCTTTCCGAGGAGGAGGTTGCCCATCGTCTGAGAGATTCATCAGTTCGTCTGACCCTCTCGTCGAATCAATCGGAAAGATCCCTTACCCAGCGCATCCGTTGCGCGACGTACGCATGGAACGACCCTGCTACGACTCCAGACTGAAGCTTCTCGTTGACGTGAGCAGTCCTCCAACCAGCACCCAGCAAGGTGAACGAACAAACAACATCTTCGTTGATATTGCATAACGGCCATTCACCAATCGAATCAAGCGCCGCTCGGCGCATCACAAAACCAGACCCGCAACATTGACTGCATCCAAAGCGTTCTCTCAGCGGCTCGAGGATTTGAGCGAAGACACCAGTGTCTTGTCCTAGCAGGTCTCCCGCGGGCACGTTATGAAATTGCTGCGGCGGGCCTGCCATCGACAGCTGCTGATCGTTCTCGAGCGGGCGAACCGTACGTTCTAGCCATGTTTCTCCGGGCACCATGTCTGCGTCGAGGACGGCGATGTATCGCGAGCCGCCGTGGGCCTTGAGTGTCGTGGAGAGGCCGAAGCGGATGTTGCCTGATTTGTAGTGTGTGGAACCTATGGTTTTCTCGCGCGATAAATGGACTACAGGTAAGCTGCCCGGGCTCGTGAGACGCAAGTTGTGGTCGAGTTGTTCGATTGCTTCTCGGAGACTGTCGTTTCGAGCGTTGTCTAGGACGAAGACTTGATAGGATTGATCAGGGTAGATCTGGGACGCTGCGGCTCTCACGGTTTTCATGACGACGTCGGTGCGTTCGCCGCATGTTCTGGTCGAGCTCGTCAGTACAAGTCTTTGAATTTGAAGCGACGGTCGAGCGGACGTACGTGATCAGAACATGCACCGTGGCATCGGGCGGAATGGTTGATTTGGTACTGCGCGAGCCGCAGTGTGAAGACCTGGGCGTCGACATAAGTAGAATGGTGAACTCGAGTATGGCGAATAGGTCTGGCACGGCGAGCAGTAGTTCCAGGAATGACAGGATCCAGATTTGGGATGATCGGGAGGAGACGCATATCCGCCATTTTGCAGATAGATACCATGCCCAGCTACAGAGCAACGCCGAGTGAATGATAAGTTGCCGTGATGAGGGAGAGGAAGAACTGGAACTCGCACCAGAGTTCTTGTTTGGCTGGAATGAGAGATGCTTCATCGTTGCTGTCGATTATGAGTGATTTGCTGGAGGTGCGAGCATGTATTGGATTTGACAACAAGATCTGTAATGATCTTCTTCTCTTCTTAATGCATGGACTGTGGCGGAATAATTGAGTCGGTCCGTTTGTCAGCGTGTACGTACCTGTTGTACAGCTGATCGTTCGCATTGACCGGTTTCGGTTTGCACTCGTGGATGAGCGACTCAAGTGTAGATGCTGTGCATGTGTATGACTCGCACGTGCATGCATGTGACATCTGGAGCATGGAACAATATGAAGTTCGCTGCGTCGCTTTAGATGTCACATACATGCACGCCGACAGTCTCAATGGGACATTGATCAATGAACCTCTACTCCGTTCACATGGTGGGAAGATTAAAGATAAGGGTATCGACACTTTAGGGGAGGACCTCTTCTTTTCGTCCATCGCGGCGACCACCAACCATATGTCACTCGCCCTCGCGTGATACTTGGCGGCCAGAGACCTGGTTTCTAGGCAAATGTTGAGTACATTGTGATCGAAAGCTTGAACTACGTACCTTTTGTGTTGCTTGAACCTGACAATCTCAATGGTTCTTCGATCTGCAGTGAGATTGGGGGCACTGCAGCGCGAGCATGGCTGAGGGCATACCGACGCATCCATAGCCACCGGTCAGAAAGCCTCCCAGGATTGACCAAATACCTGCACGACGCAATTCTGTAAGATTCTGGAATCGCGCTCCTTACGATGCAGATCCACGCCGCCACGGGGAGCAGCAGCAGCGTCTCAGCGGCAGTAGTGAGCTCATTGTCTATCTGCGTGAGCCGAGAGCAGTCTATCAGATACTAAACAGGAATACGAATGTATACAGTGTCTCAATGGTGTGAATGAGAGTAGAATAGTGTCCAGGTTGGAGATGAAAGGTTAACAAAGAGGAGCCCAAAAGAGAACAAGTGAAGGAAAGGTTCCATGTCTCTGAGCAACTCAGCGCCGCGCTGCCCGGACATTCGACTTCGGCTTCTAAAGCTGCGGCTCCTAAGCTTAAAACGCGACAGCAACGGCGACGCGAAAGCATTGCATTGCGCTTGGGCAACTCGGATCCGCTACCTCAACACCGCGCGGACAGAGTCACCTCTTCCACCACCATGTTCAGCAATACCGCCGGCTCGAGCCTCTTTGGCGGCGCCGCCAGCACGAACAACAACAACAACAACAACACCCAAACACAAAACACCGGCGGCGGACTCTTTGGCGCAAAGCCTGCCGCAACACCCTCGACTGGAGGCGGTCTTTTCGGCGGCGCTGCAGCAACTCCAGCAGCCTCGACTGCTGGCCAGACAAGCGGCTCACTCTTCGGCGGCGCACTGGGCAGCACAACACAGCCTGCGGCTACAGGCACTGGAGGCGGTCTGTTCGGCGGCGGTGCTGCAGCAGCAAAGCCTGCGACTACCAGCCTTTTTGGTGCCACACCGGCTGCGACCAGCCAACCTGCTGCGACTTCGACTGGAGGTGGACTCTTTGGCGGCGGCGCGACTGCAAAGCCTGCTACCGGAGGTCTCTTTGGCGCATCTACTGCGCAGCCTGCCACTTCACAACCCGCTTCTGGAGGATTGAGCTTGTTTGGCAACACCCAGAATCAGACTCAGGGTCAGGATGCCGGCAAGAGCCTGTTTGGCGGCTTGGGACAGAGCACAACAAACAGCAACAACAACCAGAACCAAAATCAGAACCAGCAAGCAGTGACTGCCGAGGCCGCTCCAGCCAACCCGGCATACTTCGATCAACTGCTCGAGCGTGGCAGAAAGAGACAGACTGAGGAGCGCATAACACCCTTTGGCGAGCTCCCGGCTCTCGAACTTGGGTTGGCGGACATCTCGCGCAAGGTCAGGAACTTGGGACAAGGCGGACCGTCTGCAGGCCTCACTCGTGGCGGCGACGCTAGAGCACACTACCTGCTTTCAGCATCTGGAGTCAACACTGGCCAGGCTCTTCGCGATCTCGAGAGGCTCGCTGAGGAGAGCGTTCCTCTAGGTGCGGCTTCGGACCAAGCTGCTGGTGCTGCAACCGGAGTCAGGTACAATCTCACCCGCAGACACCACGATGACTTCCAAGCCATGGTCGACGGCCGCGTGCAGAAAGCTCAGGATGACTTCAACAAGATGATCGAAGGGAAGCTCGAGGGCGTCGACTGGGCGTCACAGTATCAGCGCATCTACGAGCACTTTGGTCTCAAGAAGCCCCAAAGCGCTGACAACAGCGCAAGCGAATCATTTGCCCCCAAAGAGTCTGGCGCTTTCGGTCGCACGAGCAAAAGGAGAAGCAGATTTGGAGCATCAGTGGCAGGCAAATCCTTTGGCGTCCCTGGCCTCGCGCGTTCTGTCATCGGCACACCTGGTGCCAGAGGCGTGCGTCAGAGCCAGTTCTCGGATGTGCAGGAGAAGCTACCTGCTGAAGGCATGCGCGTTGTGCCTGAAGACCGCATCCTGCGCATGAAGCAGAACAAGTACACCGAGCGCGTCAAGGAACTTAACATTGCCCGTATCCAGGAGCGAGCATACCCCATCTTGAACAAGTTTGCGGATGTTGAGTCTGAGCCCTCTGGCGAAGACACCACTAT
The DNA here is from genome assembly GCA_001553865.1 of Cladosporium sp. BSL10. NCBI lineage: Eukaryota > Fungi > Ascomycota > Dothideomycetes > Cladosporiales > Cladosporiaceae > Cladosporium > Cladosporium sp. BSL10. Next base: position 216,387 of record LJJI01000016.1, read on the forward strand.
GCTAGTAAACGCATTCAAAGCTCTCGCAGAAATCACAGGCGAGGACGCCTCGAAGGAGACTTGGGCAGAGCCTGGTGCTATCCAGCCACGACAATACGCCAGTGACTATCTGGACGAAACGCCCAACGCCAAGGGACCTAGCGATATACGTTCACGCATCATAAACGGCTCTCGCTCTTTCCTCGAGAAGGCCTACTTTAGCCAGGTTGAAACTACTGTGGTGAAGAATCCTCGGGAAGCCAATGTTGGCGGAGTGCCGACTTCACTTGCAAAGGTCAAGGGCTATGCTCGGGTCAGAGCAGCTCGCCGTGAGCTAGGACCCGACCTGGAGATCCTACAGAAGGTTAACGACGATCACTGTTGGGTTCTCCTCTTCTACCTCCTGCGCTGTGGTCTTGTTCAGGATGCCCTGGCGTACGTCGAGGAGAACCACTCCGTTTTCCGCAACCTTGATCGCAGATTCACCTCATACTTCCGCGCATATGCCACCAGCCCCGAACGCCGTCTTCCACCAAATTTGCAGGGCGACATCAACAACGAATATGCCCAGAAAACGAGAAATGCGCCGGAAGATTCCATGGACCCTTACCGCTTGATGGTCTACAAGATCATTGGCCGCTGCGACCTCAACAGGCGCAACTTTGACAACGTCAACAGCGACATGATGGATTGGCTTTGGCTGCAGTTCGCACTTGCACGCGAGTACAGCCGCGTCGACGAATTTGCGCATGAGGCGTACGGGCTTGATGAGCTTCGCACCTCTATTAAGGATATCGGCGACCGTTACTTTGGCCCTAACAGCGACCTCCCTAATGCTCCCACAACCTTCTTCTTCATGCAGATTCTTGCCGGTCTGTTCGAGAAGGCCATCGCCGATTTGTACCCCAACAACTACATGTCTGCGGTACACTTCTCCATCGCTCTCGACTACTACGGTCTGCTTAGAGTCAGCGACATCAACAGCAGCGACGACCTGCTCACTTACACCACTCGTCAACAGCCGCAGATTGCCTTTGGTAGCATGACCGGTCTCTACACACGCGACTTCCGCACTGCCGACCCTGCAGGCGCTGTGGACTACTTGGCTTTGATCTGCCTCAACGCTGACCTTGAAGGCGCCATTGGCAAGGCTCAACGTGAGCTTTGTCACCAGGCACTCACGGAGCTCGTCCTTGAGACCCGCGAATTCGCTGCCCTACTTGGTGATATCCGTGCCGATGGCCAGCGTATCAAGGGCTCTATTGAGCAGCGTCTCCAGCTTATTGGCATCGAGAACGAGCTCGAGTTCTTGCGCCATATTACCCTTGTGGCTGCTCGCACCGCTGAGGACCAGAGCCGTACCACTGATGCGGCACTCCTTTACCACCTCGCAGAGGATTACGACAAGGTCGTTCAGATTGTCAACGATGCTGTGTCACTCGCCCTTACAACCGAGCTCGGCGATGCACCTCAGCGTCTCACGCCACTCAAGCCTCGCCAACGCGAAGGCGAGCAGGTTCCTCGTGAGATGCAAGGCAGCTTGAGCTTGACGGCCGTCGATGACCCAGTTGAACTCTCTCGCAACTTCCGCCAGCTCTACAACTCTGCTGCCATGTACTACGGCAAGATCAATGAGAACACCGCCGCCAACCGCGAAATTCTGCTGCACCTCGCCGATGCTCGTCGCGCCCTGGAGGCTGGCCAATGGCCCATTGCCGTTGACGTAAGTTCTTTTGTTCCTACAATTAGTGTCGATCCTCGAACTAACAATCTCTCACAGTGCATCGAACGCGCAAAGGTCCTGCCCACCGACACCGCCGGCAACATGACCGCCATCCGCGCCAAGGCACAGGCTTTCAACTGCATGCAGCCCGTCGTCGCGCGCACCATCGGTCACATCATGATCTGGGCCGTCATCGCTTTGGCGAACGAGCACGCCCGTCTGAAGGGAGCCGAGTTCGAGACTCCCGCGCAGCAAAACGTGATCGCGCAGTGCAAGAGTGCTGCCAAGGACATCATGGTGTTCGCCGGCCTGATCCGGTACAAGTTGCCTGGGCGCGTTTGGGAGACTTTGGCTCAAGCCGGACAGGAGTTGGGACAGTAAGTGAGGTTGTCGCATGTTGTGGAAGTTGGGATGTGAGATACCTTTCCAATTGGGTATTGAGAACGTCGATGAGTGGAGACACACGCTCAAAAAATCCAATTGTGTAACATTAGTGCAGACACGGAAGTGTCAGAGTTGGAGGGCGACCATGTTCGATGAATACGTTTCTGATGCTGCCAAACTCCTTCCTGCCTCATTCTAAAAGTCATGACGTGGAACGTGTGTTAGGTTCTATCGCGCCCAGATCTCATGGGATACTAGGTTAATTATCATAAAACTATTGCTCGCTCGGGTATCACTAATTCCCTGAAACTGCCTCGTCCCCTCCGTTTCCTCATACTGCCTGGACGACTGCCACCACCGCTCTCCATGCTCGTGCCTATGCCCGAATCCAAGAAATAATCCCCATCCTCATCCTCGTCATCTGCCTCCAAGTTTGTAAGAGGCGGCACGTCCTGAAGCCGCACTCCATTGCTAGGATCTTCTTCTTTCTTCTCTTCCTTGATTTCTGGCGAGCGGAACCGCAGTGGCTGCTGATTCGACAGTGTAGGGAATGTCCGCTCCGTATCTGACAGGAACCCGCGCTCTTCATCATCCGACGTTACTTCCTCTTTGATCCGCACCGGCCTCTGCTCTTCCGTCTTGAATGCAGGGCCGAGATACGCTATCAACACAGCCCACGCGATTCCCGCGAACACCATCTCCACTCCCCAGAACAACCCAACAAACACCACCGCGCTGATCACCCGGTGATTGTACATCAGCCATCGCAGCCCGCGGAATCGCGCGTGGAAGATGGCTTTCGCGGAATAGATCTGCATGCGCTCAGAGCTTTGGACTTCAAGTTTGAGGGCCGTGGGCACAGAGGAGCTGCCGCGTGCGAAGCTCGTGCGCTCGAAGACGTCGATTGTGAGGCTCTCGCTTTCGTCCCGCACGCCGAGGAGGTACCAGGGGAGCTGCGTCACGCGGTGCAGCATTTCGACGGGCAGAGAGCGGTAGTGCAAACTTGCTGGGCGGCGTGATCGGGCGAGCACGGAGGCAGCCTCGGAGTATTGCGAAGTCGTTAGACCATCTTTTAGAGTATCCAGAATTCCTGTAGAGCCCAGCAGTGAGACGTCGAGCATGAAGTTGCCGACTTCGCGGTTCTTCCTCGTCCGCGGTAGCTCGATTTCGAGTTTCACGTCGTAGGCCTGCGCGCTGACGACGTCTCCTTCCAGACTGACTGTTCCGTGTGGAAAATGGTTATATGCTCTGCCGAGACCATGCTCTTGCCCTGCAGGGTATACGTCGTCCCATTGCAAATGGATGTCTCGCGAGAAGCCAATGCGCGGGACGTAGCTCCAGTAAAAGAGCGTGTAGGCCGTGGACGCGGCTGCGAGGAGGAAGAGGGCGGTGATGAATATGAGGGCTGTTGTGAGGTAGGCGCGCAGAGCGGGCTTGGAGAGGACTATGCGGAAGGGTTTGAGGATGATGCTCTGTAGTTGCATGTCAGGCTGGTGGTCACTTGGCTGGGAAGCAGTGAAGATAGAGTAGCGGTACCTTTAGCAGACCCAGGAGGGTTGGTCGCTGTTTATGTTCCACCTCATTGTCGTGGCGGTATCTGGAAGCCATGCTTCGCTGCATCGCGTTGTTTCGTTGGCATGGTGTTGTTCACATGTTTATCACGTTCAGGGAACATTGGATGTGACGTCGCGCAAAGCGTCACCAGAGCATGCTGCACAGGTCTGGATACGGTGTACCGGTGTCGATGCTGACAACATCACATCCATATGCTCCCTTAACAATTGCCTGTAGATAGAGCTATATACCTACACGTACTTGATATGGTTGTGATATCGACAGCTATGCAATATTGGCGTGTGACAAACACTCTTCGCCAGGAGTAGACTTGTATGGACATTCTAGCAAACGAGCTATCGCATGCAAAGTTATGCGCATGTTATCTGGCATTTTTGATGCATCCTACTAATCGACAGCGTATTCCAGTCCTCTGAAAACAGTGGAGGGCTCCCTTTTGGTATTTGTGATACTTTCTTGTGGTGTTTGCCCGACAGTGTGGAAATTGTGTGAGATTTCCGTGACTGTGGACTTGTCCGACATTCTGTGGTAATTTTCCGAACACCGCATGCGCGTCTCGTTAAAGCATCGTAAATAACATGCTCATCATTGGACAGAGCTCACCCTGTAACCCCATGACCTGTGAAGTCTAAGCTTGTCAAGTGACATTGTAAGGCTCAGGGTCATGTATATATTAGACAAAGAAGGTCGGATGGATTCAATGTTCAAGAAGTTCATCGACTCAAATACCAATTCCCAATATGGCTACTACTACTACTGAACTGCTGCCACCAAACGTTCCAGCTCCTCCCAAGATCGCACCTGAAAATGATTCGTCAGGGTCAGACAACTGGTCTCATGGCCTCAAGTCACAGTGGCCAGTCGCTCTAGATCTCGCGGGCTCAAACTTACCCTGTCGCCTCGAAGGTGAAGTTGAGAACTTGGTGTGTCCGTTACTGTTGTTCTGTTCGCTTTTCATCACAGGCTCATTCGTTGCAGGTCGTACTCGGAGAGATTCCCAAGGAGATCGATGGCTGCTTTTACCGAGTAATGGTAGATCCATTTGTACCACCGCATCCAGACAATGTCCCCATCGATGGAGACGGCAATATTTCTGTCTTTCAATTTCACGATGGCAAGGTTGATCTCAAGACGCGCTACATCGATACCGAGAGGCTCAAGTTGGAGCGAAAGGCGAACAAGGCGATGTTTGGACTCTATCGAAACCCGTTCACCCACCATCCTTGCGTTCGGTAGGCAGAAACGGCAATATCAAGCTCGATCCTTAGAACCATCAGTCTGACAGCTTTGACAGTACTGCGGTAGACAGTACCGCCAATACAAATCTGGTCCACTGGGGAGGTCATCTGCTAGCGTTGAAGGAGGTTGCGCTTGTAGGTATATCTCGGCAGGAGCTTGTTGCCATCAACTGACATCCCTCGCAGCCGTATGCAGTTGACCCAATTACACTGGAGACCAGATGCTATGATCCGTTTGGCCAAGTAAAATCCAAAACATTTACAGCACACCCGAAGTACGATCCCTACACTGATGAGCTGGTCGTGTTTGGATACGAAGCGAAGGGTTTGGCAACGTCTGATGTGGTAACCTACACCATCGATCGATCTGGAAAGGTCAAGAATGAATTTTGGCTGCACCAACCGTACCAAAAGCCAGGCTTCATACACGATTGCGCTATTGTAAGTTGCGTGGCAAAGGATGCATCACTGGGCCAAAGCTGATGACATCAGACTCCCAACTGGTTGGTGCTCTTCATCTGGCCTTTTGATGCAGATGTCGAACGCATGAAACTAGGCGGCCACCACTGGGCATGGGCGCCTGAACGTGGTGTCACATTCATTGTTGTGCCGCGCAATGCTGAGAAACCCGTCGCGCCCGGATGGAAGCCAAATGAGGTCCGATCCTACGATTGGAACATCTGCATGCCAATTCACACTGCCGCCGCCTGGGAAGGAGCTGATGGCCATATCTTCGTGGAAAGCAGCCGCGTCCACGGTAATGCTTTCCCATTCTTCCCGCCCAATGGCGAAGCACCGCTTCAAGGAGACATTGAAACCAAGGCGGATTACGTTCGTTGGGACATTGACCCGACGAAGGAAGATCGTAGCACCATACCTGATCCAAAGGTGATTCTGGACTGTCCCTCCGAGTTCCCCCGCATCGACGAACGATTCATGTCGCATGAGTATAATTACGTCTGGCTGAACGTCTTCATGCCGAACAAGTCCGACGGCCAGAAGAATATCTTCCAAGGACTCAACGGTCTAGCCATGCACAATAACAAGACCGGCGAGACGAAATGGTTCTACGTCGGAGATGATTCGCTGGTTCAAGAGCCCATATTCATCCCACGGACAGACGACGCCCCTGAGGGCGACGGATGGGTTATTGCGCTGGTAGAGAGGACGGGTAAAGCTTTTCGTTGCGATCTGATCGTGATTGACACGCGCGATTTCGAGAAGCCTGTTGCTTTCGTGCAACTCCCGTTCCATGTGAAAGCGCAGATACACGGCAACTGGGTGGATTCAAGAGCCTTGGGCGGCTACAAGCCGATTGTACGACAGGTTCCTGATTTCGAGATTTCGGGCAAGGGTTCTTTGGAGCCGTTGTAACGTGGTGAATGGCAGTGTCTGCTTGTTTACGCTCGTAAGCAAGATTGGCATTGTCTGTATCTAGTGCGACATTCGTTGTCTGTCATTTAATCGTCTTTCGTGCCATACTCAATGGAGCATGCCTCGGTAACCTTAAAGTTGATCTTCATGTTACCCCCGCACACCTGCTCTTCGCAACAGTCTTACTGAATGCCTTTGAGCCACCAGAATTGCAGTGTTTCGCCATCAAAGTCGCTACGCCACTGCCATGGACGTGATAGTGTCATCTGCAAGGGCAGACATCAATCGGGAGTGCCCTTTCTGCCATCGAACATTTTCCAGACAGTCAGCGCAAACATCGTGATCCATGCATCCTGGAACTACGGCTGATACTCTGATTGCAGAGACGCCGCGAGAAGACACAGCATTAAATGCGCCCATAGACGTTCTCAGCCATTGCCAAGGCAGCAGAATAGTAAAGGTAGAAGGCGGCATGCTTGCGAGAGGGTGCATATTCATTCCAGTCCTCGATCTGTAGGCAGAAACTGATAGCAGCTTCCAGTGTTTCCAAATGAAGCTCTTTTGCGATGGTCGACAGCCCTGTTCCGCTTGCAGTACCAAAAGACATCTCTGTCAGCATATCAGAGCGAAGAACCCTGCTAGAGACATGGATCGTATTCGAGGCGATCTTGATCAAAGAGGCTGTGCATCGCCATTTCTTCTGTGCAATGGTGACGCAGAGATCTTCTCTCGATTCGAATTTCCAAAGCCGGTACACGTGGGTGGTGAGGGTGCCGGTCAGGTTTTTCCGTCAACTGTCGACATTGAGCTACCCGGGTACCCAAGCGATCTTGCTAGCGTCCTTGAACCGATGCTACTTGACTGCGATCTTGACATACTGCATGACTTTTTCAACCGTGATCAGCCCATGGACGATGCAATAGATCGGACAGCCGATTTACCTACTCTATCGCTTGAGCAAGACTCTTTTGGTGTTCTGCGCAACGAAGTCAAGCTTTCGGGCCTTGCAAGCGATATTCTGGAGTCGGCATCAAACGCCGGCAAACCCGACTCAGACCGATCCAAGGCCCTAACCACATTAAAGCACCTACTATCACCAGCGCAAGCACACAAGGCTCTCTCTCGATACTTTGAGTCCTGGCATCGCATTTGCGGCATCATACATCGGCCAACGTTCACGGTAGATACGACTCCAGATGTGGTCCTAGCTGCGGCCCTCGTCCTAGGTTCTATGTATTTGTCAAACGAGGAAGACCGTGAGAAGACTCTCAGTATCATCGACTTCGTGGAGGATTTCATCTTCTCGCAAGAACCTTCGCTACTGGATGCGGTTGCGCAGACTGATACAGACGTTGATGATGACCCCAGATTTCACTTCTTGCAAGCTGCGTTTCTGATCGTAGTCACACAGTACTGGACAGGGAACGATTGTTCGAGGCGGAGAGTATCGAAGATTCGCTTCGACCGGGTAATAGAGGTAAGGAGCTATTTGTCCACGGTATTCTGTAGTCTTCCAATGCTGAATGTGATCGCAGACTGCTCGACAGTTGGGATCCTTCCGCGTGACGCACACTGCAGACGACCGGAAAAGCCAAGCATCATGGCTCGCCAGAGAGCGCCATATCCGGTATGTGGAACTAAACCATTTTCTTTGCGGTACTCTGACTCCTTATCACAGCACTTCGACATGGATCATGCTTTTGGACTGTGCCTTTCTATTCTTCTGGGGCATTCCGACTCGGATCACGGGCGCCGAAATCAGGTGCGACTTGCCCTGCGATGAAGCGATCTTTGATCAAGAGAATCCATTCACCCACTCGAACTTCGCCTTTAATCGTGGATTGACCGCAAATACGGCCTTCCAAGCGCTTTTCAAGAACGTAGACCGGCTGCCCCTTACCATGCTGGACACGTTCATCTTGATACACCGTAAGTGGATCTGCGTCTTCTGCAAGGGATGCCACTGACATGTGACGCAAGTGATTTATCGATTCGCCAGCGACGCACTCGCAATCCAACTCTGGCGCTCTGACGGATTTGGAGACAGACTTCCATTCACAGAGATAGGCTCTGATCTGGTGTTGGCACTTGATTGCTGGCATCGACAGTGGGAGCAGCTCCAATCTAACGCGACGGAGAGCGACGTCTGGAACGGCTTTGGCTTCTGGAAACATGGCGACCAGTACGAATATGCTATTCGTTTGCTGCTCTCCGAAAGAGCCCGACCGCATCTGAGTAACCTTCTAGAAATCGGAGCTCCAAGGCTGGAGAGACTGAAAGGTCTGAAGCTCGCTGAAAGCGGCTTTGGCGCGGACGAGATCACGAAATCTCATAGGAGCCCGAGCCTGTGATTGAGATGCGCTTCCTTCTTGAACCATCGATCACGCTGCTTCGTTCTCCGAAAGTTTGGGGGTCATTCCAAGTATCGTCCATGTCAGGTTCTTCATCGCTGGTGACCCAGTCCTCAAACCACGGGCGATATATGGTCTCTGACCAATTGATGAGTTCGAGAAGCGTAGCGAACACCTGGAAAAATCCATGATACGTAGTGATATCACCCAGTTGATGCCTGGAATACACAGTGGTGTAGAACAACTCGCCTTCGTCGTTGTAGTTGCCGCATGCCAGCAAGAGGTACCATACTGGCCCGACAACCTTCAGCAATGGAAGCCAGACTGTGCGGTCGCCGAATTTCAGTGTCCGCTTACGAAGTCCTGCCAGACGGGCAAAGTGTGACTTTACCCACATACTGAGCTTCAGATCAGCTTGGAAGCCTCTCTGTTCTTCTCGCAGAGTTTCGATGCTAATGACTAGCGGCTTGCGAGCAATTTGTTCGGCATCCATATGATTGAAGTTTGTGGGGTGTCCGTCTGTGGCCGGCTGGATCTCTCTGTAAGCGGCTTTTAGCTTATCGCTAGTATGCAAGTAGATGCCAAAGTCGACCATCTTCCCAGCGTCTGCTGTTCCGTGATCTGATACCGGTTGCGCAAGAGGGCGAGCAGATGTCAAGTCCACGCTCTTTACTTGGCCGTGGTGCCGGGATATGTGGCAGGCAAGCAGCAATAGCGGTCCGTTGACGTGTGAGTTCCAACCAGCTTCGACATCATTGTTTTCGCTGCACTCTCGCGCTTGATCAATGATCATTTCGACCTGGGGGAAGATGATCGGGCGATCGTGTGCTTCGGATGACAATGCAGTCGTTTGAGGAGGTATGAGGCCTGGGGTTTGCGAGGGCGTTCGACTCCATCTCGGCTCTGAATCACGGTCCATTGTAGCTCGTAAACGGATATTCCCCGGTAATAAGGGTGTGTCAGTTAGCCACACATCGTCGTCCGAGTCGAGATCCGGGTCTTCGTCCAAGACATGAGTTTTGAGAGCTTCTGGAATGGTGTTGATTCCCCTCGCACACCTCCGAATCTCTGTAATCAATGAATTTATTGTTGGAGGAAGTGTACAGAATCCCAGTCGACTGAAGTTGAGGGCTTTGACTGGCTGTTGTTTTACGGCTCGTCGTTTCATCTGCTTGATTGGCCTTGCGAAAAGCCGCATTCGGGATATGGTCGACGCAGAGGTGGATGTCACACTTGTGCCGAGGCTTTGTTCGTAACCTGCGTCATCGCCAGCTGCGGTGATTATTCTTCGTCGTTTCCTCGAAACTTTAGGCGTTATTTCTCGGTCATCATCGCCATCTTCTACGGGAGCAATGTCGCGTTTTCTCCCACGCTTGTTGATAGATGGCCCTAGTAGAGCATCCAGAGAACGGGCGAGTGTATTCATTGAGAACGTTTTCTTGGTGACTTAAGATCAGGTCCGATGCTCATCCGGAAGGTTAGGTCCCATCGAGAACGTCTGTTACTGCGTTCCAGAATGTGCGCAACGTGGACAGTTTGGTGGTCCAGCCACTGCCGTATATATGTCACTTTGCTTCCAGCATACGTGCGCGATACGCGTCTCTTGCCTCCACGGCCGGCACGGAGGTGCTCGGACTGCAAAGCAGCCGACTGAGTCGTGGGCAGCGGGGATCTCGATGGCCGTGTGATGGGCAATTGCTCTTCCTTCACCTTCTTGTCATGCGCATCGCGTATATCTTCTCGTAGAATTGTATGCACTAGGTAACATGTATCGAGAGATGGTGGCGACATGTGAAGTGCAGCTCACGGGTAACGTGACTCGGTGGAGCCGCCAATGCGTGCTGATGCCTGAGATACGGAAGTAGCGCTTCCGTCTGCGCCTCTGCTGCCTAGAGCTGGCCAATCACCACACAGCAGCCTGTGCTCTGGGATGTATACATATAAGAACGAAGTGAATTGCTAACATGATTCCCAGAGAACACCACAACTCATTGAACAGAATCATCCTTAATGTCAATCACTTCCGCTTCCCCAATGTTGAACCCTCAAAAACGCAAGCGGACCGTCGTGTCCTATGCTCAACTTGATCCATTGGCCGATCTGATGAGCGACGACGAGGATATTGCTGCCGTCTCCTACTACGAGAGTAGCGCTGACGAAAGCGATAATGACGATCGCACGTACAGCGGACGCAAGGTATGGCTTGATCACGGCTAGGAGTCAGCCGCTCGATTGACTGATCGACCCAGAAAACTCCCAAGAAGATCACGAAAAGCAAGAAAGCGAGACACACCCCTGCTCGCCGGCAACCCGAGCAGAAGCCTTTTCCATTTATGGAATTACCTCCAGAGCTTCGGGACATGATCTACGAGATGGCTCTCACCGATGCTGACGGCATGAGCATTGTGTCGACAACCAAAGCCTACCGACGAACTGTCTGTCGTGCTGCCAGCGATGATTTGGAATCCTGTCGATACCGCCAACGCGGTAGTAGATACCAGATCACAGAAGACAGGAGTGCGCCTAAGCGCTTAGTCCCGAATCTCCTTGCCGTCAGCAAACAGATCCACAACGAGACCATCAATATTCTATATGGACAAGACTTCGCTTTCGAAGACACCGACGCCCTACATCGCTTCCTCGCCGTCATCGGCCTACGAAACCAACAGCGCCTTCGCCGCGTCGATGTTGGAAGCTTCTGCACAGGCAGGAACACCAGAGCCATCAACCACTGCGCCTTCATGTCACTTGCAGGTGCCACAAATCTCAAGACACTCGTTCTCAGCAACGCCGAATTCTCCTATTACGGCAGCGCAAAGGGTCTCGCACGAGGTCTGTACTCCAATACTCATTTCTTTCTCGAAGCGTACGGCGCTGCGCACGGACGCATGGACGCCGCTATCGACATAATAGAGCTTGATGACCGCGTCTTTGATTCATTTTATTCCTATCGGCGAGCGGAAGTCACTAAACGGCCAACTGCTGAGGAGAACCAAGTGGTATTTCGAGCAGAGCTTTGTCGCTTGCTTGGTGCAAAATGAGATCTGGGTCAAAGAAAAGAACGAGCTACGAGTATGTGTCGAATGAGGTGTTGGAGCCGATGGCCCAGTGTTCGTAGTTCAGAGCATATTTTAAGGATGATGGTTCATGCAAAATCATATTCATTTGATCCTCGGTCCAAACTGTGAAAATAGACTGCCGTCGAGGATTCGAATTTACCTCGCCTTCGGCGATGATATTCGGCATCCAGCAACAGCAATCCCTCACCATCAAGAGTATCCATCGAGACAGGTCACAAGTCTGACAACACCGACTTTCGTTATCTTTCAGTCTCACTTGCTATCAACGCCCTTCTTGACGATGACAAACGCTTCCAAGTCCCCGATGTTGTGTTCGAGCATCGTCCTGACCATTGCCTTCCACATGTCCTGCTGCCCGAAGCGCTTGATGGGTACGGAACGCGCGTTAGGTCTCGGGAACGCTTCGCCATCTGTGCGCTGGAATCTGACCACGTCGAATCTGTCCCCGACGGCGAGTTCATCTTGAAGATCCTGCCGAATCATGTCGAACAGCTCGTCTCGAGTGGTGACGTTGGTGATCTCGATCACGCCAGCAAGTTCGTTTTGTCCGTCGATGTAGAGAGCGAGCTGGATGTCTGCCGATGAAAGATTCGTGCCACGGGGTAGATTGGGCGTGGATGGATGGTGGACAGCGTGAGACGCGACACTCTTAGTGATCAGGTTCGCAGGTCCAACAGGCACGTGTGGCAGCTTTTCTGTGTTAGGAAAACGAGAGCAGAACATTGGAGCCAACAGATGGAACATACCTTGGAAGCAGGCCCCTGCTCGCAGCTTATCATATGGCGATGATCTGAAGAGGGGCGTTTACGAGGAGGACCACCAGACTCATGTAATCCGCCTGCATTGAGACTTGGACATCTGTCCGTGACGTGAGTCCCCAGGTGATAGGCTGAGCTCACTCTTGCAAGTTTCTTCTGTGCAGTGTCCATAGTCCCGCTTGCGCGCTCCTGTTTGAAGAATACAGGCTCTTCGTCGTCATCTTCGTATTCATCGACGTAGCTGTAGCCAGGTGGGTAGCCATTGAACCTCCTCTTACATCCACGAGCTGGCCTCGGTGAACTCTTGGTGTTAGCCCACAAGTTGGCATGTTGATCCTGCTCTGCCAGTGGAGATGATCCGGGCTCTAGAACCAGTGTACCGCGCTTGTCCGGGTTGTGCTTGAAGTGCGACATGCACTTCGTTTCCACAAACCTCCAAAGATGTTCCCTGAGACTATTTTTGGTCAGAAAAGTCAACAACCACCTGAGGATGTACTTACTCTTCGGTGTCTCTTGGAAAACGCAGTCTGTCACCACCATTGTCGTGGAGCCATTTTGGACACTTGCTATAGTCAGGTCACAATTGTGAAGCCCAACCGTCAAAGAACTTGTCTGTCAGAGTCTGGAGAGGCTTTGAATGGGAGATCTCGTAATCGGTGGTCTAGTATGCAGCCGACGCTTTCATTGCATCGACATGGTCGCACAAAGCTTTACATGCTGTGAATGCCCGGAATTTGGTGGAGTTGTTATTGTATTCAAATCCAAGCATCTGTTCCCAGTACTGGACGCGGGCCTCCTTGTAACATCTGGATGTCTCTTATTCCTCTTGGTCTTACGGCTGCATGCATCACCGGGAAGCGGACGCTTGATGTTTTGCGTGGTCCGGATGGGCGATCGTTCATTCTGGCCTAGGTGTCTCGGAGGAGACTGTGACGTTTCGTAGACAGATTGATTTCCCATTCTTGCCTGAGAGGGTAGAAGTTCAAGTCTACCAGAGTTGGTGTCAAGCTGATTGGAGCCCGTCCGATTCATTCTTCGATGTTGCTCCATCTTGTACCCTTCCAATTCGAAATTCGGGAATTCGAGTTCAGCCTCGAGCAGCTTTGTTGGGGTAGCGCCCATCGGATTGTGACCATTCAGATACGATGCAAAAGCAACAGCAATTGGCTCCGTTGATCCCTGATCAATCGAAAAAGGTATGATATCTTCACTTGGTGTGTTGGATGTTCTAGGTGTCGGATGGTAAGCAAAGTTGTTGTGCCTGTCCTCTGCACCCTTCTGAGGAATGAATTCGTCGTTCTGTAGCTTGTGCCCCAAACTATCAACCTCTTCGCCGTCGGAATGATCTTCGAATTCAAGAGACGGATTCGTTTTTCGCTTGCGCGTCTGCGCGTTCTTGTGGTATTGACTCAATTTTAAGCAGACCAAATCGTGAAACCGATCTGCAAGGCTTTGCATATGGTTAGAACAAATCAGAAGATCTCATTTCGTTGACCATGTACTTACAAATTGCGATCGGTGATGCTGGAGTAGTAGCGTCGGCTCTGGTGCTGCTCGTCGGAGTTACCAGATGGATACAAATGCCAACTAGGTAAGCCTGCTTGTTCGTCGAGATCTGGCCATAAATCCGGGCCTAATTCTTCGAATAGTCCGCTTGACTTGTTCCTGATATGGTCCGACGCATGTATCGGTGGTGGTTTGAGATCGGAGTAACGTTTGTTGATTCTAGCGAAGCCTTTAAGCAACCGATTGATCGCAAGTGGGTCTGTTTCCGACGAACTCCATGGAATGTTGAGGCTAAGCTGAGCCTTGAGTTTTGCAATTGTTGTAGTCATTTCGATTCTGCAGAATGAGCAGAGTCGACGTAGATTTAGCGATATTTACGTACTAGAGGTCTATGCGGAGATGAGAGGGTAAGGTACCAGGTGTGATAGGCACTTACACGTCAGAAGCCCTGAAGCCTGATGGCTGCTCTAGGCGGGTGGTCAACGTGAACCTCAGAAAGACCTGAAGATCAAAGCTGAATGTACTGATCCGTGCTCTCTAAGACATCTGGCCAATCGCAACGAAGGTATGTGATAGAGCAGACGGTGGCTTGATGATCCAGGTTGGTATCCTTAACTGCCCCATTATGCATGGTTCACCCTACTACGGTATGAAGAGAGCGTCTTTCCTGATCCCTGCCTATATCATGGAACCCACACACCACCATAGACTCGCATGTAGGAGCTAACGGTCAGCTGGTACTATTCAGGATCGAACTCTAAAGTGTCAAACGCTGTAAGAAGCATCGGAACTCGGAGCCGGTTACGCGATAGGCTTCTAAATCTGTAAGGTGAAGACCTGGTATTGAAATTTCTAGGATGGTAAAACCACCGACGTCATTTGTCGTGATATGATAGCTTTAACCTTGCAAGATTTGGGCGGCGGTGACAGAAACTTGCGAATCAGAAGGTTCCTAAGAGATGATACCGCGCCGCGCGCGCTAGATGCTGTCGCATGTGCTTCGGGTCAGGATTCCGTATAGTACTTGCATTGACCATGCCAGAGAAACTGCATGCGTGCTATCACATCTGTACGATATTGAGGCTGCAGCCAAGCAGGGGAGAATGTTCCGGAAGCCATCCACCTGTTGAGTTTAGATTACACGGGCGCTTTTCAAAACAGTGCGCCTACGTTAGCAATCCCTATTCTAACGCCCTAATGTAATGGCATCGCACTCACGCTTCTTTTGAAACGACAGGAAGGCAACCGCCAAGAAATCGCCACTAGCACGGTGCCGCATTGATTATACTGATGAATGCGGCGTTAGCGGTACATTGGGCATGCAGCGCGGAGATCGAGCTATGGAGACGGAAGGCATCCAAATCTTTCTAGGTTCCTGTGTAGGCTTGTTTGTCTGTGCGCAAAATGCTGCGCCCACGTCTGTCTCTGAGCTGAAATCCTGGATTGATCGCGCCGTGTCAAGGTTGTATGAAAACTTGAACAGCACCGTGGGGGTAGGCTCCGTGTCACTAGTGGCGCTTTCTATTATCGTATCTGTGACTCTGTGATCTTACAAGCTGTTATCGTGTATATACACCAAATTCTCACGTCTCCCCAAAGACAAAGATGCCCTTACCACTCCTGTAGCCTTCAAGAGTGCCTTGTACAGCATCAACGAGTTCCTGCTGCTTGGTTCCGACGTTCCAATGCACTGGCTGCATGGGTGTGTCGTGGAACTTGCCTTGGCGAGTCAGATCCAGGACTTCGTCAACGCACCTCTTCTTCTCGTCCGGGTTGTTCTTGCTCCACTTGCTGACCCAGAAGCCCTCGAAGCTAATGTTCTTGAAGATCAACAATGGTGTCGGCAGGGTCACAGGCTGTTTTGACATGGCACCATATGTCACCATGTGTGCGCCGTCAGAAAGGTGCTTGGCCATATTGTTCACGAGCTTGCCGCCGACGCAGTTCAAGCCGAGCTTGACTTGCTCACGGCCGCCGTTTGTGATCTCCTTGATCCTGTCTTTGAAGGATCGGTCTGCAACTTCTTCATCGGTCACGACAATGTCGGCGCCGAGTGACTCGAGGTCTTTTCTCATCTCTTCGAAGCCAGTCTCGCGTTTTCGCACAACGTTGATGCTCTTGTATCCCCAGAGCTTACCAAGCTGAATGGCTGCTCGTCCCACGCCGGAGTTTGCGCCATTCTGCATGAACCAATCACCCGGCTGCAGGGGTGCGAAATCTTTCAGCATACGATAAGCCGTACAAGGATTGATGCTGATTGTGCCGACTTGCTCTGGGGTAAGACCGTCCTTGTTCTCAATCTTGAGCAATGGGTCCGCTGTCGTTTGCGCGTGGGTTCTCCATGTTCCAAAGCCAGGCTGTTTCTGAATGACCCAGTCGCCCTTCTGCAATCCCTTCACGCCAGCACCTACAGCCATGACCTCTGCAACGCCCTCGTTACCTCCTACTGCCAATGGCTCGGCACTGCTCATATCCGTGGTGAATGTTGGCTTGGAAGGGTATACGCCTTGGATCTGGTTGATGTCTGCCGGGTTGATTGGGGATGCCAGGAACCTCAAGGTGACCAAGTTACCGTGGGGAGCACTGATAGAGTGGCCGTGTAGTCGCAAGACATCCTTGGGTTCGCCGTAGTCGGGAAAGGTAAGGCATTTGGCCTGCTCGTAGCCATAGACGGAAACGGAGCGAGACTGCTGGGCGGCGAGAGTGATCGGGGAGATGGTCCGTGATTGACGCAGAGCTGTCGCGCCTGCACGGTGGGCTAACCTTGTGTATACCATTCTGAATGTGAGCCGATTGTGCTGTAAGGAATCTCGTCGCCAATGGATTCTAGAACGGATTGCTACGCCAAATCAAAGCCGGACCGTAGCTACCTTATCGAAAGATGACGTAGATTAGCCGTCGGCGTCGGGCTTGCGGAACGGCCAAAACTCCTGATACGACCTCACTCCGTCTTCGTCTACTTCAGACACGACGTGCAGGCAAACGCGTCCCCGGTGTCTGCTTTTGATGACCTATCTAGCCTTGTCATGTCAGGCTCACATTGTTTTAAAACTGTAAGCTAGTTGCACGCACGTATCATAAATCATATGGACCTCCTGCTTTAAGAATGCACACCGATGATCTCGTCCAGGAGATTGCCCATCGCGGCGTGAATGACATTTCATCGATACAACACGTTTCCTGGATATAAGATTCCCAGGGCCAATAGTCCAACTATGACTACTCGACGCAGGAATAATGACTTGATCGCAGACGCGTCTCGAAGTCACAAGTATCGCAGGATGCAGCCTGAGGCTCTGGGTCAAGTACATCCATTCAAAGGCCATGAGCCACAGTCGGAGAAGGAAGTATCCTCATCAGACCTGCCATCTAATACCGATTTCGTCTGGAAAGACAAGCGTTGCGTGGATTCAGGAGGTCCACTTGTCAAGTCTCCGGTCAAAGCTCTCCAGCACACGACTTCCTCAAACCTGGACCGGGGTCTCGGTCAACTGTCTCGCCTCTCGCCAGAGATTCGCGATGTCATCTACGAACTGATACCAGTCGAAGACAACCCCGAGATCGCCTCGCCCTGCCAACCAAAAGTACTTCGATGGACGTCGAAATCACTTTCTCGCGACCTTCACCGCTCGAGCCGACCTTGCACCCATATCGACTTCACGTTCACATGCGACGCTTCTTCCAAAGAAATGATTGAAGATCGGTACAGATGGATTAAACCTCAACTGAATCGCGACGCGCATGCGCACAATCTCCAGAGCATTCACAGAGTGGAGGTCGTCGTCAAGAGTAGTGCAAACCCAGATTTGCCTACGCTGTGCTACCGGCTGGTCTGCAACCCAGAAGATCGCAAGGTCGTTCACATCTGGTTTGACAGCCCACGTGTCGGTCACGCACGCTTGTGTAAGTACCAAGATGAATTGGCTAGCAGCTTCGAAGCCGCTGCAGTATGTATCAACGCTACGATGGAGATGATGCGCAGGCTTCCGAGCCATATCCTCGGGGACAGCGCGGATTCCAGCTCCTTGAAAGCAAACGACAGCAAGCTTAGTAAGTTACTACGATACTACGCTGCACCTCAAGCAGAGGAGCGCAAGGGACCGGCTGGGAGGCCGGCCTTGTGTATGATAGCTTGCCCGCACCCCAGCAGTGGATTACTTGAATACAGCTTCCATCCCACAGCCCGGCACAGATTGCAAAAATCGATGCGCGACGGGTTTCTTATCAGAGATTGTCCTCCGTCCCTCCAGCAAAGCCGGTCGGAACCCAACTTATTTGTTTGGCATCATGAATTGGTCGACTGGAAAGTAGAGTGGGAGGGTCGGCCACAGGAAGACTGGCTGGCCGAGACGTTCTGCAAGGTGAAGAGCCTCTGACCACAAATCTTTCGCGCTCGCCAAAGCTAAGTTCTGTAAGAACCCTCTACTTATGAGCGCCTCGCAATTCGCAACCACGGTAGCTCTTGTCTCCCATATGTTTGCTGCGATGTGCGGTGACTGTGGTTCACAACATTCACTACCAGAACCCCAAGACGCAATATATCAAGAACCGATCCCAATGCCATCGCAGAGCTCCTTCCCATGTCACCAAAGCATATCATCCACATTCCGAATCCAGAACTCCGCCCCACCGCGTGTCTTCCAAATGTGTCTCTTCAACCCGATCAAACATCACATGCTCTCCCGACGCAACGCCACAGCTGCCCGCCGAAAAGCCAGACTGGAGAAGAACGACCACCAACGCGTCAACGAGAACCTGCTTAGGATTGCGCTCAAGCGACATACCTCAGTGAACAGCCTCACCGATCGCGATCCCACGAAAGTGGCTTTGGAGAAGAAATTGGCTTGGGAAGAGGAAATGGGAAGGAAGTAGTCACACTTGAAATCGAGAAGTAGCGAACGCCGCGCTTGCTTCTCATTTTCTATTCATTTTAGCCGACCAGGCCCCATGTCTTTGTTTTATGAAATACAAGTGCTATGAACAGGCGCGCGGGCAGAGTGCCGCGGAGAGAGGGTATGGTCGCATCAACGCCTTGTGTAAAAGAGAAATGCCAGACTGTGAATGATCCCCTTCCATGCAAATAATGAGAGCGAAGAAAAACCAAAAGGGAAGGTGCCGTTTGTCGAAGTCGCGGCTGCCCATCGCCATGGACATAAAAAGGTGGTGTGTGAAGAAGGATCGGCCAACGGCCAGCCGTTGCTTTTGTTGCCGTGTCTTACTTTTCATTGCTCGTTCAAAGTGTCACGTCTCATCATCTTTTGAACATGCCTTCGTCCCAGCCAAGGTCTCCGCCGCTCATGTTGCCGTTGCCGAGGCTGCCAATCTCTGGCAGCAGAGGCGCTGGGCTGTGTACGACTTGCACGGGCGCTGAGATCTGTGCGTTCCTCACTGACACGGGGTTGTGGTCCTCTTTAACTCTCTTCGCGCCCTCTGCCATTGTTGCTGGGCGATCTTCAGACACCGCGTCGAGGTCGCCGTTGCCGTTGAACATGAACATGCTGCTCTTGCGCTTGAACCAGCTGCCAGATTTGGCGCGCGGGCGCATCTGTGGTGTGATGGTGTGGCCAGAAGCGGGGCGCTTGAAAGACTCGGCTTGAGGTGGTTGAGGCGAGGTCTCTGTGGAGGATGTATTTTGGTTCTGGTGGTGGACAGATGTGCGGGAGCTGCTGAAAGAGTTGCGCAGGTTGTTGAGGGAAAAGAGCTTGCGGACTGTTTGGCCTTGCTTCTGCTGTGAGGGCTTCTGTTTGGCGCTTGCAGGCGAATCCGGCGTGCGGAAACTGTCGGTGCGGTCCATGCCGTTGTTTGAGGAAGTGGAGGTGGACACTTTTGCGAGCTGCTCGTTTTCAGGGTCTGGTGTAGGTGGGAGTGTCGCGCTTCGAATGTCTTCGGCCGAGGTGGGATGCGACGAAAGAGGTCCTCCGCCAGCGGTGGGTGGGCGGGCTAGTGGAATATGTGACGGCGATTTGGGCGGTGTGTCTGGCGGCGCAGGAATGTTTGTGCCGTCTGTAAGGGAAAACTCGACGGGCGTAAGAGTAAGGAAAGAAGAGTTGCGGCGGCGCGAGTAGTCTGCGGTCATCTTGAGGGTGGCCAGGTACAGGGGTGGTTTCAAATGAGGGCCTCAGGGTTAAGGCTCGGCAAGGCTGCGGTGCTGCGGTGTTGCAGGATGGGCGACACGAGTCGGGGTTTGTGCTACAGCAAACAGCAAGAATAATATACGAGATGGAGGGACAAGGCGGGTACAAATATGTCAGTCAGCGGTCACCGCCACGACCGTTGTCTTGGGCAGATGGAGGAGTAGGTGAAGAGAGTGGAGCGAGGCCTAAGGGATAGGGAGGAATTGTTCGCGCGTGTTCGCATGCAAGCGAACAGACCAAGGTAAACGAGGGTAGAGTCTAACGTTACCCATTCCGGAGCATCGATTCAAGGGCAGCGCGGGAAGTGGGAGCCACTGGAGCTCTTGGGCGTTTGACTTGCAGCTTAACATGCAGGTCCGCTATAGTGCACTACGGTCAACACCCCATCCGGCTGTCATTGGCGCACGTGTCATCTAACCGCGAAGTGAAGTCCAAGTCCACCTGAAGTCCTGGTGTAGTCGACCAGTCACTGTGTGTACTGCCATGGAACACACGACAACACTTCCAACGAACCCCATTCATGGCTCTGTCACCTCCTAGTTGCTTCAAAAACAAGCTAGGTCCCAATGATCGTACCTGACCCAAGCGCAGGGTAGAGTTCGTTGGTCTCCGGAAGCAGTGCATGCCCCCACTTAGCGTACGCCAGCCACGCGAGATCGAATTCCGAGCCGATCTAGTGGGCGGCTATTACAGTATTATGATATTGGGATTGAGCTCCAAGCTTCCCGAGCAGCCGACATATAGCATCACTATGGTAGGAACAAGATCCTTGAGCCATCCAACCATACAAGCATAAGTTCCCTGATGCTCTCTCACACAGGAACTTATACCTAGGTAGCTAGAATGGAGCGATCTGTGGCACAAAGATGCTCTTTTTGCATATGCATGGACCACAAGGTCTTAGGCTACAGTAGCGCAGAACCAACTTTGGTTTAGCTGAAGAGACGGCTACAAGCGACACGGCAAGAAGGTAGAGCAAGATATGTATAGCCCTAGCTTCACAAGCTAGGCATTTTCCCGAGTGCGAAACGTGGTATGAAGGTTAAGTAAGCAGGATACATGTTTAAATTTCCACAGACATGTCGCGCTCGGAAGTACTATATTTGGCCATGCGCAGAAGCTGGAGTTACACTTAGTCTTTCCTTCTTTGTAGTCGCCAGAGACTCATCGCGATTTTCAAAACTCATTGCATTGAGACTTGAATTTGGTGATTAAGAATATGGCAAATGCTCATTGATTGTTCGCTCGAACGACTGCGAGCTCAAACTACTTGGAGGCTTGCTGCTGCTCCCGCTGCTCCTGCTGCTCCTGCAAACGCCTCATGAACTCAGCAGACTCGGCGGCGAACTTGCAGCGCTCGCGAATTGTCGGCCCGTATTTGTAAAACAAGAATGGTAAAGGCACGCATGCGAGAGCCAGGAAGGCAGGAATAGATGCTGCCCAGTGAATACCAAGGTTGGCATACATGTCCTGTGCTATGTGTCAGTAACCTCCCGATGTAGATGGCTTCATGGCTATATCTGAGCGGCAGATCTTAAAGATCTTCGTGAAAATTTCAATACGTACAGTGGCTGCGATTGAATAGTCAGCATTTGGAATTGCCGCAGAGATTTGCGACAATAGTTGACTTACTAAACAGTGGAAACGCCGCGCCAAACAGAGATCTCAGCACTGAGTTCGCAGCGAGCACAGAAGCAGCGTATATTGTGTAGGTGTCAATGAGGTAGTTCATGACTCCAAGAAAGATGAGGACGGTGCCGAAACCAAACGGCGCTCCTGCGATAATGGACACGATCCAGTGTATGTTCGCGCCGTTCGTCCACGCGAACCAGAACAGACCTATTGAGATCGCAAGAGCACCCACAAATGTCGGTGGTAGGCGCGCTTCTGGAGGCGCGAAGCCTTTGTGAGCGTCGCTGAGGTTGGCGTATCGCTTGTTATCCCAAATGCTATAGCAAACAGCAATTACCATGCCCACGGCGACACCAATAAACGACAGGCCGCCTATTCCAGGACTCCAGCCCCGGCCCTGTTGGTATACGATTGGAAAGGCACCGAAAAGCATGTAGAGGATGCCGTAAACGATAGCCATGTAGATGCTGAAGAGAAGCACAATCGGTTCCCAGATGAGCAAAACCCAGGGCATTGAAAGAGCGGTCTTGAAGACTTTTACGGAGCTTCCTGATTCTTTGCTTGTGCTCGCTTCTTTATGAGTCTTGTAGACCAGACCAGTCCGTTTGGATAGTTCTGCAGCTCGCTTCTGAAGGATGACTGGTGCGTATGTTTCCGGTACCAGGAACGAGGCGACGATCCAGAGTACGCCGGTAAAGATCGCAAGCACACCTTCGACCCAACGCCAGCCTACCGTTTCGCCCACGAAGCCTCCAACAATAGGACCCAAAGCCGGTCCCATCTGTGTAAAATGTAGGTCAGCCATGCCGTCGTCGTTTGTGAACGCTACTTAGCGTAAAGAAGAATTCCTGTCGATATTCTTTTTGTTGGGGAGGAGGGTTGAAACATACTGCGAGATCGTTAGTAAATGTCTGACGAGAAAAATGGTTTGTCGGTCCAAAAATTTACCAAATGGCGCTGCTGCAAATAGAGTCAAAGCCAGCCCTCTTTCCCTCGCAGGAAACATGTCTGCGATGACGCCGCCCGCATTCGTTAGTGGTGAGGATCCAAACGCGCCTGCAAAGAAGCGAAGGATCAGGAGGGTTTCGATGTTCTGCGATCCAGCAGCACCGGCATTGAAGGCTGTGAGAGCCGCATATGTGACGAAGAACAGTATTTGTCGGCCGTAAAGTTCAGACAGAGGTGCCCAAAGCAGCGGGCCAATTGCGAACCCAAGGACAAAAAGACTCTGTGTTTCCCTCGTTAGTACGCCTTTGCTTTTACTCAAAAGAATCGCACCCGTGCAAATGTGGATTTCGATACGTGGGACGATGTCATGTATGCGCGATATCTTGTGGTAGTGTTTTCGTGATGCCGAGCTCCTTGAGCGCCGGAAAAGACAATAGTATACTTACTGCATGTTGTTAGTGTACATTGAACGACGAATAGACTTCTTGCATGACTCACCAATGCCTAACGTGAAGACCTCCTGGCTGCATCCGAATTCCGCGATCACCTCCTTAGCACCGCCAGAGAAAGCAGACGACACCAAGGCGACCGCAAGAGTTGCGATTGCAACAATTCCCGTGATGGCCCATCGTTTTGTTTTGCTATAGAGCATAGGATTCCTTGGGTCCTGTGGAATCCATTCGACGATGTATGGGTCTTCCTCAATGCCTGATCCCGTGTACTCGAAAGCCTCTACGTCTTGCGTGATGCCCGCTTGGCTGAAGACTTGAGCGAAGTTCGAAAGCTGTGTCGGAGTCTGAGACTCGCAGTCTCGTTTCTCCATGGTGATTCTTAGCGTAGGTGCTCAAGTCGTATCGATCTAGTTTTGGAAGTTGTCGACTCGCTCGAAGTAAAGACGTATGTATTCTCACAAATAATTTGCGCTTAATGCGGTGACAGAACTGGAATGGAAATGCAGTGATGGTTAAGAAGACAGTATGGGGACCATCCAAACCTCATAACCTTTGTAGATTAGCAAGACCGGAACGCGGCCTAGGGCATTTACCCAAGAAGCTTTAACAATAAGACCTTAACGTTCAACCGCATGGCGTGTCTGATTGTAGATCCGAGATATGCATGTATCGACATGATGTCGACATTGATTTATTAGAGCATAAACGTCGCGGCTAGAGGCCTCGCCGGGTGTCATTGGACGTGTGTTGTTAATGCTAAATTTCGGGGTTGTGCACATGAACGCGGCGTTCTTCATACTGCCTGGTCCGCTCCAGTTGTGGGGCAGGAGCGGGGGGTCGGTGCCACAAACCGCCGAGATGGCGCTTTTGTGCAACAAAGATAAAGGCGAGGAGAGCGAGGTTGACAGGGTACAGCCCGAGCCTACTGTAGGTACACATTTAATACGAAAAATCGGTCTATCATTCGTACCGGAGGCTGAAACCTGTCATAGCAGGTTGGCGGATCGAATATGTCCAGCATTCATTAGTCACTGTGCTCAATATCTTATACAGACGGTTCTAAAGAGCGGGTTGGAAACCATTCGATAATGGACTACCTCATAATGCACCGCCTGAGATTTCACCTCGTCTGACTGAGTTGCGTTGTGCATGTATCCTCGGGTGAACCTGATTGAGAACTTGTTGTGGTTGCAAGGGTGTAGGAAACCAGCGTCTAGCGTCATATTGAGGTCGCATACATCTCTTCGAGGATCTGAGGTTATGTAGCGAGAACTACGATACTTGTAAAGTGTACCTACAGCCCTCCGCGCTGTGCCTCATGACGCTGAGCGCAAGAACGCACAGAACGCAATTGAGCGTAAAAGCCTTACATCATGCATGTTCATGATCTACAAGCTTAGCTCGTTCCAGGCAATGCATCGAGACGTCTGCCGACTAGTCAGATCTTCTTATCCTCTGGCTATATACCTGCTGGCATCTCGACAGAGCCTCCATACCATTGACAACTCATTCGTACAGTGGCTTCTTTCAATTGAAATGGCTTTAATCACTCTTCTCGGCAAACTACTGGCATATGATGGATTACCCACCAGTCCGCCATCTCGATATAGTGGAGCAAGAGCGGTTTCTGGTTGCGTCATAATAGAGGAGCGCGGATGATATGTAGAGTCAGTATTGTGGGCATCCAGCGCTACTCAGGGTCAAGGGAACCACCAGAACGCGAGAATGAGTGCTTTTAAGACTCGGCTAGCCAACAAGTCTCGCAACCCTGTCGGTTTTCATCTTCTGAAAGAATCTATCTCTGTGCGAAATTGAAGGTGTGCGGAATATCGTGCGTGGTCTCGCTATCGGCGAGATCGCTGGATCCAAGCATTGCCCATGCGTGTTCGGCGCATGAATGGAATGGCTGTGCGAGGTCCAGGCTTGAGGAAAGCCTCGAACTGATCAAACACCGCGGACCGGACACTCAGAGTATATGGATGAGCAATGACAACCGTGTTGGTATGCGAACAACTATGACGAGACAGCTCACTTGGGTTGAGCTAACAAATTTACAGCACTAGGTCATGTTCGTCTCGCTATCAACGATTTGAGTCCTGATGGTGAACAGCCTTTTCATTCATCAGATGGATCTGTGCATGCAGTCGTGAACACCGAGCTATACGAGGCTGATGCTGCCCGCGAGAGGCTTCAAAAAGAGACGGGCTATATATTCAAGGGCAAAAGCGACTGCGAAATTGTGATCGCACTGTACCAACTCTATGGCACTTCATACATCAAGCACCTGCGCGGCGAATTCGCACTCTGCCTCTAGGATTCGCAAACAAAGACATTTCTCGCCGCTCGAGATCGCTATGGTATCAAGCCATTGTTCTATACCCAGCTTGGTGGCTCTCTGCTTATTGCTGCTGAAGTGAAAGCATTTGCGCCTCTCGGGTTGAAGTCAGAATGGGATGTACAGGGTTTCACGGATCGGGGCTACGCACATGACCAAAGGACTATTTTCGAGGGAGTGAACAAAGTTAGTCAGTCTATGCGAGCACTTCTTCCGCAAGTACTAATGCCTACGAAAGGTCAGGCCAGGTCACTACTTTACTTGCAATGCCTCCGGCCATGTCGACCATCAGAGTTATTGGGATCTAGAGTATCCTGCTAAGGTAAGTTGTCGACACATTTCCGATAAGGCCGTCACGTCCCTAACGTTAAAGGCAGTATGCGATCGAGACCCGTACGGAAGATGAACTCATCTCAGGCGTCCGTGAACGTCTTTTGGAAGCTGTTTGCATCAGGCTACAAGCTGATGTGCGAGTTGGCGTTTTCCTGAACGGAGGCATAGATTCATCTGTCATTGCGGGCCTGGTAGCACATCTGGTCAAAGAGGAGGGAGTCAAATATGGAAATGAGAGGGAGCTGTCGAACATACATTGTTACTGCGTTGGCTTCGATGAAGACAGCGGTCACGACGAATCTGGTGAGTGACACTTGCTTGGGATGATTTCTGGAGTATGGCACTGACTGTCCTGTAGCAATTGCCGAACGAACCGCAGAATCGCTAGGAGTTCAGTTCCACAAGACACTCATGTCGGAACAATCTCTCGCGGACAATTTTGAGGAGGCTACCTGGCAAAACGAGTATCCCATGCCTGATCTGAACTACATCGGGAAGTACGTGCTCTCAAATGCTCCAAAAGAACACGGAGTCAAGGTGGTTCTCACTGGCGAAGGCTCCGATGAGCATTTTGCAGGATACCCCATGTTCCTGTCTGACTACCTCGCGGAGACCGATCACAGTTGGCCAAGTTACAACCTAACCGAGGAGAAGCGACATGAATCGTGGATCCGGGCGAGACAAGCATCGGCCTATTTCTTCAAGATCGATGATGCTGTAGAGAAAAACGCAGAGGAGGTACGCAGTACTGCAAGCAAGCAACTGAACAGCGTCACTACTCTGTCTTCCATTGGCATCGACTTCTCCGAGATATTCAACAGCTATGTCTCACAGTATGGCAAGCGCGACGTCCAAAAGACCATCGCAAACAGTGTCAACGGTAGAGTCCGAGACCTGATGACGAGCAAGTGGCACCCTCTTCACACAGCAGAATACATTTGGTCAAAGGGTTTCCTCTCGAACGCTATTCTCACGGCCCTGGGTCATCGTGCAGAGATGGCACACAGCCTTGAGGCGCGTCCACCCTTCCTGGACCATCACCTTACAGAATATGTCAATCAACTTTCCCCTAGCGTGAAAATACGATGGGATCCTGTCGAGGGCCGCTTCTCTGAGAAATGGATACTTCGCGAAGCAAGTAAGCCTCTTATCACCCGGGAGATCTATGAACGCAAGAAGCATCCATACTCAGCGCCGCCCACGTGGCCTGCGAATGGGCCGTTGCACAAGCTGATCTCACGCCTTGTGACCCAAGAGAACATCGAGCGACTAGGCTTTATCGACTGGGAGCGCGTGAAGAACGTTGTGTCCAAAGGCTTCGACGACGGTGAAGTGTCGATTTTCAGACTTGCTGCAACTTTGGCACAGTGGGTAGTCATCGCCCAGAAATTCGAAATGAAGCAGGCGGAAGCATCAATATGATTTTCGACATCATGTAAATTGGTGTTCCAAACTGGCACCGTTTCGTGTCCTCGCGGTCGGATCAGACAGAGCGCTACCCTTGGCTTTCGACTACTGGAAGGCTTCAGAACATGGCGTTGGGTTCTTTTTCCTCGTGCTAGAAATTAACTTTGGTAGAGTCTGCACAGCTTGCGAGGCCTTCAGGTCACAAGGCTGGTGAGATCTCCAGCACAATGAGAATCAATTGTTTCGTAAGTGCTCCGGTTATAACAAGTCAGTCGCTCTTGGCTTCAACTCGTCAATTGATCTGATTACTTGAGAGCATCCGAAACCGGAATGTTTGGTGACATAAAAAATGCGCGACTTATCAGATCTTTGAGCTACAGCACTCGGCGAACACCGGAAACATGCTTCGCTGAACAGCGGCCAAGCAGCCACATCATTTAGCCATGGGAGTTCATTCGCTGCGTGGGGATACTATGCTAGTTCCAAGACACCAAAACGGCCTTGCAAACCTAATCACCCCACACAGGCCTATTGATTGGCAGGGTGTACCCAGGCGACTTATCAATCTAGAATCTGATACGAACTAAGCATGCAGCGGTCTCGCTGCCACATTTCAATCGTGTGAAGATCAGCATAAAGAGTCGTAGTGCCGTCGAAAGATGTGGATGTCGAAGCTGTTGGACCGTCGCTCGGAACCCCTTTTTCTCCACCTCTGATCGTGAACTTCGTCCCGACAAAATGCAAGCCGAAAAAACACCCGATGTGGTCGAGGTGACATCTGGTATGCTCCACACAAGCAGCCCTAAGCCGGCATTGACAAGCTTGACTGCGGATTCGAGGCTTACTTCGCTATACAGCAGCCCAAGCGAGTCCTATAGGGAGCGAGAAAGAAGAACGATGGCTTGTTCGGAAACTCGGTAAGACGGTTCGACAAAATGATGTTTGCATTGACTTACTGGTACCTCAGACATTTTCATTATGGTATGAAAGCAACCACTGCTTTTAACATTGCAATTAGCGATTAATGTTTCCCGTCGACATAGACATACTGCTGTTTCAGCTACTTTTTCAACTTCCTCGGTAACTTGAACATCGATGGTCCAAGAGCGATTTCTAAATTAACCTATTAAATAGATCGTGCTGCTTTTGCAAACGCTTATGTTGCGGGGCTGAAAGAAGCACTCAATATGACGGGTGACGATTACAACAAAGTCCTTGCAGTCACCACCGCTGGGTAGTTTATTACCGGTAAACCCACATCTTGGGATTGTACTGATTCGTTTTGATAGTATGGCTGTCGGTCAGCTCCCCCATGGAATCATCGTCCAGAAGATTGCGCCTAGCATCTGGTTCCCTTCAATGGTCGTCGTCTGGGCCATACTGACTGTACTGAGAGCCTCACTGAAGCCGAGGTGACAAAAACGTACTGACTACTTCTATGTAGATGGTCAGCGCCGCTGTGAAGAACGTCACTCAACTTTGCGTAATTCGATTCTTCCTTGGACTTGCAGAAGGAAGCACCTACCCCGGTGCCATTTATGTCATGGGAGCTTGGTACAAGCCCGACGAGATCGCTAAACGAACCTCCCTTTTCACTGCATCCGGTCAGGTCGGCACAATGTTCGCTGGTGTCATGATGGCGGCCATTCACAAGGGTATGGAC
Source organism: Cladosporium sp. BSL10 (assembly GCA_001553865.1). Taxonomy (NCBI): domain Eukaryota; kingdom Fungi; phylum Ascomycota; class Dothideomycetes; order Cladosporiales; family Cladosporiaceae; genus Cladosporium; species Cladosporium sp. BSL10. The sequence goes on from LJJI01000016.1 coordinate 245,259, forward strand.
GGCATGGGCAAACTTGGCGGTTGGCAGTGGGTTTTCCTGATTGGTGAGTCAATTCCAATTATTTAAGAGTCTAATATCGGCCAGTGACTGACTGCGCATCTCTATAGACGGGATTATCACCCTCCCAATCGCGATATTCGGCTTCTTCTATTTCCCCGATACACCCGGGAAGACAAAGGCAAGCTACATCACTGAGAAAGAAAAGCAAATGGCTATTGCGCGTGTACCATCGATCTCTAAAGATGGCCACAACGTCATGCCTATGTCGCTAATCAAGCGAGTGTTTTGCACGCCCACATTGTAAGTCCTATGCTTTTCGGCCCTGAAGCAAACATTCCCAAACATGATCGAACGGTAGGACTGATTACAAATGCAGCTGGATTTTATTCTTTTGGTCTCCCGTGTGTGCAGCAATTGAAGGCTTCCCCTTCCAGAACACTTTCCTGCTCTGGCTCAAGTATCACAAAGACACTTTCAGCCAGACGAAAATCAACACCTATCCTATTGGCGTTCAAGCGGTCGGTATCCTGGCCAACATGCTTGCTGCCTGGCACATGGATGCAACTGGGCAGCGTGTTCCCATGGCCATCCTGGCTTGCGTATTGCAAGTCGTTGTCGGCTCAATGCTTCTTGTAAAGAGCCTTTCCTTCACAGGAACTTTCTTTGCTTTCTACCTGGCTGGTACTGCATACATGGTCAATCCTCTGATCTTTGGCTGGGCAAACATCATCCTACAGCGTAGCGGTGACGATGCCATGCGCAGTGTGACAATATACTCGATGAACATTGGCTCCATGGTGCTGTGGACTTTCTGGGGCATTCTCTTCTACTCTGCAGCGGACGCACCATACTGGCAGAAAGGAGCCATCGCATTACTGGCTTGCACCGGAGTCATGTTTGCTTACATTTGGGTGGTATGGAAGGTGAGCAACGGTCACACTTGTTGTATTCTTGGACGACATGAATGCTTACTCTGTCGCAGCTCGATAAATACGCAGCAAAGAAGTATGCTCCCAGGGATGCTGAACAGAGCGAGGACGGAGTTAAAGAGGCTACTAAATGAGCTCGAGTTTCGATGGGACCTGGAATTTGCGAGATATGGTCTGCTTGAAGCTTTCGATTCAAAATTATAGTTCTCACTGGTAACACCTTGCAAGCTGCTTTGGGCCACTTGAGACTTCAAAGCAGTCCGAAATTGAGCGTTAACAAGCTGCAGCACTGTCGCTAATTGCGATTCAACACTTGCCCGATGATACTTTGATAACCATCAACCGCAGCAGACAAATCGGCTACGCTGATATGCTCTTGAGCCGAGTGTGCCAAAAGTATGCTTCCGGGACCATACAGATATCTCTTATGGGAGCCTTTGAGGCTCGGTACATCAGTCCCGTAATTTACGACGATTTTTTCGAAACCTAAGAGTAATCATCAGCTCACCTCCATCAGTGAGATACGGACGGTACGCACCGTCAATATCAGAGTCGATCTTCACCGGGCCGATGCCGTGTGAGAGAAAGTCAACTTCAAGCCATGGTGACGCTGTAATGACCGCCTTTTGGATCCGTGCTTTGATCTCGTCGACATCTCCAGAGGCGACCCGGACCAATACCGTCGCCGAGGCACTCTGAGCTATCACATTCGGTGCGACACCGCCTTCAATCTGTCCGACGTTCAGAGTAGTGCTGCCAAATCTCTCACTGCCAGGTAGTTCGAGCTGATGGAGCACACTCAGCCCATGCACAAGGATATCAATGGCGCTTCTGCCGAGCTCAGGATATCCAGAATGACCAGCTTTGCCCTTCGCAGACACCGTGAAAGCCAGTCCGCCTTTGTGGCCAGTCGCAAGTTTGAGTTCCGTTGGCTCGCCAAAGATCACACTCTCCGACGTCAAGCCCAGATCGTTGGCTGCCTTCATACCGTGGCCGTCTCTTTCTTCACCGACGACGAAAAGTAAACCGACATCGCCCTGGGAGATCTTTTGCGCCTTGTAGAGTTGCTCAAGTGCGGTGATCTGAGCTGCAACGCTGCCTTTCGCATCAGCAGACCCACGGCCCCAAATTTCATCGCCTCGACGCTCGTAAGAAATGAAAGGCGGCACGGTATCTATGTGGGATGTGACGAGGATCCTGGTCTGTCTTGCTTCGCCTATGTAGGCCAAGACGTTCTCCCGACCGTCGATAACGGGTTGCAACTCCACATTGAAGCCGTGATCCTGCAGGTAGCTGCGGAGATAGTGAGAGACATTGTGCTCTGAACCAGTGACCGACGGTATCTCGACAAGATTTCGATGAAGGTCCAGTAGCGAGGCTTCAATGTTGCGCTCGTGTGCGATAAGAGAAAGCTGGTTGTGTGAGCTAGGGCTGCCGGAAGCCAAAGCATGGAATGCAAGAGAACATAACGAGGATGACTTCATGTTTAGTGGATATACCTCCGACTAGAAAATCCAGGATGTATACCTAGTAGGTCTATCAACAGTACATTGGTTTAAATTGAGAGCTCTGTAAGCTGGTTGCGATGTCGCAGCAGTGATGTGCAGTCGCAATCTTGGCCTGATAGCGTGCTATCACGCGATCGACCACATCAGCTGCAGGTTCGTTAACCCTGTACTTTCTATGAGGCGAGTGTCCTCTCAAGAACTCCGCATTTGGGCATCTCCACACATTGTTATCATTAACAATATCAAGCTTGCATGGCGCTATACTCAAATATCTGTCTGGCCGAACGTCCATGGGATTGGCGCGATAATACAACGGCTCCAGAAACGCTTAAATGAAAATGATATTCCATGCTTAGCTGTACCTTGTGTAAGATAGTTTACTCGCCAGCTTATTGCTACTGAATCGTTGCACTGTCTTTCGATCGACCATGACGCCTTTGAATACCAGCAGCGATCGTCCTGTAACTTATTCATCTCGTGAGAAACCTGCCTTGGTCGCATCGACAGACCTCCCAAGCAGTGACCATGGAAGTAGGGAAGACAAGCTTGAGCATGGCACTTTCTACGACAGTGCCAAGTTTGACATCAGCCCAACACTGAGCGGTGCCGACGAGAAGAAGTTGCTGCGGCGCATCGATTGGCGTTTGCTCCCGCTGTTGGCTGCGATGTATGTCATCAAGACTATCGACGCACAGAACGTAAGTGATCTAGTATACCTCCGTAACCCCCAGCTCGACTTGACAAAAAGACTTAATTGACTTCATTTAGGTCTCCAATGCGCGAGCAATGGACAAAGGCACAGAGCATAACATCATGATAGAACTCAATATGAGCTCCGATCAGTTCAATTTGGTGACTGTCGCATACTATGTGTGTATCCATCGATCCTCGAGAACTAAAACATAATCGCTGACCGACGCCGCAGATACCATATATCGTCGCAGAAGCACCATCCAACCTTTTGCTGAAGTATATGAAGCCGTCGGTGTGGCAGGCACGTGTAATGGTACGTTATGTTCCTTCCTGTCCTATTTCATGTTACGGACTGACGCCGGCAGGTTTCGTGGGGAATCGTACTGTGCTGCCACGCAGTTGTCAAGAATGCCGGCGGTCTCTATACTGTGCGTGCACTCCTGGGACTTATGGTAAGTGTCATTAGCGCCCCATGACCTGTGGTCAAACGTTTAACAACAATTACAGGAAGCCGGCCTATGGCCAGGCATACTGTTGCAGCTCTGCTACTGGTATAGACCTGACGAGCTAGCTAAGCGCATAGTTCTGGTGACGATCTTCGGTAACTTCAGTGCTGTCATCAGTGGTGTCCTGGCATTTGGTTTCAATGGGGTCACAACCGGAGGACTTTCTGGTTGGAAATGGTAAGAACGCACTCATAGTCTTGCCTTCGATCCGACAATGACACTGACTGTTGCAGGTTGATACTGACGGAAGGCATCATTACCATTGTTCTCGGTATTGCTGTGTACTTCTTACTGCCAGACTGTGAGTGTGCTGCCTGGTCTTGACCAAAAGCTGTGAGCTGACCACAAGGCTAGTCCCGTCGACAGTGAAGTGGCTTTCCGGAGGCGAGAAGTCTTTTATCCAGGGCCGACTTCCTGTCAACTCGCCGAAATCGTCGGACAAAGACTTTGATTGGCAAGAGTTCAAGGATACCTTCAAAGACTACAGACTTTGGCTCTTCCTTGGGGTTTGGGGATTCTACACAGTCGGCACGACCGGGTTGACCTTTTACCAGCCGAGTATCATAGCCGAGCTGGGTTTCACGTGAGTCGTCATTCTCCTTCCTCATGTGTGTTTCAAGTCCATATGCTTACTGTATGTTCATCCAGATCGATCGCCGAAGCGCAACTGTTGAATCTACCGCCTGCAATCTTCTCATGCCTACTGGTCATCTTTTTCGGCTGGCTGGCAAGCACAGCGATGGTTCCACTCCCAGCGATTCCTGTGTTTTTCATGATCGCGATTGAGGCATGCTACGCAGTGGAATACACCTACCCTAACGTCGGAGGTGTCTACGCAGCGACTCTTCTCGCGGGAGGTTTCTCGACTGCTTGGTATGAATAGCAAAACGCCTGTAGAGTTCCAACATGCATGAAGGCTGACTCGCGATATAGGTATATCATGATGTGGCCGTGGCGAGTGCAAACTATCAACGGCGCAACAGGCTCGGCTTTTGCAATCGCGTTTGCAAACAGTTATGGCCAGATCGGCGGCGCGGTTGGTGCCCAGCTGTTTAATTCTCGCTTCGCGCCACGCTATGAGTCTTCGTTCGCGATAGCGATGGGCTTCGTCGGCATTGCTATCATCGTCGCATCCATCACTTGGTACTTCACAGGTGAGGTGGACATAGAGATGCGTCGCGATCGTAGGGCGAGGATTGCGGCTTCGAAGCGGGAGTGAGCGTCAAGGTACCCTGTTGAATACCTACGGGTCTATCGTTACGACAAGTGCAGGGCGCCATATGTGCAGGTGAAAGTGGCCATCCAGCGGGAAGCGCCTGGGCGAATGGCTTGAGAATGCTCATTACCTTGTTGTTAGCTATGTCTGCATATATCATCATACATACAGAAGAAAAGCAAAAAAAGACTTAGTCACACGTAATTTGATAAAGACGTTCTTCGGAGCAGAGCTTATGAGGCTTGTTTGGGCGGAAGGAAGAAGTCCCGCTTGAAGATGGCGGAGATGACGGTCCGAGTCTCACTGGCGCCCCTCGATTGATGGAAGGACTACTGTATGCGGTGCTCCCACTATATGCCAACAAGGCCATACTGTCTACAGACAATACGCCAGATCACCCTCCTGCAAGCCACTTACACCCGACACGCCACCGCCATCTACCCCAGCAAGCAGTGCACGAGCGAGAGGGGCTAGCTTCCATCATCCCTGATCCTTGACCCTGCAACCCGTCCTCTAGAGAGACCGCCGCGAGCAACGACTATACTGGCACCACAACACCTGTCCACCCTACTGAGAGGCTGCCACACACTGCATCCACCCCTCCGCCTACCATGGCGCAAGCAGCCGCCGCCATGTTCAAAAACGGTATGGGATCCTCCGGCAAGGACAACACGATGCGCGGCCTGGTCTCCTTCATAGCCGACCTGCGCAATGCACGCGCGCGCGAGCTGGAAGAGAAGCGCATAAACAAGGAGCTCGCGAACATCCGGTCCAAGTTCAAGGGCGGCAGCTTGACGGGCTACGACAAGAAGAAGTACGTCTGCAAGCTGCTGTACATCTACATCTTGGGATGGAACGTGGACTTTGGACACCTGGAAGCTGTGAACTTGATTTCCGCAAACAAGTACTCTGAGAAGCAGATTGGATATTTGGCTGTGACACTCTTCTTGCACGAGTCACATGAGCTGCTACATCTGGTCGTCAACAGCATACGGAAGGACCTCGCGGATCACAACGAATTGAACAACTGTTTGGCGCTACATGCGATTGCCAATGTTGGTAGCAGGGAGATGGGAGAGGCACTGTCGGCGGATGTACATCGGCTGCTCATTTCGCCAACATCGAAGCCGTTTGTCAAGAAAAAGGCGGCCCTTACTCTTCTGAGACTCTTCCGCAAGGTTCCGACAATTGTACAGATGGAATGGAGAGAGAGAATTGTTGCGATCATGGACGATCCGGATATGGGCGTTGCTCTCTCGGTGACTTCTCTCGTAGCCGCACTGGCGCAGGCAGACCCAGAAGCGTACAAGGGCAGCTACATCAAGGCTTGCCAGAGGCTTCGGAAGATCGTCATTGATCAGGAATACTCCGGCGACTACGTATATTACAAGGTGCCTTGTCCCTGGCTTCAGGTCAAGCTCTTGCGCTTACTACAATACTTCCCGCCTTCGGAGGACACTCATATTCGAGGAATGCTACGAGAGTCTTTGCAGCGGATTCTGGACAATGCCATGGAGATGCCTAAGAATGTTCAACAGAACAATGCGCAGAATGCGGTGCTCTTCGAAGCCATTAACCTGATCATTCACCTGGACACCGAGCGAGATCTCATGGTACAAATTTCTTCCAGACTGGGCAAGTTCATCAGTTCAAGAGAGACGAACGTTCGCTATCTTGGTCTTGAAGCGATGACACATCTGGCCGTACGAGCAGAAACACTGGACCCGATCAAGAAGCACCAGGATCTCATTATTGGATCGCTCAAGGACAGAGACATTACTGTGCGACGACAAGGTCTTGACTTGCTGTACAGCATGTGCGATTCGACAAATTCACAGAAGATCGTGCACGAGCTGCTCAAATTCTTGCAGACTGCGGATTATGCAATTCGAGAGGAAATGGTGCTCAAGATTGCGATCTTGACTGAAAAGTATGCCACCGATGTGAAGTGGTATGTCGATATCTCGATGCGACTCATTGCAATGGCTGGAGACCACGTCAGCGACGAAGTATGGCAGCGTGTTATCCAGATTGTGACCAACAACGAGGAGCTCCAGGTGTACGCTGCCAAGAACATCCTACAGTACTGCAAAGCCGATCACTGCCACGAAACCCTAGTCAAGATTGGCAGTTATCTCCTTGGAGAATTTGGACATCTTATCGCTGATGTCAAGGGATCAAGTCCCATCGAGCAATTCATGGCGCTCCAGAACAAATTCAACACATGCTCACTAAGCACTCGAGCCATGATTCTGTCTGCATTTGTCAAGTTCGTCAACCTGTTCCCAGAGATTAAGCCACAAATCCTGGCAGCTTTCAGAGTGTACAGTCACACACTCGATTCGGAACTGCAACAACGAGCTTGCGAATACCTGACTATGGCGACGATGCCTACTGATGACCTACTACGGACAGTCTGCGATGAGATGCCACCCTTCCCGGAGCGGACATCTGCACTTCTGGCACGTCTTGACAAGAAACAAGGAACTTCAGGAGACAAGCGAACATGGTCTGTCACCGCAAAGGATAGCCCTGCCTTGCAACGCGGAGGGACACTTAAGAGGAACTTCAGCAATAACCAAGCACTGCAGACTAACGGTGGCGCATCGAGTGGTGCACCAGGTGCCAACGGTACCAACGGTGCGGCTGCATCGAATGGTGCAGTCAAGTCGCCTATGGATGAGCTCATTGGACTGGACATGCCAAACACCAGCGGGCCCAATCTTGCAAGTGCCTCTCATCTCTCACCAGATTGGGAACCTGGATACAATCGCCTCATGCTCCAGCCTGAGGGTTTGCTCTACGAGGACGTACAGCTGCAAGTGGGACTTCGATCAGAGTACCGTGCCGAAGTCGGCTGCATCATCCTTTACTTCTCCAACAAGTCGTCAGCACCCATACAATCTTTCACAACCACAATCGACAGCTCCTCCTCAACAGGCCTCAAAGTGGACATCAAGGGTCTGCCCGATACGACTGTTCAGCCAGGCTCTCAAACCAGCCAGATGATCATGTTTGAAGCAAAGACCGTCTTCACGCAACCACCCACGATCCGCATCTCATACATCGCCGGCGCTCTGCAGGCTGTCACACTACAGCTTCCCGTGTTGCTTCACAAATATATGGAAGGCGCAGTGCTATCTGGCGAAGACTTCTTCAAGCGCTGGAAGCAGATCGGCGGCGCTCCTCGCGAAGCACAAAAGATCTTCTCAGGCTTTGATGTTTCTGGCGACAACACTAGGAGGTTTTTGCAAGGCTTCAAATGGGGAGTGCTTGATGGCGTGGACCCCAACGTGAGGAACTTCGTTGGCGCCACTGTGCTTCATACTAGTGGCGGCAAATTTGGATGTTTATTGAGATTGGAGCCGAATGCGGAAAATAGGGTATGTTCTCTTAAACCAACGATTCAGAAGCGAACATTTATTAACCTGTTATCTAGATGTACCGCTTGACTATCCGCGCGACCGACGAGACGGTGCCGCCTGTGTTGATGAAGTACATGGAAGCAAGACTCAGCCAGCCCTACCCGTCATGACGCACTGCTATTGCGGGTAATTGGATGGTTCAGTAAACATGAATGGAAAAGCAACTTAAGTACTTTTGGAAGCGTCAGGCGTTGTAGCGACAAAAACTGTTGGCGGAGTAGCATGTGCAAGCACGTTTCGGTGCATCAGGATGTGGGTATACCAAATTTTGTAGCGTTCTCCAGAAAAAGAGAAAAGTCGAATGAAACAAGTGAATGCATGTCTCGTCTGCACTTGTCATGTATCTGATGTTATAACTGAACCAGTCTCGACCACTTTACGCGTGAAAGTCGCGAGAGTGGCGATCAGTGAAGGGCGGGCTGTTGCGGGAACGACTCCTAGCGTTGTTTACATGTACTTTCAAGCAGCTCTAGAATCAACATATTTCAACCCCGCCCTTTACATATCACCACACCACCCCAAGCAAGAATAGCGCATTCGACATTCACTCAACAATGTCGAAACGCTATCATGAAACGCCCATGGATTTTGAATACCAGAACGGCACCGGGCCCATGGACGCCAAAAGCCCGTTCGCAGCAGTCAGCATGAACGCACAGCGCTTCCCAGCGACGCCCGGCGGCAACGGCAGCAGAAAGAGTGCGTTCTCCTTCGCATGGAAGAAAGACAGAAATGTGACAACAGCAACTGACGCAGCACCCAAAGGAGACTACAGCGCTTTCGACTCGCCCACTCGACCCGGCGCCAGCAGGAACCCTTCGCCCAACAAGCCTTTACCGCCTGCGCCTGGTTTCAACGGTATTTCCGCTTTCAACGCGATGTTTACGACGCCGAGGAAAACGATGCAGGACACGCATATGGAAGATTCGAGCGCGGGAGAAACGCCCAAGAGCCCGGAGAGACAGGACGATAGTGAGGCTGGGACGCCGGCAGAGAAGTTAGCGTATGAGAGGAGGAGACTTGGTGGTGGACTGGATACAAGAAGCGCACCTGCGATTCCTACAGTGGCTTCGATGTCTCTAAGTCCGAGTAAGGAGATGGGGAGGGAGCGGACGAGGGATAGGGAGAGAGAGAGGAGGGATAGACGGCCGAGCCCAGGATCTAAGAAGGAGAGCTTCTTTGGCAGAGTGAAGAGGTCGTTCAACAGTCCTGGAAGGGGAGAAGTCCCTCGAGCCGATTCGCAGAACAGGGATCATCGTGTTCGACGACAGAAGAGCCAACGTGCACTTGCGCTACAAAGACAGTATAGTGATGATTTGCACTCTGGAGATGAAGCCGACGACTCTGAACTCACGATACCACCACAAAGCATCAGCCCGCGCAAGCGCAGCAGCAAGTACACTCAACAAGAGCCCGCCGACTCACAACAAACACAACAGCCTCCACCACAGAACGAGCCAAGTCTCATCTCATCGATCTTCACATTCATCGGCGCTCACCCGACCGTCCCCCACATTCTCTCGTTCTACGCCCAACTATTCTTCAACGTCTTCCTCCTCTCCGGTTGCGCCTATATTATCTATAGCTTCTGGTCCGCAGTGCGAGGCGATGTCGACAGAAAAGCTTTCGAAGCGAGCGCCAGCATAATCGCCGAGATCGTCCATGCCAAAGAGCAGTTCGAAGAAAACCGCTGCGCGTCCAGTGACCGCGCTCCGGCTTTGAAGTCCATGTGCGCAGAATGGGAGCGCCTCAAGACCCAAGACCCATTGATAATCGCCCGCGCCAAAATTTCCGCGCATACCTTTGCCGAGATCTTCAACTCCTTCATCGAGCCCATCTCCTACAAAGCTATGCTCTTCACGGCGATGATCGTCTTGGGCTGCTTCGGCGTCTCGAACTTCGCTTTTGGCGTTCTGCGAAACAAAACCATGGAGCAGCAGCACACGCAGCAGCACTGGGGCGGTGGACAGTACAACAACTTCCAAGGACCACCTCCAACACCGCAGAGAAGCTTCAGCGGACTTGTCGAAGCGCATCAGGGAACTCCTTGGCACGCCAGACCTGCTCTTGAGCCAGTGCCGAGCCAGAGGTACGACTTGGGCGATGGGCAGGGTAGTCCTAGGAGGCGGCTGGTGTACAACTGAAAAGCTGGACATGGGCTTTATTATTTTCGCGAGACGTCGTATTTGAGATGATGACTTTTGCGAAACATGGGTCGTGGTTTTCTTTGGATCGCTTTGGGAATCGCTGGCATTGGCATTGGGCAAAATGAGGGTTACGACATTTGACTTCCGTTTTCTTTTGTTTTCTTGTTTTTTCGATTCTTGAAGAGGGTAATTGATCGGTCTTTTTGGGTACTCCGACCATGAAGCGTCCGAAAAAATCGCAGCAATACATTCGCGATCATTACCAGGTCGTTGCAAGACAACTGCATCATCCGTTCCCCGCATGACAAGAGCAGTTTCGACGCAGCTTTTTGTTGAGTATCGTCTGTGACCGAGTGTAGGTGCAAATCGGCTGATAGACTGATACTCGCGATGCCTTGTACAAGAAGAACGGTATTGCTGCGGTGGTCAGCAGTCCCAATGCACCTCACAGGACCTATCACGTTTCATTTCGATGGATCATCTCGCACCTCTGCTCGCTTCAATGAGAGCCCAGCGACATGCTCTTTGCTCCAGGCTTGTCCTAAATCGTTTATCAATCAGTCCGAGCATACGATCACGGGCCAATAGGGTGAAGGTAGACACAATGTCACATGACATTTCAGGCGCAGGTGAATAACGCCGAGAAGTCCACGACAGGTTGATAGATATTTAAGTCTTCCGGATTATCGATACCAACGAGTTCTACACATGTAAATCCAGGTGCGATGGCGATTCATGACGTTAAAGCCGTACTCTACCAGTACACACGTAGCGCGTTACACGTTTCTCTGACCCAACACGTTGGAAATCACAATTATCGCTCCTACCATCGAACACAAGCAACTCAAGCAAACCGCACCCCCCAGAATGGCCAGTTACAACAACATCCCTCAAGTCCATCCAGCAATGAACCAGAAATAAGACCGAAATCGACTGATCTCGCCGAAAATGTCGAATCTTGACAAACCCCAACCCCAACCCTACGGCCACACGCCTGCGTTTCACTTCAGCATGAGGTAGGTAGATATCGCATTTGAGACCTCATCACGACACAAGTACACCTGTACACCTTAATACAAAAACCTAACATGTACATACCGCGCCGGCGACATTAGATCAGACGAGCCGTGCCCGTGACATAGAAAAAGAGACAGCTTCTACTGAGAGATAAATCAAGCAAAATCACAAGGGATTAATGACACCAGTAACGAGTAACAAGCAATAATAACAGTCATATTCTAATCAAAGGGGGATATCTCGGAAGAAAAAGCAACCAGCGTCCTCCATCTATGAATTTCTCCTTCTTGGTCATTTACACCCATGCACAATCATTCAGATCTACTCCATCTCCACTTCCCAGGACAACGATCCATCTAGAAGGAAGAGATAGCAACAGCAATAACCTGCGCGTCGCTGTGCGAGATGCTAACAGTGGTGTCCTTGACACCAGACTTGTCGGCAGCGGCCTTGGCGTCGCCGTGGAGAACGACGGTGGGGGCGCCAGTCTCAGCGTTGACGATCTCGATATCCTTGAGAGGAGCACCAGCGCCCTTGCTCTCGACCTTCAAGCTCTTGAAGACGGCTTCCTTGGCACTCCAGCGGCCGGTGAAAGAGGCCTGGGGGTTGGGCTGGGCGCGGCAGTAGGTGATCTCCTGCTGGGTGAAGTTGCGCTCGATGAAAGTGTCGTTGTGGATGTCGAGGGCGTCGATGCTCTCGATGTCGACACCGGGGTTGGAGTTGGCGGATGCGTTGACCTTCATCAGGCTCTCGACCATCTCGGTGGTGCTCTTGTCCTGGGGCTTGGTGGGAGCCTTCTTGGGGTAGAGGAGAGTGGAGGTCTTCTTGTCCTGGGCGACACGAGCCTCGGGGTTGAGGAAGACGGTGCTCTGCTGAGCGTCGTCGTAGGGAGACTTGTCCTTGGCGCGGAAGATGGTGTTGTTGATCATACCGTCGTGGTAGTAACGGTAGGTCTTCTTCTGACGCGCCTCGACCTTGACCTTATAGGCCTGGAAGGTAGCCTCGTCGAGAGTGGCGAACAGGTACTTGGGGTGGATACCAATAGCCTGGGCACCCTTCTGACCGAAACCGAAGGAGGTGACGGAGAAGGCCTTGACACCGTCGGTCTGGATAGCCTGGTTGGGGTAGACGATGTAGTCGAACTTCTCCATGATCTTGTCGACGTTGTCGGCGTTGCGGTTACCGGGAACAAGACCAGTGTTGAGGACCTGCAGAGCACCGTTGAACATGAAGGCACCGGCGGCACCCTTGGGGTGACCAGTGAGGTACTTCTGGAAGATACCCATGAGAGCGTTACCCTTCTTGCGGCCAAGGTGCTTCATCTGCTGGCAGAGCACATCAGACTCGTTCTTGTCGTTGGCGACAGTGGAGGTGCCGTGGAAGGAGGCGACGTTCAAGTCGTCAATGGTCAGACCCCAGGTTGCGAGGGCACCACGGAGAGGAGCGATCTTAGGGTCGGTCTTCCAGAAGTTGTTGCCCAAGCTGTACAGGGCATCCTTCTCCTGGCGTCTGGCCTCGCGCTCGATGTGGCTGGCACGGTCCTCCATGTACTCAGTCTCGTCGAAGTTACCGCCCTGTTGCTTCATGGCGGCAACCTCCTCCTGGAGGTACATAAGCTCAGACTCCTGCCAGGTCTTGATGTGCTTGCGGCGGAGGTCGAGCTGCCTCTTGCGGTACTTAATGTCAAGCAGAGGCGAGGGGAACTTGCCAGGAGTCTCACGAGCAGTGGTGAGCACACCCTGGCCAGGAGCAGGGACGGAGCGACCGATCTTGTCAGTAGCAGTGGCAGTAAGACCAAGGATACCGTAGATGGGGACACCCATGTCAAGCGCAAGCTTGGCGTCCATGATGACTTGCATACCGCAACCCTGGGACTCCATGAAGCCGTTACGGGTGGTGGTGGTCGGGCGGGACATCTCAGCGGGAGTGCGGCCGTGGGCGAACTCGTCCTCGGCGTTGCTGGTGGCCTTCATGTTGGCGAACTCGTAAGAGCCCTCCTCCTGGAAGTCATCGAAACCACCGACGAAGCACATGCGGGCCTTGCCCTCGACAATGCAGTCGTAACCAATGTCAATAGACTCAACAGCAGTAGCGCAAGCTCCGACAGGGGTACGGATGGGACCAGTAGAAGACATGAGCAGCATGTTGATCCAGGCACTCATAGTGTTGATGAAAGACTCCTGCAGGATGTCCTTCTGCAGAGGCTTGTCAAGGTAGCGGTCCTTGTACATGCCACGCAGAGCGCTAGTACCACCAATACCGGAACCAATGCAGTTACCGACCTCGGAGATGTGGACATACTTGTAGAACTCGTACGGGTCGGTGATACCGGAGGACAGGAGGGCCTCGACAGTGGACACGAGAACGTAGAGGGTGACAGGGTCGACCTGGGAGATGATGTCGTCGGGAATACCGTAGACCTTGGCGCTCCAGCCAGTGGGGATTTGGCCAGCAACGAGACGGTCGAAGCGGAGCGCCTTGGGGATAAGGAGAGTGGCACCCTTCATGAGACGGACGGAGTACTCGCCAGACTCGAGCTCGAAGATGTCGACCTTGTCGCCGTGCTGACGCTTGAACTCCTCGGCAGTCTCCTTGGAAGCCTCGAAGGGGTCGAGGTCCTCCTGGGTCTGAATCTCCTGAAGAAGCTCCTTCTTGTTGGGGTCGTAACCGTTGAAGAGCTCGGGCTCGATGAGACGGATACCAGAGTGCTCGAGAATGTGCTTCTCGTACTTGGGCTTGACGTCTTTGTCATCGACAGGCTCGTTGGTCTTGGCGTCAACCCAGCCAGAGTAGCTCTGTCCCTTGAGAGAGCCATTGTGGTTCTTGATGAGACCCATCATCCAAGCCATCTCAACGCAACCCTCGAGAGAGAATTCGCCGTAAGCCTCCATCTCCCAGCGAGTTCTGGAGTTACCCCAAGGACCAACCTCAGCGAAACCAGTGACGACGACGACCTTCTCAAGATCGACCATGCCCTTGAGGTTGGAGTTGAGGGGCTCGACCTCGGACTTCCAGTCGGGAAGGGTAGGGAAATCGAACTTCATGTTGGCACGAGAGCTGACGTTGACAGTCTTGTAGAGGGCCTCGCTGGCCTCACCGTTGACAATCTTGTTCTCAACAGCAGTCTCGCGTGTGACAGCACGGCGGATCTCAGAGGTCTCGGTGATGTCCTTGCGGAGCTTAGTCATAAGCTCCTTGAGGTTGGGCAGGAACTGAAGACCACCGTTGAGATCAGCGAAGACAGGCTCCTGCTGGCAAAGGTTGACAATGGACGGAGCCATCAGACCAAGCAAGTTGAAGGCCATTTCCTGCTGAGAGAAGGTGCGCACACCGTACTTCTCAACACCCTCAGCAACGATGTTGTTGCCACCCATAAGACCAGTGCCACGGGTCCAGCCGATGACAGCACCGCAAATGGTGAGGAAATTGCCCCAGTTCTCAGAGTGCCAGCGGTTGAAGAGGGTCTCGAGAGCGAGCTTAGACTCGGAGTAGAGACCATCGTTACCGAAGGTACCGTGGTTGGGAGAAAGAGGGAGGATGACCTGGGCGGGCCTAGTCTCGAAGGCGCGGGCAGCCTTCTGGGTCTTGACGTTACCGAGCATGCGGAGAAGGTTGGTAAGCATGATACGGTGGGCAAGCTCAGACTTGCTGTCGATGTTGTCGATCTCACGGCCGTTCTCGGGAATGGCGGCGAAGGGAACGATGAAGTCGAGGTCCCAGCCAAGACCCTTCTTCTCGTCGTAGATCCACTCAACGAGAGCGTTGGTGTCCTGCTGGCTACCCTGGTTGAAGGGAGCAACAACGAGCTGAGATCCCTTGGCACCGTAGCGGGTGTACATGGCCTGGTAGTACTCGGTGACGGAGCGAGAGAAGCGAGAAGTGGTGACAACAACCTTGGCACCACCGCTGATCAAGCCCTGCAGAACCTCAGCGCCGATGGAACCAGCACCAGCACCGGTCATGAGCACGTTCTTGCCCTGGAAGGTGACACCAGACCTGGCAGCCTCCTCGAGACCCTCGAGGTAGACACCAGTGAGCTTCTTGCTGTACTCCCAGCCGTGCTCGTCCTTGCGCTTGAGGTGCAAGAAAGGAACGGTCTCGACCTTGCCCTGCTTCAGAGGAACCTGGGCACGGCTACCGCTGGAGCTGGTGCGAGCACCAGCAGTCTTGGGAGCCTCAGTCGGCATGATCTGACCCTCGTTCATGGCGAGCGAGCGGACAATGTTGGTGTACAGCTGCTTAATCTCGAGCTGAGCGGACTTGGAGACGCTGTGCTGTTGGCGGATGAGCTTGTAAACACGCTGAAGATCGTTCTGGACCTTGGTGCGGTTGCCGTATTCCGAGATCTTGCCACCCTCGGCCATCTCAGTAACGTAGTGCTCGAGCTTGCGCACACTGGCACGAGGAGCCTCCTCGTAGTTCATGTTGCCACGAGCGTCGATCTTGAGCGAAGGAGCTGTGGGAATGTTGACGTCCTTGTAGACGGGTGCCTCGTCAAGGACATCTCTGCAGTTGTCGATGAGCTGCTCACCAAGCTCCTTGGCCAGCTTGTAGGTCTCACCGCGCTCGGCAGGGCAGTGATCGATGTGGTACTGCATGAAGTCGAGAAGGGTAGGGTTGGCGCGGTTCATGATGAGAATGCAGCGGCTGACAATCTCACGGTCAACGGCCTTCAGGCGACCGAAGATGATGTCGTAGTACATTGTAAGGGCATCCTGACGGGCCCAGTTCCATGACGAGTCGTAGACACGCGTCTTGAGAGGGCTGAACGAGGGCTCAATGCCGGCAGCGTAGAACTCACCGTGCTCGGTGTTCCAGAGATCAAGCTGTGCCTGCAGAGCAGTCTCGTTGGCCTTGCCGGCAATGGCGGCCTTGTCGCCAGCGCGGAGGTCCATTTTGAGGTAGCGAGCGAAGAGCTCGAGCTGCTGCTTGAACAGCGCCTTCTGGTCCTTGGTGAGAGCATCAAGGGCTGCAGGGTCCATCATCATTCCGCCGCCAGCGGCACCACCCTCACCGGCCGCAGGGCCAGATGAGAGGTTGATGCCTGCTGCAGAGGCGTACTTCTGTGTGACATCGTCCAACCAAGCCTTGCCATCGTTCTCTGAGCCAAGACGAGCCGCGGGCTCCATAGTCAAGGCGAGAAGAAGGACACCATCCTGCCTGCCAGAGGCAAGACCCCAGCGTGTCTCCAAGTGCTTGCGCACAGCAGTGATGTTGAAGCCACCAGGCATCTTTGACGAGACCATGCGGGCAATGAGTGAAGTGGACTGCTTTCCGAGCTGTCCGTTGAAGGTCTGCTGCATGGCGGCTCCCAGCTCGTCCAGAGGGGTGTCCTCGGGCTTTTCAGGTGTGGAACCAAACTCTTTTCCAAGATCGCCGAGGATTTCGTTCTGAAGGGTGGATTTGCCTGTGAGAAGGAGGAGTCAGTTGTGGTTCTTCCAGGTAATGCAATCCCTGCTAACTTACCGCCAACCAAGTCCTTGATGGCCTTGCTGAGGGGGATGTCGGTCAAAGGCTTCTTCAGCTTCTGAGCAACGAGTGTGCGGAGGACGTCGACGGCGCCGACGGGAGCATCTTCAACTGCAGCGGCAGGGCCAGCACCTGGTGGAGGAGCAGCGACAGCAATAGGCGCTGCGGCGGCGGGTGCACTGGCAGAGGGAGCAGCACTGCTTGACGCAGGTGCGGCGGCGACGGGCTCATCCTCAATGGGCTCGACGTCGTAGTAAATATCAGGACCGTCCTTCTTGTAGCAAAGAACCTGACGCTGGACTGAGCGAGCGGCGTCGTAGGCCTCGTATTTGGCGGCCAGGGTGCGCTTGGCCATGACACCGAGGGTGTCTGCGGGACCGACTTCGACAATGCGTTCAGTGGTCTTTTCGCCGAGAATGACATCCTGTGTCTCGATCCACCTCACGGGCGAGGCGAATTGGTATGCCAGCAGCTCGACGAGCAGTGTGTGGGCGAGCTCTTGCTCGACTTCGGGACGCATGGCTGCGGTTGTGTGTGGGTGTGTATTAAGGTGGTGTAGATTTTACAAGGCAAGGAGCGGAATCGCGAGCCAATGGACTCGGACGAGTTCGAGCGGGCGCAATGCGGGTGCACTGGGGCGGAGGTGTTGGATGGAGGATGGATGGAGGAGGAGGAATGCAATGGGCGTTGGTAGAAAATTTGCCCGAGGCAGGTGCGATGGATGGATTGTAGTAGCGGAGGAAGGGTCGATGGAGGGAGAAGGAGCTAAGAGTGTGGAAAGTTGGAGAGTCGGAGGAGGAGGAGCAGTGTGGATATGAACAACAGCACGCGCGCTCACGGTCTGACAGTTCAGCAATACAGGGTATAATGCGTCTGCCTGGGTGGATGAGAGGATGTTGCGGGTAGTCTCGCGAGTGGTGTGCTCGTAGTGGCACGGGTTGAGCTGCGGGCGGGCAGTGTTGAGAGTTTGAAGCTCTTGCGGTATTACGGTGCTTTCCTGGCGCGCACGCTGGTACAGACGCCCGTGCGCGGGCAGGTTTGCGGAGAGATTATGCAGGTGAGTGGCCTTTGTCGCAGGTGAGAGCTGCGTATCTGCGTATGCCATGCGTCTGATAAGCGGGCAGCCCTGTGGGAGCTCTACCTCGCATGGTTGGGGTATGGCATTGTTGACGGGCAGCCATTGAGTTTGTTACAGTATTCTTTCATTGCTGGTATTGCTATTTTCCAGAGGCGGTGAATAATGGCACACGACTAGGTGATTCAGCGTAGGGTTAGCACTGCACAGCGGAGCCACGTCTCCTTAAGCAGCAACGAAAAAAATCAGACGATCAGGCCGGCTCTCGACTGGTTCGCTGGTCTAGTGTGTGAGATGGGCTGGGTGGGTGCCTGGCACGGCCGGTCGAGCAGTCCCGAGCTGCAGGGATGTGGTGAGCGTTGTGGCCCCAACCGTGTTTTGGAGCTACCATGCTTGTTCGGCAGCTTTCCAACACTCCCCCGATGGGCGAAGAACGATGAGAGCTCTGCTTAACCTGCCCGCTCCCACCACCCGCTATTGAGCATCAGCACAAGAGAGAGAGACCTTAACAACAACTGCTCCTCCCGCTCCTCCTCCTCACTTTCCTCCATACCGTTGTTGCTTGCATTCTGCTGCTCTGTACAAACACACGCATACACATCCATACACATCCTCCATCCACTCCCGCTCAACCTCACTACTCAATCACTCCCGCCCACCTGCCATCTCCCCGCAGCGCCAGGGTCGCGGCTTCCCTCGATTTCCATCCCAACTAGTTCCAACACGCTCGAGTAGTCCCCTCCCTCTCGACGCCGTCCGTGTCAATCTCGGCCCAGCTTCTACCGCTCACTCGCTCGCTCGCCCTCGCCCTCCCGCCGCAGCAGCTCAAAATTCCCAGCAGCAATTCCAGCTCGCCGCCGCATGCTGTGAACCCTTAGACCAAAGGCGTTCCTCCCACCACCACTACTACCGTGAGTTGTCTGTCCTTTTTTCCCTTACGGCCGAGCAATCCCAGGCATCCACCATCCACATTCCATCCATTGGCTTGTCACTTCACTCCGCCAGTATTGCATCGCCAGGCAGCAGCTCGTGTGCAACCTCTCGACCAGCTGTTCCGCTGCATTACCGCATCACCGCAACTTCGGAGGAGACAGACACAAAGCCAGCACCCAGCCAGATCCCAGCGAGAATCTACCACCCGCTGCGGAATATGCACACACGCCTCCTCTAGCCCCTCATTCATCCATTGCACATACACACACCACTTTCAACAACACAAAACTAATCATGAGCGTTCAGTTCAATAATTCTCAACGACCGGATCCCGTCCGCAGGGTCAGCAGCAGAATGTACGGCTCCGGTGCTCAGACTGGCGTGTCGACGCCGCGCTCGCAGGCCGTCTCTCGCCCTCTTACTCTCACCCACGGCTCTCTCGAATACAATT
This sequence comes from Cladosporium sp. BSL10, assembly GCA_001553865.1. Lineage (NCBI taxonomy): Eukaryota > Fungi > Ascomycota > Dothideomycetes > Cladosporiales > Cladosporiaceae > Cladosporium > Cladosporium sp. BSL10. The sequence continues at coordinate 264,628 of LJJI01000016.1, forward strand.
TCTTAATACCCACTGCCCTTCATTTCAGCGCTACCCAGCTCAAGGACGCTTTCCTTGCCACCCTCCCCGAATCCACAGACGAGCTTGCTCAGGATGACGAGCCTTCATCCGTCACCGAGCTGGTCGCCAGATATCTCGGCTTCACCGCCAAGGAGGTCGACGAGGGCGACGACCCCGGATCATACGAGGAGGTCCTGAAGATTCTGCTACAAGAGTTTGAGCGTGCTTTCCTGCGTGGAAACGAGGTCCACGCCATTGCTGCCACTCTTCCCGGCATTGTGGAGAAGAAGCTCATCACTGTGCGCTCCTACTACGCCGCACGCTCAGCAGTCGGTCGCCCTATCAAGGCGCACGAGTCTGCTCTGCTGCGCGAGGCCGCAGACGAGAATGCATACATCTACGCCGTTTTCGGCGGCCAGGGCAACATCGAGGAGTACTTTGACGAGCTCCGCGAGGTTTACACCACATACCCGACTCTTGTCGAGGACTTCATCACATCCGCTGCCGCACATCTGCAGCAGCTGGCTAGAGATCCCAAGGCTGAGAAGCTTTACCCCAAGGGTCTCGATGTGATGCGCTGGTTGAACAACAAGGACGCACAGCCAGACACCGAATACCTGGTTTCAGCACCCGTGAGCTTCCCTCTCATCGGTCTGACCCAGCTCGCACACTACCTGGTCATGTGCCGCGTCTTGGGTACACACCCTGGTCACGTCAGGGAGCGTTTCTCTGGTACCACCGGTCACTCCCAGGGTGTCGTGACCGCCGCCGCAATTGCCGCTTCGAAGAACTTCGAGACATTCGACAAGGCCTCGAGAGATGCGCTCAGCATTCTCTTCTGGATCGGTCTGCGCAGTCAGCAGGCATACCCTCGCACTTCCCTCGCTCCCAATGTTCTCCAAGACTCGATCGACGAGGGCGAGGGTGCTCCCACACCTATGCTTTCACTCCGTGATTTGCCCCGCGAGGCTGTCCAGAAGCACATTGACACAACCAACGAGCACCTGCCGAAAGACAGGCACATTGGTATTTCCCTTGTGAACAGCGCCCGTAACTTTGTTGTTACCGGTCCTCCCATGTCTCTTTACGGTCTGAACCTCCAGCTCCGCAAGTTCAAGGCGCCTACCGGCCTTGACCAGACTCGCATTCCCTACACTGACCGCAAGGTTCGCTTCGTCAACCGCTTCCTCCCCATCACCGCGCCATTCCACAGCCCTTACCTTGCAGAGGCGATCGAGCACCTCCAGGAGGACCTCGCCAACGTCAACATTCCTTCCAGCGAACTCGGCATTCCCGTGTTTGACACATGCTCTGGTGAGGACCTCCGTGAGAAGACCAGCGGTAACATTGTTCCCGATCTTGTCCGAATGATCTGCAAGGACCCGGTCAACTGGGAGGTCGCGACTGTCATGCCCAACGCCACTCACATCCTCGACTTCGGCCCTGGTGGCATCTCTGGTCTTGGTGTGCTCACCAACCGCAACAAGGACGGTACTGGTGTCCGTGTGATTCTGGCTGGCACCATGGATGGCACCAACACCGAGGTTGGCTACAAGCCCGAGATCTTCGACCGCGATGCTGAGCACGCCGTCAAGTACGCCGTTGACTGGGTGAAAGAGTACGGACCTAAGCTCGCGAGGACATCTGTCGGTCAGACATTTGTGGATACCAAGATGAGCAGACTTTTGGGGCTGCCTCCTGTCATGGTCGCCGGTATGACACCCTGCACCGTGCCCTGGGACTTTGTGGCTTCCACCATGAACGCAGGTTACGAGATCGAACTTGCTGGCGGTGGATACTACAACGACAAGACCATGTCCGAGGCCATTGCAAAGATCGAGAAGGAGATTCCCGCTGGTCGCGGTATCACCATCAACTTGATCTACGTTGCCCCGAGAGCCATGGCCTGGCAAATTCCCATGATTGCCAGGCTCCGTGCTGAGGGTGTGCCCATTGAGGGTCTCACCATTGGCGCTGGTGTTCCTTCCATCGAGGTCGCCAATGAGTACATTGAGACCCTGGGCATCAAGCACATCAGCTTCAAGCCCGGTTCAACTGAGGCTATTCAGCAGACCATCAACATTGCCAAGGCGAACCCCAACTTCCCTGTCATCATGCAGTGGACTGGTGGCCGTGGCGGTGGTCACCACTCTTTCGAGGACTTCCACCAGCCTATCCTTTCCATGTACACCCGCATCAGGCGCTGCCCCAACCTCATCCTGCTCGCCGGTTCTGGATTCGGTGGTGCCGAAGACACTTACCCTTACCTTACCGGTACCTGGGCAAAGAAGTTCGGCTACCCTCCCATGCCCTTCGACGGTGTTCTCTTCGGTAGCCGTGTCATGGTCGCCAAGGAGGCACACACCTCGGCCGCAGCTAAGCAGGCTATCGTTGACGCACCTGGTCTTGAGGACCACGAGTGGGAGAAGACCTACAAGGGCCCTGCTGGTGGTGTCATTACCGTCCGCTCCGAGATGGGCGAGCCCATCCACAAGATCGCCAACCGTGGTATCAAGTTCTGGGCTGAGATGGACCAGAAGATCTTCAGTCTCGACAAGGCCAAGCGTGTGCCCGAGCTCAAGAAGCAGCGCGAGTACATCATTCAGAAGCTCAACGACGACTTCCAGAAGCCCTGGTTCGGCCGCAACCGCAAGGGCGAGTGCGTCGACCTTGAGGACATGACCTACGGTGAGGTCGTTCGCCGCATGGTTGACCTGATGTTCGTCAAGCACCAGAAGCGCTGGATCGACAAGACCCTCGCCAAGCTCACTGGCGATTTCATCCGCCGTATCGAAGAGCGTTTCTCTTCTGCTGATGGCCCGTCCCTCATCCAGAACTACAGCGAACTTGACGAGCCTTTCTCGACCGTCAAGAAGGTGCTCGAGGCATACCCCGAGGCCGATGAGCAGCTCATCAACGCCCAGGATTGCCAGCACTTCCTTCTTCTCTGCCAGCGCCGTGGCCAGAAGCCTGTGCCTTTCGTTCCTTGCTTGGATGACACCTTCGAGTTCTTTTTCAAGAAGGACTCCCTCTGGCAGTCCGAGGACTTGGAGGCTGTTGTCGACCAGGATGTTGGCAGAATTGCTATTCTTCAGGGTCCCATGGCTGTGAAGTACTCCACCAAGGTTGACGAGCCCATCAAGGACATCCTTGACGGTGTACACAACGGCCACATCAACATGCTTACCAAGGATCTCTACGCTGGTGACGAGAAGAAGATCCCTGTCGTTGAGTACTTCGGTGGCAAGCTCATTGAGGCAAGCGATGAGGTCAGCGTCGATGGCCTCACTGTCTCGGAGATTGACAACAAGACCATCTACCGTCTCTCTGCCGCCTCTGGCACCGCCCTCCCTGAGGTCAACAACTGGATGCAGATCCTCGCTGGTCGCAGCATCTCATGGCGTCACGCATTCTTCACCGCCGATGTCTTTGTTCAAGGACAGCGCTTCCAGACCAACCCGATGCACCGCATCTTCTCGCCTACTCCTGGCATGCTTGTCGAGATTGCTTACCCCGATGACCCCAAGCGCACTGTCATCACCGTCAAGGAGCCTTCTCACGGCAAGTACGTGCCCACCATTGAGGTTGGCCCTGTCTCGAACAACGAGATCAGCGTCAAGATGATTGACGAGCGCTCTGCATCTGGCAAGCCTGAGGCTTTGACCTTGAGGTTCACTTACCACCCTGAGACTGGCTACGCTCCCATCCGTGAGGTTATGGACGCTCGCAACGACCGTATCAAGGAGTTTTATTACCGCATTTGGTTCGGTAACGAGACCTGCCCCTTCGATGCCCCTGTCACTTCTCGCTTCGAGGGTGGTCGCGCTACCGTCACCAGCGAGGCCATCAACGACTTCGTCCACGCCGTTGGCAACACCGGCGAGGCTTTCGTTGACAGGCCTGGCAAGGAGGTCTTCGCTCCTATGGACTTCGCCATCGTTGTCGGCTGGAAGGCCATCACCAAGCCCATCTTCCCCCGCAAGATCGACGGTGACCTTCTCAAGCTTGTCCACCTTTCCAACGGCTTCCGCATGCTTCCTGGTGCGACTCCGTTGAAGAAGGGCGATGTTCTCGACACCACTGCCGAGGTCAACGCTGTGCTCAACCAGGCCTCTGGCAAGTTGGTCGAGGTTTGCGGTACCATCACCCGTGATGGCACCCCCATCATGGAGGTCACCTCCCAATTCTTGTACCGCGGCACATACACCGACTTCGAGAACACCTTCCAGCGCAAGGTTGAGACCCCTGTGGAAGTCCACTTGGAGACCACCAAGGACGTTGCCGTCTTGCAGTCCAAGGAGTGGTTCCGTCTCGAGGAGTCGGACATTGAGCTCCTCGGCCAGACTCTTGTCTTCAGGCTGCAGACTCTTAACAGATACAAGAACGAGACTGTCTTCTCCTCGGTGCAGACCATCGGTAAGGTCGAGCTTGAGCTGCCTACCAAGGAGATCATTCAGGTCGCATCTGTCGAGTACGAGGCTGGTGCCTCCTTCGGCAACCCTGTCCTTGACTACCTGACCCGCAACGGCACTTCTCTCGACCAGCCCGTGCACTTCGAGAACCCCATCCCGCTTCACGGCAAGACTCCTCTTGTCCTGAAGGCACCTGCCTCCAACGAGACCTACGCTCGCGTCTCTGGCGACTACAACCCCATTCACGTTTCTCGTGTCTTCTCCAAGTACGCCAACCTGCCCGGCACTATCACTCACGGCATGTACTCGAGCGCCGCTGTGCGTTCTCTTGTCGAGACCTGGGCCGCCGAGAATAACGTTGGTCGTGTCCGCAGCTTCCACGCCAGCCTTGTTGGCATGGTCCTTCCCGATGACACCATCGAGGTCACTCTCCTCCACGTCGGTATGGTCTCTGGCCGTAAGATCATCAAGGTCGAGGCTGCCAAGGCTGAGACCGAGGAGAAGGTTCTCCTTGGCGAGGCTGAGATCGACCAGCCTGTGTCTGCCTACATCTTCACTGGTCAAGGTTCCCAAGAACAGGGTATGGGTATGGACCTCTACGAGAGCAGCCCCGTCGCTGCCGAGGTCTGGAACCGTGCTGACAAGCACTTCTTGGACAACTATGGTAAGTTGCCGATTACGAGCATCCAATCACTTCTCATTACTAACTTTTCTTGCAGGTTTCGCCATCACCAACATTGTCAAGAACAACCCCAACGAGCTCACCATCCACTTCGGTGGCGCTCGCGGCAAGGCCATTCGCCAGAACTACATGTCTATGACTTTCGAGACTGTGGCTGCCGACGGAAGCATCAAGTCCGAGAAGATCTTCAAGGAGATCAACGAGAACACCAGCTCCTACACCTACCGCTCGCCTACCGGTCTTCTCTCCGCCACACAGTTCACTCAGCCCGCCCTTACTCTTATGGAGAAGGCCTCCTTCGAGGACATGCGTCACAAGGGTGTCGTTCAGCGCGACAGCACCTTCGCCGGTCACTCGCTCGGAGAGTACAGTGCTTTGGCTGCCATGGCTGAAGTCATGCCCATCGAGTCTCTTGTCTCCGTTGTGTTCTACCGTGGTCTGACCATGCAGGTCGCTGTGGAGCGTGACGAGCAGGGCCGCTCCAACTACTCAATGTGCGCTGTGAACCCCTCGCGTATCAGCAAGACCTTCACCGAACAGGCCCTGCAGTACGTTGTTGAGAACATCGCCGAGACCACCACCTGGCTTCTCGAGATTGTCAACTTGAACGTCGAGAACTCGCAGTACGTCTGCGCTGGTGACCTCAGGGCCCTCGACTGCCTCACCAACGTCCTGAACTACCTCAAGGCTCAGAAGATCGACATCCAGCAGCTGATGCAGACCATCTCCCTTGAGGAGGTCAAGGAGCACCTCACCTCCATCATCAAGGAGTGCGCCAAGCAGACCGAGGCTAAGCCCAAGCCTCTCGACCTGCAGCGTGGCTTTGCCACCATTCCCCTCAAGGGCATCGATGTGCCTTTCCACTCCACCTTCCTGCGTTCCGGTGTCAAGCCCTTCCGTTCCTTCCTGCTCAAGAAGATCAACAAGACTTCCATCGATCCCAGCAAGCTTGTTGGCAAGTACATTCCTAACGTCACTGCTCGTCCCTTCGAGCTCACCAAGGAGTACTTCGAGGACGTCTACCGCCTCACGTCCTCTCCCCGCATCGGCAACATCCTCGCCAACTGGGAGAAGTACGAGAGCGACGAGCCCAGCGCTTCCAGGCCCAGAGCTGGCAGCGCAGCTGTGCGCCCCCAGGAGGAGTAGAGTGGAGGGAATTATCCTGGCGTGTTGACGAATTTTGGTTTAAAACAGGAGCATGACGACTACGGTCTCGGGCATTTATTTTCCATCTGGCGTTTTTTGTTGATGATCAGGGGAGCGAGTCGGGTTCTTTTCGGGCTTCTTTTGATAGCATCGTTTATTTTTTGTTTTCTTGTGCATATTATTTATGCCTGCTACAAATATTGTTTTTCCTCGTCGATTACCTTATACGATAGAGAGAAAGAGATTGTATATCGCGGTTTTCACCTTGAATTACCTCTTCCTGTCTCTGCTAGCCTCTGGAATTCTGCTTTGATTACATCTGCTTTTGGTGATGTCTAAAAGACCAGACGTATGAGAGATTAACACTTTGTACACCCTTAGATGAATGTGACAATTTGTCCTCTATCTATCTATATTGTACCGTGCAGCACGATTTTCGACCCATGCGAATTGCGGATGACTACCAGTGCTTGGACCTCCGCCTGCGCACTGTGTATTGCTTATCGTCTGACCAGACGCTTTTTCCGCTTGCGGCTTTTGTAGATCTTTGCGGGTCTACCATTATTGCTCGGGTTTGCGAAGGTGGGCGAGTCAGCGTTCTGTGGCGGAGAATTGGTATCCGCACGGCTGGGCTACTGTCCAGTAATGACTGGAGGGAAAGAAATACCGACACTCGGTACATGGATGTTGGGCAAATGGGAACAGGGAGGGATGGCGAGAACTTCGATCGCATCCGGAACCGGGTACGATGATTCTATCATCCTGCTCTCGCTCTCACTACTAAATTTTGTACGTGTGTGTGTTTGTGTGTCTATGCAATGGTGTCAAAATGATAATATATGTTGAGTTTCCTGGATTCCGATCCGTTGACTGGCCCAATTTCGGAGGCAACAAGGCGTCTGTGTGTGGTGTGGAGATCGAAAGTCTGTGCGCATCTCCCTCATGTCCTGCATGCATCGACTGTTGTGCTACGCGATTCGGACGGGGGGACGTGTGACACTACCGGTAGACAGTAGTGACACGGCTTCCGTGACAGATGGGTGGTGCTCGTATTTTCTCGTCTCGAGGGGCGCTCGCTTTTGGGTCGGATGTTCTGTTTTTGCTATCTGCTGGACGGGCTGCTGTCGGCATTGAGGCATTCTGTGATCCTCCCAATGGATCTCGACTTGGAGAATACATGTATTGACGATGAGAATAGTACGTCATTCTCTGTGGTGAGGAGTCTTTGAGACAAGAGCTGCGTGTGACAACTATGTGTTGCTCCTTTGCGTTTTGGGTGTGGATATACCACGGTAACATTTTCCAAATGATCACCGTTGATCATCAGCTTACATTTGTTTGATCGTCCGCACGATGTGCAAAGAGCTACAGTAGAGTGTGAGAACGAGGATGAGGCAATCCAATCACACACCCACTCATGCCCTTCCCGGATCAGTCAGCCCACAGTACATGTTACATTCGTCCGCCAGGGACCAGAAGTCTATGAAGGTGATGGCTTGTGACCATCAAGATCAACCATGTGCCCTGAGTCGTGCAGAGCAGATCATCTGCAGGCCCGAAAGGCCCGTCCGGCCGTGCCTGCAGTAGTCTGGCAGACAGCAGATCTTCAGCCAGGATGGTCCCCGCGTCCCAGACCAAAAAAGGAGCGGAAGCTCGCTGTGGTGAAACAGTCAGCACAGGTAGACGAGTCACCAGCCGTGAAGCTCTGCTATTGCCAGTTTGATGTACAAGTGGTTGAGCGGGCTCTGTTTCCGACTGCTGGTCCGGACAAGGTCGAAGGAAGATACAAGATCGCTGCGCCTACTTCGATTGGTAAGGATACACCCAGGTCGCGCAAATCTGGTACATTGTCGGAAGATCTGAGGCAATAGTTGCCGCGATATCCACCCGCAGAAAGGGGATGGGTGCGCACATACACACTGCATATGCCAAGTTCGTGCACCCACGGAGCAGCAGGCGTGAAGAACGACTATTACTCGCTCACTCGAGCACGCAGTAGTGATTCTGCAACGGGCGAAACGGGCAACCGGTTCGCGCAAGCACTGATCTGGTGCAAGTCAACAAGTACCTAGTGCTATCTGCTACTAGTGCTGTGGACTCTCATGTGGCTGGATCGTCTTTGATGTCCCATTTGGAAATCCTACACGACTCCCTTCGAGTACTTTAGCCCTTCCCCATCCCCACGGTCTGGTTGTTTTCCTTAACCATCATTGACCTTTGCCCTAAACATATCAAACACTCCTTTCGACTAATACATTCGCTCTCTCGCTATACCCAACACACGTATACCCTACACCACCACACCACATCAACCCATCAACATGAAGCTTTTCGCCCTCGCTGTTTCGGCCGTCGTCGGTCTTGCTGCTGCCCAGCTCGAGATGCTCAGCGAAGTCCCGCAGTGCGCTCTCGAGTGCTTCACCGGCACCATCATGAAGACCGACTGTGCCTTGACCGACTTCTACTGCCAGTGCGGCAAGAACTCCGACTTCATCCAGAAGACCACCCTCGAGTGCCTCTGCACCAGCGAGTGCACCACTAGCGACCTTGCCAGTACGTTGCTTCCCTCATATATGCCTTTCCACAGCAGCAAGAGAAAGACCACCTGCTAACGCAACATCCCCCGAACAGAGGTCTACAGCATCTCCAACGATCTCTGCACCAAGACCCTCGCCGACCACGGCGAGACCTACAACTCTCCCCCGGACAGCCTTGCCACCGGCATCTGCCACTCCGGCGACTCCGCCGCTGAGGCCAGCTCCACCGCTTCTGCCGTCTCCGCCGCCACCACCGGCTCTTCTTCTTCTTCCAACAGCACTGGATCTTCCGCCAACGGCACGACCTCCTTGTCCCCCAAGGCTAGCGGTGCTGACTTTGAGGGTGCAGCTGCCAGCGGTTTCGGCATGAGCCTTGCCGCCATCGCTCTCGGTGGTGTTGCTTTCATGATCTAAGTTGCTGCTTAAGAGAGAACAGAATGCTGAAGCTAGAAAGACAAGAAATCATCGTGCATAGCGTTGCGGATTCTACTTTTCCTTTTCGAGGTGGTTGTCGGAGCCAATGGACGATGGACGCCCTTGTATGAGATATATATATCCGTTGGTTGCGGCTTTTTTTGGATTTAAAAAATAGGGGAGGCTGCTTTTGGCTTTTTCGCTGCTTCGATACTATCTTTCATGAACATTTCTGAATATTGTTCCTCATCTTCATCCCATGGTGCGAGTTGTTGTAGTCGTTGATCATTAAATTTCGATTTCAATCAGCCTACCGCTTCTACCCATTTCTTGCTCCATGTTGAGAATTCGTCCTCTTTGCCGTCGTAGTCCAATGTGGCGAGCGTGACAGTCTCACAAGCTTTCTTCACGCACCCGGTGAGCGCAGCTCTGGCCGCTTCCTCGTCGAGATCGTAGAAGTTGCTTGCCATGTCGTCGACCGAATCAGGTAGCGATTTGAGGCTCTCCAACAGTTCGTCGAGGTTCTCTGCGCTTGACTTCTTGCCAGTCTCGGCCGCTACGACGTTTTTGTAAGGTTTCAGTCGTCGCTTGATCAGAGCTCTGTATAGAATGTCCACTTTCTTCAGCTTTTCCACGGCCTGTTCGACCAGCTCTTTCAGCTCAGGTCGGTCTGCGGGCATGCTGTTCGCAGCGTTGAAGATGTCGTTCAAGCTGTCGTTCTCGTCGCCCGCTACACCCTCGTCGTCACTGTCGAAAAGCGCATCGTTTTGACCTTCAGTCTCGAGATCCTCTCCATCGGCCCATTCCTGCAACTCCTCAATCGCATCCTTGATTGTATCGCGCCATTGCTCGGCCTTCTGCACCGCCAGACCCGCAACGCCCAATGCGTTCAGCGCCGCGAGCGCATCACAGGATTCCCATACCACACCCGTAGCACTCAAACTATCCCTGCCACTCGACGAACCCGCCTCGGCGCCCTGTGCCACGCTCTTGATTTCCAGCAGCAAAGTCTCCAGTTCCCTGAACACTCTTCTCACCCGCAGCTGTGCTTCACGGGACAGCAACTCGCTCCACACTGCCTTATCTTGCTGGCAGATTTGCACGCCGCTGATCAGTGCGGGCAGACATGTGCTCGCCAGCTCGCGGAGGACTTTTGTGATTGCGGTTGGCGTGAAGGGCTTGTTGATCACCAGGAGCGAGAGTTTGGTCACGTGGGCTTTCACGAGACGGGCGGCGTCGCTGAAGACTTGCAGGGGATTTGGCGGGTTTGGAATACGGTCGGTTGGTTTGGGCGCATTGTCGGCGAGCGAGGCTGTGAATTGCGCGAGGACGGCTTGGGTGGATGTGATGAGAGTGGTGAGGGCTTTGAGATCGGCGGAGGATGGAGGCGCCATTGCGGTATGAGAGAGACAGATTGCGAGCTCTGTTTGGTGGTGTCTCTTGTTGTATAGCGAAAGTCGTTATAATATCACAGTCATCTCATGTCTTTTCACATGCAAAGCGATGGCCAAATTCTTGCGCCTTGCCCCACGTCCTTGTTCTCTCTCCACCACCCTCGACGTCAGGGCTAGATTTCACTGTCGCGTTCCTGAAACCATCACCAGGACACAAAAACAAAAGAATAAAAAGAAAAAGAAAGGCACCAAGACCATGGCCCGCCAAAAGCCCCCAAAACCACCAACAGCAACCCTCTCTCCCAAGACTCTCATCCTCGACAATGGCGCCCACACCATCAAAGCCGGATACTCACACCTCAACGCCACCGACCCAATCACACTAGACGCCTGCCACACAATCCACAACACCATCGCGCGCTCCCAGCGCGACAAACGCACCTACATCGGCTCAGAGCTGGACTCCTGCGTCGACTTCGGCGAGCTCGCCTTCAAGCGGCCTGTGGAGAAAGGCTTCATCGTCAACTGGGAATCGCAAAAAGCCATTTGGGAAAACGAGTTCTTCGACGCGTCCAAAGGCGATGGCGTCTTTTGCGCTGCTCCGGAGGAGACTAACCTGATTCTGACGGAAGCGATGAGCGCGCCGATCGCGCTGCAGAAGCACTGCGATGAGATGGTGTTTGAGGAGTTTGGGTTTGGAAATTATTGGAGGGCTGTGGCGCCGGTGTTGAGCGCGTTTGCTGCTTCGCCCTTCGAGGGGGATGCTGAGAGGGCGGCGGGGACGCCCATTGAGTGTGCTTTGGTAGTGGATGTGGGCTATTCGCATTCCACTGTGACGCCGCTGTTCCAGGGAAAAGTGCTGCAGGGCGCGTGCAGGAGGCTTGAGATTGGAGGCAAGACGTTGAACAACCAGCTGAAAGATCTGGTTTCTACGAGGCAATTCGAGCTGCGCAAGGAGGACTGGATGGTGAATCAGATCAAGGAAGACGTGTGCTACGTGTCACGGGAGTTTGAGAGAGATCTCGAACGGGTGTGGAAAGGAGGTAGTAAAGACCCGCGACAGATCGACCATTCGATTGTGGTGGACTATGTTCTACCAGACTACGAGGACATCAAGCGCGGGTTTGCTAGGTTGCACGACCCAGGGTTCAATGCTAGGAAACGACAGCTTGGTATTGGTGGGCCAAGAGAGGACATTGTTGTTCTAGCCAATGAGCGCTTCACGGTACCCGAGTTGCTATTCACACCTTCGGACATTGGCATGCAATCGGAAGGACTGGTAGGCACCATCCTACAATCACTAGACGTCCTACCGAAGGGCCTGTGGCAGGCTTTCCTGACCAACATCGTTGTTGTCGGTGGTACGAGCAAATTGCCTGGATTTGTGGAGCGCCTAGAAGCCGATCTTCGCACCAAGCTGCCGGAAGACTTCGCTCTACGTGTTGGCCAACCGGAGGACCCCATTAAGCATGCATGGAGTGGCGGTGCAAGATTAGCGCAGAACGAGGAAGCCATGAAGCAGCTAGTCGTCAGTCGTTCCGAGTACCTAGAGCACGGCGATGTCTGGGTAAGGCGCAAATTCGCAGGGAAGCTAGGTCGATGAGGCGATACATTGTGTGGCCAAATGATATCTCAGCTTGTACCCTCCGAGGCTGGCTGCCCTGTCTGCGCACTAGCAGCTGCCTGCTGGGTTTCGGCAACAGTAGCCATGACTTCTCCAGCAAGCTCCTTGAGTCGCTCTTGAGTCGCAGGTGCATCTTTGCCAAGTGCTCGCATGAGCATAAGAGCGTCCTGAATCAGCTCTTGCATGGTGTGTTGGCCCAGACGCCTTATAGCAGCCAGAGCGTTACTGTCATTCGCGATCTCTTCTCTGGCCTCGACGGAAGGACGAGACAGCTGGATGAGCAAACCTGCAGCACTATGCAGGAAGTCTGCGCTATCAGACACAGCCATCAAGCTGAACAAGCGCTTATGCAGCTGAGCCTCTTGGATCGCGGCGGGGACGGTGCCTGTCTTGGGTACAAGATGGTGCAACAGGTTGCCAATCACTTGGCACGCAGTAGTCGTCAAGCGAAGGGACTCATCAGTCACAGAGCTAGTGCTTTTGTCACCGGTAGCGTCGTGCGGGTGCACTTCTCCTGTGCCAATGATCTTTGAGAGGTCCTCAATCAGCTGTCGAAGTACGGGAACCTCTTGGAACCCAGCAGCCAGAGCCAGCACATTTGCTGATGCGCCTGCGTAAGCGATCGCAAACTCAGGAGTAGCTGCAACATCCGAAAGCACCCAAGTTAGACTCGTAGATAGCGCAATGAGCAATTTCTCGTCCTCTTCGTTATCTTCGATTGCTTCGATTTTGCTTTCGTTGTTTTCTAGGATGTACCAGACCACCTGGACTAGCTCCCATGTGATAAGACCACTGTGACACGAAGGGTCACGTAGGTAGACGAGGCAAGTCTCCAAGAGTGATGCCCAGTCGTCGATGTCTAGTCTATCCATACAGATGAGAGGCGACTTGACCAGCCAGTACCAGGCCTCAGTCTTCAGGCCGCGACGTTCGGCGAGCCCACGTGTGCGTTCCGTGTCGCCCTCAAGAGAGGCGAGCTCCTTGTGGTGCGAAGTAATCCAGAGGAGCAGATCGACTGTAAGGCTAAGCACATCGTCTGCCACTTCGCCTCCGAAGTGCTGATTGTCGAACATGGCCTCAGTCACAAGGGCGTGAATATCGTCGTGATAGCATTGCTTCTGAGCGTCTTCGGATTGCGAGCAGATGTTGTAGAGCACTTTGACTGCCATATCGCGAGTGTCCACCGAAGGCATGGGAAAGGGCACACACCCATCTGCGTTGGAAGTAGTCCAATGGCAGGGGAAACCTTGCAGGAAGGCCTTAACCCATTCGAATTTGTGATCTGTGACTGTTTGGCATGCTTCCGGGTTTGATACGCAGGCGTTGCCGACGCAGCGTAGGATTGTGGCGAAATATTCTTCTCTGTCGATGGTTTTGGATTCTGTGGACAGGATTTGCAAAAGACGCTGTAGCACCTCCTTCGAGGCGAGTCGGTTTCGTGCGGTTTCTTGCTCGCGGCTCAAGCTGGCTAACGACGTGGCGGCGTTGGTGAATTCGTCCGAAGTAGGATCTTGGGTGAGGACATCGTTGATCAAATTGTCCAGATCAGCCATTTCTATTTTCGTAGCCTTGATTGTGGCTATGCCCTATAGTTTGTGTTGAGCTTTGCAATCGTGCTGATTTGCTTGTTCTTTGCTGAAGCTCGAGCGTGAGATTTGATGTGAAGTTCCAGGGTCACAGCGAGCGCAACGCCGCTCGCGTTCTCCAAAGCTGGCCATTTGACGACCCCTCGTTGCTTCGAGACGATTCAAACAACTACATCACTTTCCTTAAACACGCTTTACAAAGTTCGCATAATAGTTCGACAATCGACACGATCACTTTGCCCACCATGACTCGCGCTCAGCAGACCATCACAGTCCTCGGCCTCCTCATCACAGTACGCTTCAAGCTTGCTCGCCATACCAGTAGCGCCCATACTGACATTTGACCAATAGCTATACCTGAGCGCATTCCTCGGCTTCGTTCCTTTGCCAGCTAAGATTCAAGAGGATATTGTTCCTGTGGTAAGTTCTACCAGACTTTCACGTGCATACTTACATCTCTGACCACTGTCTACAGATTCCCTTCTGGGCTCTTGTCTCCTTCGGCGCTTACCTTTTGGGCAAACTCGGATACGGCGTGTTCTCTTTCAACGATGTTCCCGAAGCACACGAAGAGCTGGTGAAACAAATCGAGCAGGCGAAAGCGGACTTGAAGAAGAGAGGTGTCACTGTGGACTGAAGGGGTCGCAAATATGTGATGGGATGCAGGAGCAATGGAGTATGGTATTCGGCTGGCACAATGGAAAGCCAGATGCTCAGGTTGGGTCTTGCATGCCGCACTGGTAGCAAAGGAATCAATTGGCATCATGATGAGCTCTGAAGATCTGCTACATGAGGGATTGCTGTGCGATTGTTCATGGTACATCTCCCGAAAGGAAGTACTCTCGAAACACTAGGGACTGCTTTCTTCGCAAACATATGCTCCTACATCGGGCAGTAACATGTCGATTGTCCTTATGCGAGAGCTGTGGAAGGTTCGGCATTGACTTTACGGCACCTGAGCAACGTTGAAATTCATGCCCCGGAAGAAAGGCTTGACGAGTAGCACTACTAATTGATTTTTACATCCTGCTTGACTCTCGCCGTATCTCTTAGCATTTCCCATGTCGTTTGTCTGTGCAGTGTTGATCGTAGTTGAAAGTGTGTGTTTCTTGTGGGTCCCTTGGTCGCTCTCACCCCATGATGAACCCCGGATCTGACAGCTGGCGTTGACATGTGAACGGATCAAGCTCACGACACCGTCTTTCGTGCAACCCCAGCACTTCCCTCACACCAAGTGCACTTAGAAGATGAAGGGCGTAGCGGCACTCTTGTGCCTGGAATCCGCGGCTGTAGCATTTGCAGCATCTTCTGACAGCGGCAGGCCGCGTGGTGTCAGCCCGGAATGTATGTCCAACCCAATGGCTGGCTGAGTCGACTTCGAGATAGCAGCATAGCCTGCCTATGTCTGAGCCAGGCATTTAACTGATCACTATGCAACAGTTGCAAAGTACTACAAAGACCCCGAAACCTTCACGTGCATCAGCAACCCAGCCATCAGCGTGCCCGCTCTCCGTGTCAACGACGACTACTGCGATTGCCCTGACGGCTCTGACGAACCTGGAACTTCAGCCTGTGCACACCTCTCGCCTTTCTCGCCGCAGACACCTGCCAACACAGTGAAGGACACCGTGAACACCACTCTCGCGCTCCCAGGCTTCTACTGCAAAAACAAGGGCCACTTGCCGGCATACGTGCCCTTCACGAGCGTCAACGACGGCATTTGCGATTACGAGCTTTGTTGCGATGGAAGCGAAGAATTTGAGCATGTCGGTGGTGTGAAGTGCGCGGACAAGTGCAAGGAGATTGGCAAGGAGTGGAGGCGGCTGGACGAGATCAGACAGAAGAGCTTGGGCAATGCCGCGAAGAAGAGGAAAGAGCTTGTGGTTGAGGCTGGTAGGCTGAGGAAAGAAGTCGAGGACCGCATCAAGACTCTGTCCGCCGAGATTGAGGGTCAAGAGCACAAGCTTCAACAACTGGAAGCAGAGTACGCCGACGTCGAAAGGAAGGAGAAGGGCAGAGTTATCAAGGGCAACGTCAGCCCCAAGGCCGGCAAGATGGGAATTTTAGTCGGCCTGGCCAAGCAAAGGATGAACGAGCTGAGGGAGTCGGTCATTCGTGTCAGAAGCGAGAGGGACTCGTACGATCAGCGTATCCAGGAGCTGGAGAAGATCCTGTCCACTTTCAAGGAAGAGTATAACCCCAACTTTAACGACGAGGGCGTCAAACGTGCCGTCAGAGCTTGGGAGGACTATGCCGCAAGAGACAAGTCGAGCCACAACGCTGCGGCAGACCGTGATCTCGAGGAGATGAGCAAGTCTGATGAGCACAACGGCCTCAACTGGGAGGAGTACGAGAACGAAGACGGCGAGGGCGACACAGACGTCCGTAAGTGAAACTGCTCCGACCTCTCTTTGAGATCAATGCTAACAAGCAATTAGTCTACGAATTCGAGAACTATCTCCCACCCACCATTCGCACCTGGCTCGACACCAAGCTTCGCGACCTGCGCGTGATGCTTATCGAAAATGGCATCCTCGCCGAAAGCTCTAGCAACAACCCTAGCGAAAGCAAACCCGTACAAGAAGCCAAGAAGCGCGTCGACTCCGCCCGCAAAGATCTCGAAAAGACGCAGAAAGATCGCGCCAGCCACCAGGACGACCTGAGCAAAGACTGGGGCGTCGATGATGTCTTCCGCGCACTGAAGGGCCAGTGTGTTAGCACCGAGGCCGGCGAGTACACTTACGAAGTCTGCTTCATGGAGAAGACGACGCAGAAGCCGAAAAAGGGCGGTGGAAACACCAACATGGGTAACTTCGTCAGTCTGGAGAAGGTCTTCGTTGATGAGGATGTTGCTGCCGATGGTAGGGGTCTCGGCAGCGGCGAGCGCATCGCCATGAAGCATGAGAACGGACAGCATTGCTGGAACGGACCCAATCGCAGCACAACTGTCATTCTTGCTTGTAGCGAGCAGAATGAGCTGTGGAAAGTTATGGAGGAGGCGAAGTGTGTCTATAGGATGGAGGTGGGCACGCCTGCGGTTTGCGAGGCGCTTGGTCAGAGTGGTAAGGCGGCGAACGCGGGACGAGACGAGCTGTAGGTTGTTGCGCTACATGATGTAGATTGAGATGCTCATAGCCTGCATTGCGATTAAGAAGACGTTCGATTACTATCTACTATGATCTATCCAGCCGGAGAAGCTGAAAGGTCCTGCAAGGTCACATGAAGCTCGTTGCGTCCCCATCCAAGAGGCCATCATGTAGTAGCTACCAGCCGGCTCTTTACATTGTGCTGCCTACGAAGTCCTTTTCGTGGACTATGAACTTTATGGTACGCTATGTGACCAGTCTATCTATAGACAACGTCATCCCCCGTTTGCTCGCAACTAGCCATAGAGTTCGTAATAGTACGTTTCAAACCAGTAACTGTCACCTCTGTAGATCACAATCAGTCGGATCGGCCGTAAACTAACATTGCATTATTCAAGAGTTCATAGCTTGAAGCTGTGCGCAGCCACGATAAGTCGAAGATGTCATAGTTGTGGGCTCCATGTGAAGCGCGTAGGCAACATGCGAATGGCACAAGAGCTTGACACATCTTAATGCAGCCAAGAGATGAATCGTATGACAAGACTTTGCCTACATCGGCAACCAGATCGTCGCCGAATTTCTCGTTGACCATTAGGCTAACAGCTTGTTGCAACTTGGCTGGAAGAGCGTGTTGGCGTACGGTGGTAGCCAGAGGCGCAAAGCGTGGCGCTGGCTATGGCGCAACGGTTACATCTTGGCTCCTTGTTCTGACCACCACGATGTACAGTTCGCATACTGCATGTGGCTTGTGCAACTGAGTCGCAGTGGTGTCATAGCACCATCCCGAATGATCCATCTCCTGCACATCACCTGCCTTCGACTCGACCGCTTGTCATCGCCGAGGGTCGGGATGTCCACACGGACTTCTGGTTAACATGGTGCTTTGCCCGAACGCAAGGCTTCCCCAATCTGGTGTTACTACAACCAACATAGGGCTGGTCCAACGGTTGAAGAAACGCTGCACGAGGCAAAGCCTCGGTAGGGCAGAAGCTGCGGTAAAATACCAGCTTCTATCGTCCCAATGTCTTGTGCTATTATTGCGATTGTGGGTAATGTCTGGTAACGTGCTTGGCCCTTGGCGGTCAACCTCACTTCGATTGTCCAGGCTCCCAGGCTATTCCAGGTTAACAACACCCGGTTTTGAATAGCAGGGGATCCGTCGGCAATGTGGTCTAGTGTGGCCAGAAGCTGGTAGTGTTATGCACGAGAAAGAACCGAGATGTCCTCACGGTAGTGGTTCTCAAGTTGGCATAGCGCCCGGTCGATCAGGTCCCGGGTGTGCGGATGTGGCTGTGGAAGTGGCGGGTGCCAACGAGTGGCGACTGATTGCGAGCGCGTAGCGAGCTCCGACCAGGCCTCCTCCGTACTCCCCATAACGCTAGGTAGTTCTCGCGGCTCGTTGACAGTCCCTGCCAAGATGATAGTTGATTCTGCCCTATGAAGGGCTATCTTGCCGTATGACCTCGTTTGTGAGACATATACCCATCTCCGCGACTCTGAGTGTATAATGTCCTTCGCCAACGTCATTTACAGCAAGTGGTCTGATCTGACACACTTCTTCATCTTTTTCTCTCGCTTGTCGAATCGCTAGACTTGCAGACACCCTTGTGAATCGTTCTCTCGGTTACTTCGGAGCGACGTTCTCGATCGAATGCGCGAAGTCGTTCGCGCACGGCTGTAATTCCTTATAGGGACATGTCCGTAGAAGGGTCCCCATATTCACAAATGATCTCCTCGGATCCAATTTGCGCAATCAGGCATGCATGAGTCGGTACTGAATCCTTCCGCTCTGTTATACAAAAAGGCCCTCGACGGCTTCACTGCTTTTTTGTAGAAAATCAATTCTCCTCACCTCCGCCATCATGTTCTCTTCAAACGCGGGACTTCTTTCCCTCGCCCTTTTGGCCTCGCTTTTTCCGGCAGCTCTCGCTGAGTGTGAGAAGCGTGATACTGATTGCAAATGCTTCCCTGGTGATGCCTGCTGGCCGAGTACCAGCACATGGTCCTCTCTCAACGAGACTGTCAACGGCAAGCTGACCGCGACTGTGCCCTTGGCTGCTGTGTGCCATGACGGATCAAACACTCACCCCGACTGGCCCGCCTATGACGAGGCTGCTTGCACCAAGCTGCAGCAAAGATGGTACGTTGTATTGTATTCGTTATACGTTGTTCAAATGCTAACATAGATCTTCAGGACCGACCCATCATTACAGTGCGTACAACTTGCCGTATCACCGTATACCGTTGACTCGTACTGACCTAAGTAGCTATGTTGATCAATCTTCCACAATGGCACCGCCATTTGTCAACCAGAGCTGTGATCCTTTCCTTCCGCGTTCAGCAGACTGTGTCGTTGGATCATACGTCGACTACTCCATCAGGGTTGAGGGCCCTGCCGACATCACCGCAGGCATCGACTTCGCCAAGAAGAACAACATCCGCTTGATTATCCGTATGTTCGCTTTGACCATTGCTTGAGGGACTACTGCTGACATAGATACAGGCAACACTGGCCATGACTTCAACGGAAAGAGCACCGGCCCTGGTGCCCTCAGCCTCTGGACTCACAATCTCAAGGACATTGAGTTCAAGGACTGGTCTGACAAGCACTACACTGGCAAGGCTGTCAAGATGGGTGCTGGTGTGCAGGGCTTTGAGATCAACAAGGCTGCCTTCGACAAGGGTCTTCAGGTTGTCACTGGATCCTGCCCGACTGTCGGTGTCGCCGGCGGATACAGCCAAGGTGGTGGACACTCCGCCTTGACTTCGGCTCACGGTATGGCTGCTGATCAGGTAAGACCTCATAACAGAAGTGTGTTTAGAATGAATCAAGCTGACTCGAAAAGGTTCTCGAATGGGAAGTCGTGACTGCTGACGGCAAGCACATCGTTGCAAACCGCGAAGAGAACCACGACCTCTATTGGGCACTCTCTGGTGGCGGAGGAGGTACCTACGGTATCGTCCTCAGCATGACCTCGAAGGTTTACCCCGACACACCCACCGCTGGCGCCAACTTGACTTTCCTCAGTACCGGCCTTTCTCAGGATACTTTCTACGGCCTCATCAAGGAGTTCCAGGAGACCGTTCTCCCTGTTTCCACTGAGGCGGGCGTCGTCACCACTTTCTACGTCACCAACGGCACTTTCTCCATGCGTCCCATGACGGGCCCTGGCTTGACCTCATCCCAGCTCCGCGAATTCGTCGCTCCTTTCATGAAGAAGCTCGATGGTATGGGTATCCGCTACGCCAGCTACTTCGGCGACTTCAACAGCTACACCGAGTTCTATGCCGCCATGTACCAGCCCTTGGCCGTCAACGCATACGTCTACACCGGCAGACTGCTGCCTAGGGAAGTTGTCTTGAACAAGGGCCAAGATGTCGTTGACACCTTCCGCTTCCTCAACCAGCACGGCGCCACCGTCGTCGGTCTTGGTCTCAATGCTTCGCGCGCTGCCACCGAAACTCCTGATAACTCCGTCAACCCGGGCTGGCGCGACACCATGGTCTCGCTGCTCATCGTCACTCCGTGGAGCTACAAGGTCTCTTGGGAAGCGATGCAGGATACCATGGAGATGATCACCGACGAGCTCACACCCAAGCTCCGCGAGCTCGTCCCCGGAGGAACCACCTACCTCAGCGAGGGCGACTTCCGCGACCCCGAGTGGAAGCAGAGCTTCTACGGTGCCAACTACGAGTCTCTTGAGAAGATCAAGAACAAGTATGACCCTGATCACCTCTTCTACGCTCTTACTGTAAGTCCTTACATGCCACTTGCCTACTATTGCGGACGGTTACTAATGCTTTCATCACAGGCTGTTGGTGCCGACTACTGGCAGCCTCAGGCTGATGGTCGTCTTTGCAAGGCGTGAAAGTGAGAGGAAGCTCCAAATTAATAGATGTAGATTAATGTGATGGTAATAACGACAAAGGTCATGTCTGAATAGATCGTGCCTCGAAAAGAAGTCAAATCCTAAGTTATGTAAGCATTCGGCCAAATCAGGTGCGATCCCATTGGACTGGGAAAACTACGATCAGATCATGGAACGCCTGGATCCGATCGGTCGAACACATGGGCTTCTGCGAGCCTCGATGTCAGAAGGGCGTTCGGGCCGACTGTCATTGAAGATTGCTAACGAACGAATCTCGAACTCCAGTAATCACAAAGATCACGCAGAGATGAGCTGTACACAGAACGCCTCAGCAGCTCGCTTTCACGGATAGCGAATCGATTTCCCCTGGGACGTGGCTTACCTAGGGTTCTCATCTCAGCCACTACGTCCAGACTTGGAAAGGTCCAAACCTTGTACCTACCACCGTGAACATTCCAAACTGTAGTTTAGCGGCTCGTATGACAAACATAGATCTTTTGTAGTCGAGAACTAATGAGACACGACTATTGCAGCCGTCGCGAGTTCTGCTTCTTTTGCTGTGCAACTCAGGGACTTTGTGCCCTAGGTGTGAGGTAACCAGTGGCGGCTTATGGCGATGCTTGTGCAACACATTGGCATCGGTTCTGTAGAGGTGCGTCGTCCTTTGTTCGTTGCAGGAGACGGGTCCTTTTCCGCATCATTCCATAAATTGGCATGATAAGCTGCCCAGCAGAATACAGTCTATTCTTCAACAACAGCTTTCGATCATGCGTTCTGCTTACCTCTTGTGGGCAGCTTCGGCAGCCCTTTGCCTTGCAGCTGATACTGATATGAAAGGACAGATCCCCGATTCATGTTCAAGCCCAAGAGAACCTTTCTGCTGTTCCAGAGAGAGGACCAACGTGCTTGATGACGAAGAACACGATACAGGGAACGAGGTGAACGACGACGAATGTATATCCTTCCCTTATGACTTTTAGTACACTCGATAATGCACTGATCAGCATGCATAGGCACACCGGCTACTAAATCGCTATTGGGCGCGTCCCGTCCACGTGGACAACAGTTATTCTGTTGCTTTGTGATATTTGTGGGAAGATCCGTATCCGACTACCACCAAACACTTTGAGCGTTTGACTAATTTGTGCAAAGCAACCCGATGGGTCTCCATTTAGTACGAGTACGAATGTGATCTCCTTGGATTGTGCAAAGCCGTGATAAGAGGGATGTCAGTCGGAATGGCTGTCCGGACGAAGCTGGATGTAGGACAGTGGCTTAGCTGTCCAATCCACGATGTTATGAATTGATGCTTTACGTAAGGAAGATGGCATTTACTTTGACTGCACATCCTCGTGAAGGATTTCGAGCTTGATTACAAGGAATGCCCTCTACTAGTACATCAGGTCGAGAGCTTCATGAAGTATTTAGGGTCTTTAAGGCAGCGTCACTAAAATGAGGCCAGCATTACGCATGTCTCATTTCGAATACTCTGCCAAGTACACCATCACGAAAGGGAATGCGAGAGGGTGAACATTAACTGTTTCTTATTCATGAGGGAAAGAAAAAGCACTCAACAATCCCCTGGGTACTCATCCGCTCACGCCGGAGCTCCATCATCAAACGCCTCGCCAAACGCCATCGCCATGTTCAGAGGTCACCGCCTCCCAAATCATCGACACGATTTGAGTACACTTCTAAGCACCAGCAGCCTTGGTGGTGAAGTCGGTCTCGAGCTCAGAGGCGTTGCCGACCTCAGTGCCCTCGCAGTTGCAAGCGTTGGCAGACCTCTTGCCGCAAGCGCAAGCAGAGCCAGTGGGCTTGCTGTTCTCGGTCTGGGCGCGGCTGCAAGTGCAGTCGCCGGCGGGACGCTGGTCTAAAGGAGCGTTAGCCAGCATTTCAATGGATATTATAGGTGGCGATTGACTTACTGCATGAGCACCTAGCTCCAGAGGTCTTGTTCTCGGTGGAAGACTTCTCGCATGTGCACTGGAGAGCGGGCTGCTTGCCGCAGGAGCACTTGGCCTCTTGGGCGCAAACGCATCCGCCGTCACGGCCGCAGCAGGTGACGGGAACAGCACCAGTAGTGGAAGACATTGTGATGGAGGTCGTTGGTGGTTGTTGTTGTTGGCAAGAGTGATTGGAACGATAGACTTGTGGTTGACGAAGATGTTGTTGATGGTCGAGTGGGTTGATTTGAATGTGTGGTAGTAAAAGTATGTCCAAGAGCAGAAACGACGTTCTTTTATGTTTCCCTGCGATCTGATATTGATATATCAATCTGCGTCACGTTCACCAAGTACTGACAAAGCAACGCTCATGATTGGCTGACAAGCTTCGGCGGTCTCCGCTTTGGCGGCGATCGCTCGTGACCGGACAGCTTCTCGAACAAGGCGGCGAGAAACTTCTCGTAAGCGATGGGGCCATAGCGGGTAAGCATTAATTGCGCGGCATATCATTGGCATGTCAGCGAAGTGAACATGCTTATAGATAAATTGCTTACGCTCAGGCGCTCGCATTGGTCTGACATATCAAGTCCCAGCATTGCATTTCGCTCCCGTTTTCCTTTACGAAGTTCTTCGCACCTTATCATCGCATTCTAGACTTCAGATCTGGATCATCCAAACACATGTTCAATCTGCCATGATTTCAAGGCTATACTCATGGCTGTGTGCTACGTACAACCACGAATTCATGCCTGCAGTGGAGCATATCATTTGCGATTGCTCGAAACACATGGTACTTGTCTTGATATCGCGTACAATGAGGAATACAGCACGGGCATATGAACCCAACTATTGCGGAAGACGAATTGTGGAAGAGCTTGTCTCACAACGATATGTAATGACTGTGATGGGAGGAGAAGACATGCGGTGACTGTGAGATCCCACACAACCATCCCTCCCCCGAACCAGAAAGCAGTTGAATCAAATGCCAATATAGAATGGAAACATGCCCATGCACTATCTCACTTGAGTGGGAAGTGGATTGGACGCGCTGAAGAGACTTCAGACTTGTCATGGTCGACTCCGAATAGTGCGCTGGAGCTGGAGTCCAGACTCTCAGGCCTATGGCAGGCTACATCTTCGAGTCAGCTGCATCGTTATTCATCAGTTTGCATTTGCCAGAATCGTACCTGGTGACTCATAGCCTAACACCGCAGCTTGACGGCCCTGAAGGTCTCCGAGTTGCAACCCGAAATGTCTTGGGTCACGTCGTATGTGATCGGGTCTCTATCGCGGCAGCTCTCCGACTTGTACAACTGGAGAGTGCAAGTACCATTGTCGATGCCGTCATTGGAGTAGACGAAAGAGTTGACTGCGTTGGAGGGAATGCGAATCTTGGTGCAACCGGTGATCCTTCCGGGGTTGGCGGCGAGCTTCTGGTTGTAGAAGAAAGGCGAGACAGTGTTGTCAGTGCTGTTACACTGGGTGCTTGCGAAAGAGTAGAGGTTGAGGATGTTGCCGTCACAGCTGTACGAGGTAAGGAAGTCAGAGAGATCATGCGCAACGCGGCTGTTAATCAGCAAACATACCCTGCATCGATTTGGGGGTTCGGGTTGATTGGATTGGCGACGGTGGCCGCGACGAACATGGCACTAGCCATGACGGAGATGATCTGTAGATGTCAGTGCACTTGCGCTGCAGTTAGCTGCCAATGGACTAACAGTGGAAGGCATGATGCCGAATTTTGACTTGCGTCTGATTCTTTGGAAAAGAGAATTTGTCTTGATGTTGTTTTGAACGAGAGTGGTGTTTGTTATGAGCTGGAGAGTTGAAAGGCCTGCATGAAGCTACCATTTATACTGGATCAGACTTCAGGTTGAAACATCACATCTATTGACCTGCTGATGTTGATGGCCTGACGACTTCGACCTGAGGTTACTCGGCGTAGATGAGGCGTTGCACGCCGGCTGCTGACCGGTGGTAGTGGCTCCCAATCGGACATTAGATCCGCGAATCAAAGTCACCAATAAAGATCTCTTACCAGACTTAGTCGGCGGGTACATGCATAAGGGCACGTTCAAGTAGGTCTGACGGCCGTTATGACATCTGTCTCAGGTTGTGTGATGTGTTTGGCGTAGAATGTGTGACGGCCGGGCCAGCCATGGTAGTATCGTTCCTGAACACTACGACAATCTTTGCCATCATTGCTGAATACGAGATAGGTCTATGCGCCATGTATTCAAGACACCTACCTGGGAATAGATATTTCGCCAAGCCCTTTGGAGCCTAAGAGATGAGGGAGATGTGCTGACCAGGTTGCAATGGTCAATTTCTTTGATGTCGCATACGAACGCGACGAAGCGGGCAAACGCCACCACTACCTAGCCGTACGTTGGAATCACCAGTTGCAGGGGCAATGGCTCTCATACGCTGTTTCCGGTCATGCCAGTATGAGAGCCTATGCAGTGTCGAAAGCTGGCTGTTTTCAACCTACAGTCTACATTGAAGTTCGTGCCTCAGGAACCAATTGCCTGAAACGCTGGAAGAAACGAAGCCGTTGAAGCTCACATCTGACAAGAGGCCATTAGATAGTCGAAAGTTGGATTAGGTTGATGGTTGTAATGGAATACAAATACAGATCCCTGAAGACCGACTGATCGGCGACCAAGGAACTCCACCCACGTTCCCCCAAACTCTAACAAAACGTCATCACACAGAAAGTCAAGCGGCCCAGACACCAGGATGCCTGTAGTTGATCCTGGCAGAAGCGAACTGTCCCAATTCTTCCTCCAAGGAAGCATAGAACAATGTAGTCCCCTCAATCATACACCACAAATATCTAATTCATCCTGCTCACTGTCAAATACGTCTTCAATAACATCTCAAGCTACTCACAGAGCCACGACCGTCACACAGGGAGGGGCACCTCTATCACCAAGACGAGCCGAAGAGCACAAGAGGCAATGTCCACCGCCGACTTCACTGCAGATCTGAACCAACGCGCCCTCGCCGCGATGTCTGAAGACGACCGCCTTGCAGCCGCTGCCTCAGCCTCTCAGGCCGCCGCCTCCGCCAACTCGCTCGCATCAACCTTACGCTCGAAAGCAAGCCTGCTCACAAACCCCGCCGAGCGCAGCCGGATGATGCAAGAAGCGTACAACAAGGAGCTTGAAGCGCATGGCAACAGTAAAAGAGCCAAAATTCTCTCGAGCGGAACCTTCCAAGGCAGTGCGGGTGGAGCAGGCATTGGGACGGCTGTGGGCATGGGATTGGGGACTGTCACTGGTACGCTTGTCGGGGCCGTGGCCACGATACCTGGTGTTCTTGTGGGTGGCTTGGTGGGAGCAGGAGTCGGAGTCATCCATGGGCCTTGGATCAAGCTTGGCGGAAAAGGTAGCGGCAAAGGAGCGCAGCCCGAGACCAAGATACCGGCTGAGGCGGTGGAGAACGGAAGTGTAGTTGTGGATCAAAAGACTGGACAGGTTAAGACTATTGATAAAGAGGGCTTGGAAAAGGCGAGAAAAGTAGCGGAGCAGGTGGAGAAGATTCAGCAAGAGGGTGGAGGCGAAAATGGCAATGCTGGTACTGGTGAGGGTAAGAAAGAGAAGAAGAAGCCTCGAAAGCTTGAAGTGAGAAACAAGCCAAAGGTGGAAGCGTAAAGATCTGCTTGTGATTTTTGAGCGTCTTTAGCGTTGATTTTGTATGGCGTTCTTGAAATCTCATATCCTGAGCGTTCTAGCGACAAGACGATATTTACTTAATCTACTAGCCGATAAGTTTTGATCGATAAGCAAATGGTATCTATGTGATGAGTACGAAGCACGTTTTGACCTCGAATGGTATGATGTTATACCTTGCATCTACTTTAGTCGTGCTCTAGAGGATCAATCAGAGAGCAGCCAATGGCACATCGGCAAGCGTGGAAGGCGAAAGGTCTAGAAAAGATCAACGGCCAACCGGGCCAAAAGTTCAAGGCAGGGCGTATGAAGTCAGGGCCAAAGTGGAAGTAGAACTCAGAGATAAGTTGGTACAACGCAATACAGAAGATGTCACGGCTAGAGGAACGTCTGCAGACATGAGCATCACGGAAAGGAACTCACGCGCGACGTTTTGGGATTTTTAGGTTTTCATAGTCAGGGTTTGCGGTCTGGACCTTCTTTCGTATACAGCTTGCACGTAGCTGCTTCCCGAGTATGATGTTGCGTTAATTCTGATCGCTGCGAAATTCCGCAATCCTATCTCAAACGATGCACCATCAATCCATTGATACCATCGCAGGTCCTTCGAGAGTGGTGACACTTGTGTTCCATGAGTACTCCGTCGGCTACCAGCCTTAGGAATACCATGACGACGACAACGCGGAGAGAATATTCATCCCGACGTCGATGTCAGGCTCAGTTCAGATAGTAGAGTGGCATCGTTTTTGAAGTGTGTGCATTGCTCGGTGTTGCATTAGGCTGCAACTCACGCTGGGAGTCTTTGGTCTCGTCGCTTGTTGTCGGCCAGTAGTGATTGTTATTGTTCACCATTTCAGTCAGGCGACCAATCACAAGTCTTATGGCACTCAGATCTGGCTTGGAAAGCTGGAAAGCTGTTAGGGCTCGTAGGCATCGCAAATATCGCGTAAAGCATCTCTTGCAAGCTTTGCTTATACTTTTGTCATGGACTTGCTCTTGCTGGTCGAGTCATCACAGTCACTGCTGCCGTCCTTGAGCATGAATGTGACCCATGGGTAACCACGTGCGATGGCAGGGTAGAGTCTGTAGGATTGGTCACATGCTGCTTCGCTGTAGGCCTCGATCAACGGTACCTAGGATGTTACCATCCAGGTTCACGCAGAGCATGACTCTGTGGATTTGGAGGCTGATGAGCTTCTTGTCGTAGATGGTGTGAGAACAGCAGTATTCTGTGACGATTTCGCGGAAGAGTGCAATTTGATACGGATCGAGATTGTCGACGTTGAAGTGGTAAGTTTGTCCAGCTGTCGTGGCGAGAACTGAGCCGAACTCTGTACGCATCTGACGGTAGGTTGCGGTGAGAGGGTGTACGGTGATGGCTGATTGGAACTGCTTCCAAAGATCACCACCTCGAGAGTACTCGCGTAGCTCGACAAGTTTGCGACCGGAGACATTGCGAGGCTCAGTAAGGAGGTAGTTGTAGATCTTGTTTCTCATCTCAGGCGGAACACCTTGAAGGCTTGGTGATGCTGGCGTGACGTCGGCCATGGCGCAGTCAATTGAAGAAGTCGTGCGGTGGTGAGCGTTTGAATGGCCGTTGTGCGGACTGAATGTTGTGGTGGTTTTGTGCTGTCGCGGGCTGAGAGCATTCTTGAGCTGAGGCAAACCAGGTCATGAAGCCATAACCCTGACGGCATTAGCTCTCGTTCCACGTGCCAAAGTTGTTTTGCATCTGACGAGCGAGTGATGTCTGAATGTTTCAAATTGGAGAGAATCGAGAAAGCATTGAAAAATCAGAGCAGAAGTGGAAGCTGAGCTCCTGGGGCAGTCGAAGATGAAGTAGAGATCGATTTCGAAATGACTCTATCAGCACTCACAATTAAAGTAACACATCCTCGCTGTATCTCAAAGTCAGCGTAAAAGTATTCAAGAATGCCAGTTCACAATGCTGTGCCACACGATCACATACTCACAGCCGCCGGCCTCTGCTGGGCCACTACGCGAGACGTCAGGGCGCTTAAATCACCACTCAGCAGTTTATATTCCCACCTAGCGTTTCACTGGACATGGAATATAAATACACTAAAGCTCACGCAACTCCTCGAAGTACTACTGTGTTCTCCGAGTCGGGTTATGGATGCCCTCCTCTCATCCTTTCGTCACAGCCTGAACACATTCCAACTGCCTGCAGCCAGGTCTCAGCACACTCGATTTATGAGACGGCAAAGATGTCCGTACAATGTTACCGGCACTCATCGGGCGAGATCTCGAATCAGACCGGGAAGGACTCTCCTTGCGGCAATCTCAACTCTACAAACCCCATCGTGCCATGCTGCACAAATGGTGACGTTTGTCTCACCGACGGCATATGCTCATATCAGAAGTGCTTGGTCGGCGGTAGCGGCTACTACGTCGGCGGTTGCACTGCAAGCTCCGGTCTCTGTCCTGACTTTCCAAATAGATGCACATCGCAATTCCTTCTAGATGTGACATGGAACAGCACCTCTGGGCTCTGGCAATGCTGTGGCGTGGACTCGAACAACAACCCAGCTTGCGACGATCCTACAAATGAGCAATTCATCGCGCCATCACCAGCAGCTTTGCAGACGATCTTCTCAATCTCGCGAGATGGCTGGCCGGCGACGAGCACGGTGCTACCTTCAACGAGCACACTTCTGCCGGCCGCCTCATCGACAACGCTCACGTCAGCCATGGTTTCCAGCGTGACCACGGCAATTTCAGAAGCTACGTCTACTCCTTCGATCGCACCAAGTGGACTATCCAGCGGAAAAAAAGCCGGCGTTGGCATCGGAGCAGCCTTTGCCTTTCTGTCGGTCCTTGGTCTTGTGACATATCTGATCGCCCGCAAGAGACGGCATCAGATTCACTCAGAAAACCATGTTGAGACACCAGCGAAAGGTCATTACAGCGTGGCCTTGCACGAGTTGCAGGATCAGAGTCGAGGGCTCCACGAAATAGCAAACAAAAACGGACAGGTGGTCGAAATCGGGACTCGAAAGCCCGTGCACGAGCTCGAGGCTCGACTTTGAGGCTTGTGGTCGGATCTTTAAGTACCCAAACCCTTCCCAGAGCGTGCAATCAGTCTGCACCACAACCGATCTCAATTGATCCACGAACAGCAATGACACTACACCAGCTGCAAACGATCCTTGAATGCCAGCTCAACAGCCAGGGCCTTCGCGGATTGTCCGCTGTCAAGTGACCGCGATCTCCTCACCATGTGACATCGCTTGCGGTTGGTGATTTTCGGCGCGGCCGACTCATATCGAACACCGCGAGACTCGAGTGACAGAGTCTCACTGAGCCGTCGGAATCTCGCCCGAGATCCGTGCTCATGCTGCAGATCATCGAAAACAAGCTCACCTTGCTCGTAGACGGCTTCTCCGTCCATGCCGCCTTTGTTTAATTAGATACAAGCGATAGCGGCTTTCCAAAAGCAAAAAGACTCACCATCAAGATAACAGCTCCCCATCAGGATATACTTCGCTGCTTCGCCATCTTCGTCGCTAACCCTTCGGACCACAAACGGCATGTCGCCCGAAGCAAAGATGGCGATACGATCGCCCACAGCCGTCGCAACGGGAGCAAGCCCCATGCGCCCTTGCTTGGTGATGAAGAACCTCCGATTGGAGCGCAGGTAGCAGACCTGGTGTTGCCAAGCGATGAAAGCTTTTTGGTCTGCCGGATCGAGCCTCGGCGGTTTGGGTACTCCCAAGGACTTCCCGAGAGGATGTTCCCAGAAGAGGAGGACATCTTGGAGAGCAAAGCGCCTATTTCCAGGCCCCAGTCCGCCGCTCGCCGTGCGGAACATCGCGACTGGATCTCGTGGTATGAAAGCACGACTCATCTTGTACCAGTCGAGCCAGGGTTCGTACTGATAGGCACGATCCATTTTGATGTTAGTCGGGTAGCGAGAGATCTGCTCGATCTCATCATGGATGAAAGCAGCTGTTCTCAACGGACCCGGCGCTTTCATGTGTACACGAAATTCCGAGTTGGCAGAGGCGTTGAAGTTGCCTGCGAACTCCGTGGGCGCACACTGCCGGTGCCAAGCATTGGCGGTGAAGTCGATGACCCAGGATGGCAAGAACGGCGACTGAGAAGGGCGATACCAGTACCAGTGCGACCAGGTGCGAGTGCAATCAAGCAGTCGGCAAGCTGCGCTAGTGAAGAGGAGTTCCACGCTCGACTTGTAGTTTGCGCTGAAGCCTGCGAACGCCGGATGAAAACCGCGCAGGACATAGAAGCTATCGCGAGCGTCTGTTGTATGCCACATCTTGACGTTCAACACCTGGTCCAGTAACTTATCGGCCTTCGTTAGGAGTTCTGGATGGCTTAGCCAATGACTTCCCATTCTAGCCTCATGCATCGTTGACAATGTCTTGAACGGCACACCAATTGCATCCGATATTCCTACCATCGATTGGCTGTGGATGTCGCGAACGCTCGCAAATTTTGCTAGTACATGGAGAACATTAGCGAGCATTCGCACTTTCCCGAACTCGTAGGCCTGATCCGCGAGCGAAAAGATTATTGGCACGTTGTGACAGCATATCTCCTGAAATATCCATCCTCGATACCAATACGGTAGGTCCATGAGCTCCATAATTGAACCGAGTAGCTCTGACGCGTTCAGGTCCTGTTCGACCAAGTATTGAGTGATCCACCTCACCGAAGAGTCCTGATCGTAGTCAATCAATTCAAGGTAGTCGTATAACTCGGCTAATCTCTTCAATCCCTTCCCTGCCGTTGAGCTTTTATCGTTTACGCCAAGCCAAACGCAGACCTTGCGGCTGAACTGGAATATCTCAGCCATGACGTTGACTTGTGCGCTCCTCTCGTGAGCATCCCTCTGGTTGATGCAGAGGGCATCGGTCCACATCACGATTTCCTCGCCCGAAGTGGTGGCCTTCATGCGCAAATGTCGTAGGGCAGAAGTCAGGTTCACCGTCACAGGCACCTCGAACGAAGGTGTTGGCCTTCCTTCGTCCGAGCCATGTACTATCACAAGTCCCAAATCATTTGCCGAGCCCCAGTAGTACGACAGAGCACCGTAAGAAGGATTTTCAAGTATCGTCGTGGTCCGCAACGCGCACTCCAGGGGAGCGGAGAAGTCTTCATTCGGCCATACTGTGAGTAGACGGAGTTCATCTTTCATTGTGTCAAGCCTGCGGTATAGGGCTGAGCTGCCTTCGAAGTCGGGGAGATAACTGAGTCTTTGTGTCTTTGGCATGGTGGTAATTGGAGCCAGGTATGCTGTTGAAGAGACGGATATAAAGCCCGGTGACACGTTGATGTGGGTTTTGAGATTGGTCTCCTAGGGATTGCGGTCCTGCTGTTAGCTGTCGGGGCGAGCTTCGTCCTATATCAGAGAAGGCCATCGAGCTGGAAGCGATGCGAGTCCTGCATGCATATATGCACGCATCCTCAGCTCACAAGTTAGCCTACCTCGCCTACATCCTACCTGCACTTTGCCACACCTAGCTCCACCGCTAAGGGCAGCATAATTCGCATGGATACCTGCATGCCACCGGCGAGATCGAGCTTCTTGAATCCTTTGACATCGCAGCCGTGTATATCGACGTCAGCGTCCAAATTGTCCAAGCACGAGTTGGGGAGTTGGCGCAGCTTGGGGTGGACGTCGGAGGTCGTGGCTAGCAGGAAGCCTACTGTACGTCATGTTCACGTGATGTGCGTGCTCGCTCGTACCTTCCCATCTTATTGGAGTAGGTAAGGAAATATTGTCACTACGGCGTCCAAAATTCATCGCGCGAGAAGGATGTATGTAACGTTTCAAATATCTTCAAGAAACTCGTCATAAATAGGGGGAAAATCCCACCAAGGCGATAATATGTGTACCCTCTCTGCAGCCGTCGTGCGCGCCAATGGTGATTTCCTCCAAGGCATGTGCCCAATCATCTCATCACCGATCCTCCAAATAACACGTCAAGTCATCAACAAGGTATCAAACAATTCCCCCTTCTTTACTTCCTCGACTGCTTCACAACATCAATAATCTTCTCCACCACGCTCGGATCGCTCAGCGTGCTGATGTCACCAAGCTGATCCTCCTCGCCCGCCAGAATCTTCCTCAGGATACGCCTCATGATCTTGCCCGAGCGCGTCTTAGGCAGATCAGGGATGCAGAACACCGCCTTGGGGGCCGCGAACGGACCAATGGACTTGCGAACTTGCATGATGAGCGCCTTGCGCAGCTCGTCGTTCTGCTCGTTGCCATCCTTGATCGACACGAAAGCGTTGACAGCCTGGCCGGTGAGCTCGTCGTGGGTGCCAACGACAGCGGCCTCGCCGACGGCGTGGTGCTCGATGAGCGCGGCTTCGATCTCGGCGGTCGACAGGCGGTGGCCAGAGACGTTGACGACGTCGTCGACGCGGCCGCGGATCCAGTAGTAGCCCTCGGAGTCACGGGCAGCGCCGTCGCCGGTGAAGTAGTAGCCCTTGTAGACGTTGAGGTAGGTGTCCATGTAGCGCTTGTGGGCACCCCAGACGGTGCGACACATGGAGGGCCAAGCTTGCTTGAAGGCGAGGACGCCTTCGACATCGTTGCCGTGGATTTCTTCGCCGGAGACGGGGTCGATGATGGCGGGCTCGATACCGAAGAAGGGTAGGGAAGCGGAGCCGGGCTTGGTAGGCGTGACGCCGGCGAGGGGGGCGATGACATGGGAGCCGGTTTCGGTTTGCCAGTAGGTCTGTGAAAGTGTTAGTTGGTTGACAGATTTTGCTAATCGTTGAATCTCAGAAACTTACGTCGACAACGTGTGCGTTCTCCTTGCCGATGATCTCGTGGTACCACTTCCAGACCTCAGCGGCGATGGGCTCACCGACGGAGCCGAGGACTCTGAGGTGCCTCATCTCGTGCTTGACGTGCTCGTCGCCAGCGCGCTTGAGAAGTCTCAGCGCAGTCGGAGCAACGTAGAACTGTGTGACCTTGTGCTTCGCGCAGACCTCCCAGTATCTGCTGAAGTCAGGGTATGCGGGAGTGCCCTCGAAAACAACGGTGGCAACACCAAGGACGAGAGGAGCGTAGACGACATAGGTGTGACCGGTGATCCAACCAACATCGCCGCCACAGAAGAAGGTGTCGGAGTCGTGGATGTCGAAGACATACTTGCCGGTCATGGCGGCGCCGAGCAAGTAGCCGGCGGTTGTGTGCATGACACCCTTGGGCTTGCCAGTGGAGCCAGAGGTGTAGAGCAAGAAGAGAGGGTCCTCCGAGTCCACGGGCTCGGGAGGGTAGTATGAGGGCCACTTCTCGCTCTCCTCGTGCCACCAAAGATCGCGGCCTTCGGTGAATGGCACCTCAGTGCCAGTGCGCTTGTAGACCAAGCAGTGCTTGATGTCTGGGCACTGCTTGAGGGCATCGTCGACGATCTTCTTGGTGCCAATGGTCTTGCCACCGCGCTTGCCCTCGTCGGTGGTAATCACGACCTTTGACTTTGCGTCAACAATGCGGTCACGCAGCGAGTCGGAGCTGAAGCCAGCAAAGACGACAGAGTGGACAGCACCGATACGTGAGCAAGCAAGGAAAGAGATGACAGCCTCGGGAATCATAGGCATGTACAGAGCGACGGTGTCACCCTTCTTCACGCCCATCTGCTTGAGAACCCATGCAAGCTTCGACACCTCTGCCATGAGCTCACCGTAGGTGATTGTGCGGCCGCCCTCCTGCTCATCAGCTTCGTAGATGATGGCAGGCTTGTTGGGGTCTTTGAAAGCATGGCGATCCACGCAGTTGTATGAAGCGTTGAGTCTGCCGCCGTGGAACCAGGCGTTGTCTCCGCCGGCCAGAGTGCCGGATTTTGTCTTGTGGAAGTCGTTCTCCCATGAGAGGAGCTCGCGCGCTCTGTCGGCCCAGAAGTTCTCGGGGTCTTCAATGGATTTTTTGTAGAGCTGCTTGTACTCGTCGAGGTTTGCGAGGTGGGGCTTGCCGTGCTTGCTGGAGCTTGCGTTAGCTTGACTTGCGTTGTTTCGCCAGCGGAAATTCTTGTGCTGCGCATGCGATCACTTACTCGAAGAAGGCTTTGGGAATCTGGTAAGTGGGCACGGTGTTGGACTCGGGGATGCCGCCGCTGGGCGGTGCCTGCTCTTCAGACATGCTTGCGGCTGTCGCTCACGGGCGTGTCTGTGTGGATTAAGAGGGGTGTGATTCTGCTCGAGATCGGTTTGCGCTTGGGACAGCTTCTGTCGATGTCGAGAGGCGGGGTGGTGGTGGTGGAGGAGGATGAGGGGTATAGTCGACAGAGAGGAATATTCAACAGAACAAAAGGCGAAATCAATCAGCAGCAGCAGGAGCAGCAGGAGCAGGACTAATAACGCGGTGCCGAATGGAGGTGGTCCTCGGATCCTCTCTACCCTGGTTTCTTCCGCTAGTCCTGGAGACTGCGGGTCAATGGGAGTCGGCGTGTTCGGTTCGGGCTTCGCTGCAGCTTTGTTTGGAGCAGGGTTTATTGTAATTATTATGATTGCTCTCACGGACACTGGCGTGTTTGCTAGACGGCTAGGACAACGGCGAGGAGGAGCAGTAGTGTAGCTAGATGACTTTCGTCACTCTCTCTGCCTCCACGCGACGGTTTGCTATGCTATTAAGGTGTCCGTCGGCGGATCGGCAGCAGACAAGACTCGTCACATCTCCCCTCTGCTAACACCGTCTACCCTTCACTCCCTCACCAACCAGCATGCTTCGCTTGAGCGGTAGCCGTGTGGTGCGGGGAGCAGCTCTCTGGCTAAGTTGCCAAGGGCTGAATCATCGTCATCCGTTCATCCGCAGTACCAGACATGGCTGCACGAGATGATGAAATGTCTGGAGATGCCGAGACGAGAGCACACACTAACATCGTGCGGAGAAGGCTGGAGTGCATGGCACACGGCGTGTGTCGTCTGGGCTGACATGATGGTTGTTGTGTTGTTGACGTGCTCTTCCAAGGGTTCTGCCTTTTGAGAAGAGGCCCTCGCAAGCAAGCAAGCCAGCGCTGGAAGGGGTCCTTTGATGATCCGCCCTCAAGCTGCTGCTGCTCGACTTGCCCCACCACCCGGCGCGAGCTCAGACGAAGCAAACAGCAGGAATAAAAGCCGGACAAATTGTTTGTGCTCAATCATATTTCAGCCAGCCCTGGCCTGCAGGCACGCGACATGCACCACCAGGTGCCGATCGTCACTCAACCGCAGCCTTGCCGGGCGCTTACGGAGGAGGCAAGATGCTTACACTGAACCTGTGTAAAATATATTAGTACTTTGTCCATTGCTCCGACAGACATGTCTCTCTGCTTCCAAGGCGACAACAACAACAACAACAACAACAACATTATTGTCTTATCGATAAGCATGCCAGGGCTCCAAGCTCTCAGCAAGCACAGACGCCAATGCACAACACGCCGCCGTGTGCTCGGGTCGGTGAGTGGATGACTTGCTTTCTCTGCCTGCAGTAGACACCGACCGTGCTGCTGCGAAGGCGTGCAGGTAGGAGAACATTACTATCATTGTTATTATGTGAGGTACCACACTACTGTCATACACTCGAAATGCACATCCAGTGAAGAGCAAGACTCGCCCGACTGTTGTTGTTTCCCGGGCACAACAACCCGCATTCCTTCACATTTCACATCCACATCTGCTCTGCTGTGCTGTGCCCTGTCCTCTCCCACTCAGTCGCTTGCTCCAGTGTCCGCCATTGATATGCCCGCCAGCAAGCTATGACGGTAATGCTGAGTTGGCACTTTCCAAGATCGCGCTGGCATAGCAGAGAACGCGTCTGCAACCCAGGATGAATCACCACGCCCTGCGTCTGACGCCATCCAACTCGCCCTTCTACAAATCCTCCACCACCACCTCACCCAGATCTCCCACAAAGCCTCCCAAACCTGACGAACCGGGTCTCCAGCTCCGTCACGTAATAGGCACAACCACCGCCTCATCCACCGCCTTCGACGCCCTCCCTTCCTCACGCCTTTTCGCACACACTGCCGGAGCTTGTGCGGTTCTTGCGGAAGTCGAAGCCACCACCGAAGGATTATCCGCGAAACAACGATTCTACCGCGCCAGACCCACCCCGGCCGGAAATTCAAGAGATGGACTCACGCCCACCCCAAGTGACCCTAGACACCGCGCTCTGGGATTCGTGAGGGAACAAAGTGTTGGCGGCTCGCCGCTGGCTTCCTCAGGCCGCGATTGGTCGGACTCGCCCTCTGGCAGGTCGACTACTGCCAAAGATCGTGTCAAGGCTGCGACGTCGGTAGCGTTGAGTCCCAATGGGAAATGGCTGGCTCTGGGAGAGACTGGATACAAACCGCGGGTTGCTGTATTCTGCCTGACGGACGACGCATCGGATAGTCCGGTGACGATCATAAGTGAACACAGTTTCGGAGTGCACGCTCTTCGGTACAGCCCGGACTCGAAGTATCTGGCTTCGCTAGGGACGGTCAATGATGGCTTCATATACATCTGGACGATTGATGACAAGACTGGAGCGGCGGGCTTGCACGCCAGCAATAAACTCACAACCGTGACCAATGCTGTTGCGTGGGTTGGTGATGCGGTCATTACTGCTGGCTTGCGTTTTATCAAAGTCTGGCGACCCAACGATGAGGCCAACTTGGACATTCGAAGTCCAGAGTTGCCAACGACGTCCACTTTCGCGCCCAAATCACGTGCCGACACCCGGTCTTCAGACTATGGCAACAGCATTCTCACCCCGCGTCACAAGACACTTGCTGGCAAGAATGTTCTATTGGGCGACCTGCTCGAATGTAATTTTGTGACCGTCGTGCCCGTCTCTGACAACGAGGCTATCGTGTGCGCTGAGACCGGAGAGATATGTCTTCTCAATGATAAGGATAAGGTACAAAGTTTGACGTTAATCGCAACGACAACCTTTGCTGTCAGTGCAGCGCGTGTTGATGAGGATGGCTCACTCCAAGTCATGGGACAAGAGGGCTGTCTGAAAACTTTAAGCCCTGCAGAGTATGCACAACCTCAACGACCACCAAGTCGATCACGACGACAGACAACATTGCCAGCTAGGCCTGCTTCAAGCGGTTCGCCGTCGACAATTGCGACTGCTGCACTGGGATCCATCATTGTTGAATTAGACTCGGAGCGCGTATTGACGCTCCGCAACCAAGAGGACCAATCTTTCACACAGCTCGCAGCACATCGGGAGGCCGTGCAAGGTGTAAAGCTCTGCCGGTCGAATGCCTTACCATCGGCACGCTTCTTGACCTTTTCGGCTATTGGGCTGATCCAATTTTGGGATCCTGATGGCGTACTCGACGCGTTTCTCAACGTACCAGTCCCGCCTGCGCCTGCCGCACAAAGTACAGCCAACGAGCTGAAAAGCGTGGCACCCTTTGTAGGAGGCACATGCATTGCTACGGGTGACAAGTATGGCGTACTATCGATCGCGGACGTGAGGACGAAAGCCCTGGTGACACAGGTACGGGCACATTCCGCAGAGATTATGGACCTCTGTGCTTTCCGAATCGAAGATGTCGACTTCGTCGCAACAGCTGGTCGTGACCGCATGTCTCAACTCTTCATGTGGAAGAATGGTCAGCTCTCGCTACTTCAGACCATGGATGAGCATGCTGGCGCTGTGACCGGCGTACTGTTCGAAGAAGACGAGAGGCGACTGGTCACACACTCTTCTGACAGATCTGTCGTTGTGCGTGAGACAATGTTCCGTGAAGAAGGAAATGTGGAGTCTCTAGCATTTGTCATGTTGAGAGCGATCACTGTCAAGGCGTCACCGACTTCCATGTGCCTTACTGGCAATGACGAACTTCTGATCGCCACCGTCGACCGGTGCATTGGGAAATACAAAATCAAGAACGGACAATGCATTTCGAGCTTCAAATGCTCCGATGCGGACGGCGGGGAAGCAGCTGTCATGTCAAAAGTGCTTTATGCGCCGTCGCTCAATGGTAGCCCAGCAATAGCTGGTGTTGCAAGTTCGGATAAATCTGTGCGAATGTACACCGAGTACGGATCACTGATTGCCAGAGACTGGGGGCACACCGAGGGCATCACCGATGTCGCTTTCTTGCCAGCGGACGGCAATTGCAATACGTCGCGACTTGTGACAGTCGCTGCTGATTCTACCATCTTCGTCTGGGACACCGTGCTCGCAACTTCAACCCAGGCTGCTGATCCCGGTGGGCTCGGCATTGTGCTTGAAGCCAACGGCACGTCAAATGACATTGCTCTCAACCCTCCTCTGCGCAAGATCATCTCCCACACAGACCTATCCCGCCACAGGCGTCTCAAGTCATCTTCGGAAAGCGAGCCCGTTTCTCCCACAACCACAGTCGGTCCCAAATCTCCTCAGCGCCTCCGCAAGAAACCATCTCGCATTTCCACCGCGACCACCCCACGCCTCGAGCCAGCTTTCCTCTCCGTTTTCCCAGACTCGCCGTCATCCCGCCGCGACAGCATACGCCATCGCTCACCATCCCCATCAACGCCTCGCACAGCCGAAGCCCCGAAACCTCGCGCGCACACCACCCAGAAGCGCCGAACTTCCACTTCTACGTCCAATTCCCTCTCCACGACTCTCGGCCGCTTCAACAAGAGCTCCGACAACGTCTCGTCGAAAGCCAACAAGCCCACCATCTCCCCCACTCCTACCGCCACCGTAACGGCGTCTTCGACTCTCGCTTCATCCACAGACTCCATCTGCCGCTCTCTCCGCTCTTACCGCAAACGCCTCGCCGCAAACAGCAACACGGTCCTCCCACCGGCTTCGCTGCGCGAGCTAGAAAGGGAATTGAAACTCACGCTTGCTGCAATGGCAGCGAAAGTCGAAGGGAACGGTGCGGCTGCGGAGGACACTTCTTATTCTGCGAAGAAGGATTCGGGTGTGGAGAGGAAGAGGATGGGGTCGGATGCAACAAGTGTGGTCAGTCGTAATGGGAGCGTCGTCGATGTCGACGTCGATGCTGTGGTGGGTGCTTTAGCGGAGGTTGGCGTGGATGATGAGAGATGAGGGGTAGGTACTTTCTGAGGGAACGGAATATAGTTTTTTGTCAAGGCCAGGTAACACATTGTTTTCTCACACGAATGATTGCGATTTGATTTTGTGGCTCGGGTTTTGTTCTTCGGATTCTTCCCTTCGCCACCCTGCTGGGAAGTCTAAACCGTGAGCGCCGCGCGACTATAATCCTCTTGCAGCATTGCAGTACCATTCCCCGCGTACTTGTTTCGCGAAGACGGTATCTATGCAAAAGCTGGGCACTAACTATCAAGGGACGCTGGTAAGAATGATGATGTATATCGTCCAACAAGCCTATACGACCAAGGGACGTGGCCAGGTCCG
Organism: Cladosporium sp. BSL10; assembly: GCA_001553865.1. Taxonomy (NCBI): domain Eukaryota; kingdom Fungi; phylum Ascomycota; class Dothideomycetes; order Cladosporiales; family Cladosporiaceae; genus Cladosporium; species Cladosporium sp. BSL10. The sequence goes on from LJJI01000016.1 coordinate 304,346, forward strand.
TATACGGTATGGTCTTCTGGACTGGTCCTCTGAACTGGGCTAAGAGATGCAAGTGAGGTGACTTCTACAGGTGAGATAGGAATTCTTCGAGTAAGTTGTAGCTCGATCTCCGGATTCCAGAAGAGCAATGGAGATATGGGGGTAGTCGGCTTGCAGTGATCGAGATCTTCGACACTCGATCACGAGTTGCCTCCGTACTGTCAACGAATTCGCCAAATTCCTCATGGGCATTTCGGAACCGGGCTCGTATACCGTCCAAGGGGTCTTCAATGCCAAAGCTTAGCGTCCGTCGTCATCGGGACTGAGTCCGAAGCTCAGAATTGCATCCTTTGTCAAGCCTTGCCCTGGCACAAGATGCCTTGACTGGTGAGTGATGAGATAATAACGATGCATCATGGTACGATGAAGTGAGTATCTGACGTCCGCTAGCAGTAAGGTAGGGGAAAGCCCTGGGATCGCTTTAGGTACATACTGTCGCCCTTCAATCGCGTCTTCACCCTAACCCTGACAACACCACGGTCGACTTCAGCATTGTTTCGAATAACTAGTAGTAAACAATCAATGTTCAATCGCTACAAGAGTTGTAGGCAAACAACTTGGTCTAGAACCTTACCAGCTTGCATGGTGCTTACCAGATCCGAGCCTCGATGTCTGCTTTTATTTGCTTCCGGCACGCAATGTGAGCAGCGCCGGATTGGGATCCGAAGACTACACCACCTCCAGTGATAATTAATGACATTAATGACTCGCTGCAAACCAAAAATCACCAAGCTCACTAACTCGGTCCATAGATCAAGTGGTTGGCAAGCCTCCCAGAATTGATTATGTACGTCAATTACAAGCATCAGAGCGGTCCGCAGTGTCACCATAAGGTTGGAACTCTCGGCAGTCTAGATTTTCATGAAAAACTACTAACCCTAACATGTTTGAGCACATGCAGTGTTTGGAAATCGATCTGTACAGCTTCTGTTAGGCGGACGACTGGGCCGAGCAAAGGAATCTGGTTCTGAGCGTCGCACAAAAGAAGCGAGTACTTTCGCTCTCGCTATAGAGTCTCTTGATAAGACGACCAAAAGTAGAACATGGTTGATGCATATGATCCTGACAAGCCACCAACGTCAGGGCGCGCTTCGCATTTTTCTACTTTGAGAATTGCTCTGACCGGATTTGAATATACTGCATGATCGCTTCACGGTAACTGTCATTCTGCGTCACACATACGTTCTTACTCCCCAGAATAGTGCTTGTGTCGGAACCGGGCGGACACCGACAATCCATAACGGCTAACGGGCGGATGAGAATCGCGGCAACACAGCAATTTGCATGCATATGTTGGCTGGACTCGGGCATACTTGGGAGTCTCTCGGTCGTTGCCATGTTATCTGTACAGTGTCACCGAAATGCAAGTTGAGGACAGTACTAATTGCCGTGCTGCGCCTTCATGCACTGTGCACATGGCACGACAGTGATATTACTGCAGCCCACCGAGCAAGCCACACAAGCGCTTCAAGACCTTTCTCGTTTTTTTCAGGAAGCCTTCCGACCATAGCTATGATTAGAAACAAATGATGACTGTGATTGCAGCTCGAGCTGGCATTCCCGCATGCCAGGGTTGGACTCCTCTTCCCAAGCAGCTTTCTTCTGGCATTCCACGAGTTCATGTGCGCAGTCACATGTGCATGAAAAGATGGCGATCTTCCAGTATCTTGGGAAAGGTCTATCGCTTCGTTATCCCTGCAATGCCTCTACATGCATGGAAACAGATTCTCTTCGTTCTTGCTATATCTCCGAAGTCGTTATTGACCCGTAAGTTTGGCGCTAGCTCTCCGGCCCGCACGACGCCGAGCCGGCTGGCTGGTAGCCCGATCTCACTGTTTTCGCTGTCACCGTCTATCACGTCGCTGTAATCTTGTATATTACCGGCAGGCCTAGATCCACGCGCTCGACCCTCGTTCTGCTCGTACAACCATTGCAAGGCAAGACTTTCCCCTATCACAATCCTGATAACAGTATCCTGGGTCAGGATCTCGAGCTTCCCAGACCTCGGTATCTCTTCCAGTGTTGTGTCAACATTCATGCAGGAGGTCTATATGTGCCTGGCATTTATAGACCGACTACTCCTGCCACCGCATGAGAATGTGCCGCGTTCCTGACCATCAGCCCTCAACACGCAGAATGTCTCCACAAACTGCACTACACATGCTGGCATTTGACTTCGCGATCTCGGTAAGTTTGAGACAGTGTTCGGTGGGCTCACAGCTGCAATAGCTCGACCGACGTTATGTGTCAAGTCACGTCTCCATCTGGTCCAGAAAAGTAATCCTCGACGCTGATCTTAAGAATGGTTTCCGATACAATGCGCAGCTCAGGTCGCCTCTACCAGCCGATTGGTGTGCCAGCCCAATTACCAGGATGAAAGGCTGGCCAAGCATGCCGCCTGTCTACTTCTGCATATTCTCTGCATGCTGGACCACGCGTACGAAGCGTGGAAGCTCGCCTTGTCGGCTGTGCCTCCGCATGCAGGAACATATGCATCTAAGCGAGTTGCGCAATGCCTCTGCACCCTGAAAGCCGATACGTATCCATCAATGCACTAGGACTCAATGGTATCGCCATCAAAAGGCATGCATTACCGTAGCCAATGCTACATCTGGACCGCTCGAGTGTCACATTGGGCATTCTCGTGAGGTGCGTTGCATGGCAATCGGCGATGGGTTTCTGTACCGTCGGCTCGGCAAGCCTCGCAACGATCCCGACTGTCGGTTGCGGTCCCTACACGTACATCAGGGCCGTTGTAACGCGCAACGGTCCTGCGCTCCCCATTTTAGCGTCTCCACATGTTCGAGAGGCCGCGCGCATGTGCACCTAAACACAGAAGTACACGGTACATTCTGGGGCGATGCAGCAGACAGGGCTGCAGGCATGGTCTATTATAAGGTAACACGCGCCGGCATCTCATGCGTGTGATCGCAATCGCTTGGGTTTTCCCTCGACGATCTACTTAACTTGCCGTACTACCTCAGTCCAATCGAGATTGTGTCTACAGTTCGCGGGCATCCGCACCTCACCCAGGCGACGCAATCATGGCGATTTCAGGCCATACCACCGATCAGGCGGTCATCGCGACCATGACGGCGGGTACTGTACTCGGTGTTCTCGCTGTAGCTGCGCGGCTCTTTACACGCATTGTCATTGTGCGGAAAGCGGGTTGGGACGATGCGATCATATGTGCTGGCTGCGTGAGTTCTTGGACACACTGGCATATCTGGTAGTAGCGCTGACCTTGCCAAGATCTTCAGCATTACACATACAGTCACAACTGGCAAGAGAGGTATGTGCTCATCGAAGGTCTCTATGTATGAGCTTTGCTAACATCACATTCAGTCGAGTATGGTATGGGTCAGCACTACTGGAATCTTAGTGAGGACACCAAGATCAACGGCTTCTATTGGTTTTGGGTTTCCATTTGGATCTACTATTCAGGTCTCTTCTGTGTGAAGATATCTATCCTGCTCCAGTATTTGCGGGTCTTTGTGCAGAAGCACTTTCAGATGGCCTGCTACACTCTGATCGGTGTGGTCACCGCCTGCAGTCTATGGGCAATCTTCAGTGGCATCTTCATGTGTACTCCTGTGCGCCACTTCTGGGATGTCCGCGTGCCAGGCGAATGCATGAACAAGCTTGCAGTCAATTACTCTGCAGCTGGCGTTAATGCTGCGACCGACTTTGCCACTGCTATACTGCCGCTTCCGTTAGTCGGCACGCTGCCTATCTCGAGGCAACAGAAGATATTGCTGATGGTAGTGTTTGGCTTTGGGTTCTGGTAAGTTTCACCGAATACACTACTCCACGAACTTGCCACTAACTCTACCAAGCACATGCATTGTCTCAGTTCTTCGCTTGGTCTGGCTTTACCCGATCTCAGTTACTAAAGACGTGACATACGAGAGCCCAATATCCGCACTTTGGAGCAATGTCGAGTTGAATGTTGGTATCCTCTGCTCCTGCGTACCCACTCTCCGCAGCTGCTTGACCAGGCTTTTCCCTAGCCTCTTCTCACCAACCGTCACTAGCCATGCCACGCAGTCTGAGACTAAACCACACTCTTCGGCCTCTGAAAACAAACGCTTGACCTTGACCATCCAAGAGATTGTCTCACCTAGGATCGACATTGACTTGGAGGAACAACGCCCCGACAGTGAAACCTTTGGCAACGATCTCCGAAAACAGCCATTCAGCTTTGTCTCATGCACTCAACACGACAGCTCAGAAGCTGTACACCTCACAACAATACGCTCCCCACCAACTACAGCATTGTCCAAAACGCACTCCCGAAAAGCCTCCTTGCCCGAACGCGTGGCCAGATGGCGAGAAAGCCAAGGACAAAAGAACTCAGCAATCACGCAAGCTGCGCAGCAACCACTACCGCAGCAGCAGAACTACCCTAATAACGATAGCACGAAGAACCTGCTCGGCGAAGAGTACGAAGCGATGTTACCGGCGCCCGAGCGCTCATTATTGAGAAACGGCCACTAAACCTCACCACAACATGCATAACCTGCATTTTCCTTACGTCAGCCACTTGATGAGTGCGAACTCTCCTTTTGTATCAGCGATGGTGTTCCGTGGGATTTGTGGATTATGATGTATCATAGCTTTGAGAATATACGAAGGAAAGACAGAACTACGGCAGAACCGCAAGGTTAGGACTGGAGATAAGATACGCGACGAAAAGTCACCTGAATCAAAGTTTGTAAATTATCGTCACCTTTCTGGATCGCAGCGAGACTAAATCTTGAACAACAGCAAATGCAAATCGCTTGAGTGACGGAATGGTTCCTATTGCAATCTACCGTAAATCGAGAGTGCCATGGAGCGCAGAACGCTTTCACCAAGATATTGCAAGCAGACACGAACGGGAACAACATCCAATAGGAAAAGTATCTATTTGCGGAACTTTTATTTTACACTCTCAGCAGGAATAGTAGAGATCGGACATAAACACCGCGTGTTTACAAGTAAAACATGATGTCGTCAAGGTTTGGGCGCCAAGGATTCTTGCGTTCTTGACCGTACTTCTGGGAGCCCTGGGTATTGTTGGAGCGCGACGGTCGCCAGTAGTTCCCTTGATCGATTTCATTTCGAGCTCTGTTCCGGAAGTCGTCAAAATTTTCCTTCGGTCTCTTCTCAAATCCACATGCTGCCGACGAGGTATCCGCGCAGCCATGCACGGCCACGATCGCAAAGTCGGTCTGCGTAGTATGCTGGAGAGCAGTATGACACACCCTTGGTAGCTCGGGCGTAGATGTAACAGAGTGCGTGCGTCACACGCTGGAGGTCGTCGGAGCTGAGACCCATTTGGTTGGTGAGGACGAAGTAGTGAGCTGAGCGGCCGGTGCCTTGGAGTGGTTTGTGAGATTGCAGGAAGAAATCTTTGCTGGTTGGATGGGTGATAACTTCGTAGAAAAGATCAGAGGCGGAAGACCTGCTTCCCTCCTGGATTTTGGGCTATGCTATTCCTATATAAATTGTCTCCCCTATCCCCTTCGTTTCGTCCCCGTGAGCTACTAAACCGAAAGGTGGTAAGATACCCGGTAGCGTTTGCTCGTATCCGAAATTGCCGAATTACAAACCGAAAGCCTCTTCCCGCTATACCCCCATTCCTCTTCGTCAACAGATGTTGAGCAGCAAGTAATCAACTCCTGGACATGTGGAGACCGAGAACCCACGAAACGCCCTCAGAGCTTGATTGGACGCGTCAAGATGCCGCTCATGGGGGGCCCGCGTAAAAAAGAACCGATTGGCAGCTGTGCTTGCGTAGTGCTGTGTCTCCATATTTTCTCGCGCATGCTGAGTGATGAAAGCATTGATGCCACGAATGAGGATCGCACCATCATAAGCCCCATCAGGAGACGCCACTGAATTGTGAAACAATTTCAGTGGGCTTTGCAATGCATCGATCCGCTTCAAAAAATGTATTCTCACCTCCTGGAATGCAATGATCTGCTGCGTATGAGGATGTTCTGCGCGGAATCTCTGCGTAGGTCGAGGAGTGGAGTTTTCGCCTTCTTTGTCAGGAAACAAAGGCTTCGTGGCCCATATGGGATCGTGGTCTGTCGCATAATCGCGTCGCATTTGGAGCTCGAGATAGCCATTTTGGATCTTGAGCTGTTAGAAGATCGCCTTCTTCTCGGCCTTGTCCTTTGTGAAATACTCTTCGCCGTCTGCGCCTGTCTCGCGCACGATCTCGAGCTTATAGGCATAGACGTATTTCGGCCGACCGGTGATCCGAACATAGTTCGTGAGAACTGTAGGTGCCTGCTGCTTGACAGGTAGACGATCATTACGTGTGCCATACCCAATGCGAAGGCCATCCTTGTGCTTTTGTGGCGCCTAGAGACTTTTGCGATGGTGCAGCCGTAGAACTAGGCGCAGCAGTTGTAGAACGTAGAGGCACAGCTGTAGTGGCTGGTCGAGCGGCGGCAGGGGTAGCCGCAGAAATTGGCCCAGCAGTCGTAGGCTTGAACGTCGCAGCCGCAGGATCTGGCTTAGCAGCCCGCGGGTCGAGAGGGTAAACAACCCGTTTTGAAAATCCCGTGGCTGCAGCAGACTGAGTGATTGGAGTGGCGGCTGCGCTCGCATAGGATCTTGCTGGAGGTTGAGTTGGAGGTGGAGCCGGAGATGGAGCAGAAGTCGGAGCAGGAGCCGGAGCAGGGCTTGGTTGATTGGGACATTCGCTCGCAAGGTGACCTGGTTCATTGCAAATGGCGCACCTTTTCCGTGTGTTCGGGTTCTTGACAAAACCGCTCCAAGACATCTTTGCTTTGTGTGTGTTGTAGAATCCAGGAACCAAAAAGAACCAGACCAAAGCTTCACAAAACTCTTATACGTCGACCATCCTGAAACCCGGTTTCTAGCTTGCTGCGCGCATGAGTCTTCTAAACTGCACACAGCCGACATGCATGAGTCTTCATATCTGACGGGCGAACGCAGGAGCAAGCAAAGCAAGCAAGCATACGTGAATCTCGCAGCCGTCTACGCGGACGTACGTAACCTTTGTGAAGCTGGAAACACGCGGCCGTCGGCTTTCCAAACGTCCGCGCTGCAAGGGCGGTAGGCTCATGACCATAGTAGCACAGATCCAGCTTGAAAAATCTATATTACCTCATCAGTAGTGTCCTAGCATTCCATCGCTTTCTGTGCATCTTGCCAGATGATGTAAACATACAGAAAGCCAGAGAGACACGCGCGGACTCTGTGTGCGAGCATTGTCGAGATAGCTGGAGTTCCTGTGAATAAGCAGACGCAGCTCACCTTTCCCGATAGATCAACGAAATGGATCAAAGAAAAAAAAAAAGACAATAGAGAGACATATGCCATTGCCATTGCTATCAACTTACTAGCATGAATCTCGAGGGCAAGTGTCAATGAGATTCTGGTAAGAGGTTGAGTGAGTGAATTGAGTGAGTGCATGAGCCAAGTGCAGACCAGAAGCAGCCCTTGTACTCGTTCCTGGTAGAAAGCAAATGAGAATGCAAGGACCAAGTCACACTCCGCCAGCAAAAGAAGGGGTAGAATGAATTCAAGAACGCAACAATAACAAGAAGAAGAATCATGTAGTGCAAATAAGCATTACCATAACAGCATAGGTTTTTCTGAATTTTCTGGTTCCAAAGTGACTTTCTCTGAGACGTAACAGCGTGCCATTCTTAACTTCTAGCTTAACCGTGTCTTTTACCGCCAGTAGAATGTGCATTGCCAGCGGGTCTATGGCGCCTGTCGATGTGGCTTTTGCGGCGAGATTCGTGACCGCGTTGCACTGTTCGTTGGGTAGGCAGGCCTTTGAAAGGTCGATGGACGATTTGACAGTAACTGAGGGTACCACAGGAGTGCGCAAGTCGTCAGGCCAATCTTGGTTGGCAGGTTTGAGGCATTTGCAAAAGCGCCGCGAGGTCTAGACGGCCGACGGTGGAAGCCTTGAATGGATGGAGCTCAAGTCCCAGGGTCAACGTCATGAAGAGCGTCGGATATGGTGGCGACAGAATTGGGAACGAATCGCCTCGCTAGAAGCAGGCGGTCATCGTCGGTTTTCGTGTCATTTTCGTAGTTTCCCACAAAGCGTGCAAAAGAGTCGTAGCAATTCGCATCTTTCATAACCCATCGCTCAATCAATCGTATCCACCTACACCGCCAACCTGGCTTGCGAAAGCAGTGCTAACGCTCCTCGCGTCCTCGTCCTGCTCAAGCATCGAGCGGTTGACCCTTCCGCTGCCGATAGGTGGCTGTGGGGCACCTTGACCCTCAACATAGCGCCTAAGCTTGTCTGACTGGGAGAGCGAGGCCTGCTTGTTGAGGTCGTTGATGCTGAGACCGGTGAGGCTGACGCCACCCTGGCCGGGCTGCTTGACGGAGCCGTTGGTAGTGATGTCAGTGACTTCAGTACCAGCCACACTGTCACCAGCAATGGACTCAGGGGCACGGTGGTGTGCGTGGTGGTGGTGATGGGGGTGCTGCGCACCTGGACCACCGGCAGTCATGCCACGCTGGCCACCTGAGATGACAGGCCAAGAGTCCTGGAAGCCCTGGAACATAGGTGGGTACTGCGAGTTGAGGGCGGCACCGCCACCGAGTGCAGAAGAGTGCACAGAGCTGACATCGTCAGGGATGTAGCCAATTACACTGCCGTCAGCACGAGGTCCAGGACCACCGTTGGCACGACCTCCGTTCATAGATGTAGCCACCTGGTTTGCGTTCTGGTGGGACATCTGGTAACGCTGGGGACCACGGTAGGAAGTCTTCGGCCTGCTGAACTGCAGAAGAGACACCTGGAGATTGTTCAGAGGACCCTCAACAAGAGTGTTACGCTCCTTGAAGTGCAGCAGAAGGTAGTGCCAAAGCGGGTGCTTGCTCAGCACCTTGGGGTTGCCGAGAATGACAAGACCGTACTTGGCACGCGTAAGAGCGACGTTAAGACGGCGTGGGTCGGACAAGAAACCAATGCCTTGGTGCTCGTTGCTACGCACACAAGACAGGACGATGAAGTCCTTCTCACGACCCTGGAAAGCGTCCACAGAGGCGACCTCGATCTCCTTGTAGTACTCCTTCCTGAATGTGCCGCTTTGCTGCATGCTTTGCACGACGAAGCTGCGCTGACCCTCGTACGGCGTGATGACACCAATGTCCTCGGGCTTGACGCCGGCCTTGAAGAAGCGGGTGACAATCTTTTCAACGTTCTGGGCTTCAGTCCTGTTCAAGAAACTGGTGCCAGATGCCGAAATTTCCTCAGAGCCAAGGTTGGACCAGAACATCATAGGGTTGTCAACCACGGGCCATGGGAAGTCCACGTCTCGACGCAAGCGCTGGTGCATGGTAATACCATTTTGCAGAGAGCCTTCGTAGAACATGTTGCTGGGGAACTCGGAGAGACAAGGGTGCATACGATACTGTACCTGCAGGCGAATGGGCGCACAGCCAAGAATGACCAGACGCTCAAACAAAGACTGGTTCAGACCAGCCTTGGCAGCCTTCTTGTTCATGATGACAGGGCCAAGTTGCTGGTGATCACCCACAAGGACAACTTGCTTGCAGCCGAGGACCAAGGGGATCATGCACTCAGGCTCAGCAGACTGGGTGCTTTCGTCGATAAGGACCGTGCGGAATTTGAGCTTGGAAAGACGAGGGTCGCCAGCACCAACACATGTGCAGCAAATGACATCGGCGTTTGTGAGGACCTCGCGCTCTGCGGCACGAGTGAGAGACTTAAACTTCTTCTCATCCTGGCTGCTCAATTCTCCAAGCTCGCTCTTCAGCTGCATAAGCTTGTTAAGCTCGACATTGGTGTCGTTCATGCGAACCTGTTCGTGCAAGGAGAGGAAGCCAACCTTGGACTCGACATCCTCGCGAGACTTGGCAGTGACACGAACGACCTTGAGACCGGTGAGATGGATGCGCTCGGTGAGCTGGTCAACAGCCACGTTAGACGGTGCGCAAACAAGCACCTGACCACCGTTAATCTTACTCAGGTGGTAGATGATAGTCGCAGATGTCACAGTCTTGCCAGTACCGGGAGGACCCTGGATCAAGCTAAGCGGCTTTTGCAAGACGCTCTTCACGGCGTTGATTTGAGAGCCGTTGAGTTCTGGGAGACCAGGAACACTGAACTTGCGAGGCATCTGAGTCTTCATCGGAGCAGCCGCAACTTCATGACCAAGGAGGCGATGGAAGATATAGCCCGAAACACTCATCTCGTCGATGGCGAAGGTCTTCATGGCGTGCTGCATACGGTCGAAAGAGGTAGCCTTCCAGACGTAATCGGCGGTGAAGTTGTGTGTGCACTCAGTAGGAACGCTCTTGTGGTCGCCACGCGCCCTGAGTTCGATGCTGACCTCGTCGCTCTGGTTGTTGGGAATCTTGATAACATAGCCAACGCCCTCCCAGTGAGGACGAAGCTCGCCCTGGTAGCGGAGACGCATCTCATCACCCACGGCCAATTTCACATCGCCCAATTCCAGCTTGGGGAGAACGAAGGACGCCAGGTGTTTGTTGTTCAGACCGAAATCCCAACGCACAATAAGGTTGTCCTGGGACTGCGACTCCTTCAGCTTGCGATCGTAGTCCGCCTCGATCTTAACCAGGGGGCCAAAGACGTTCTGGTATTGGTAGGCATCATCGTAGCGCAGCAAAACGGGCGCAGGCTCATCGTCGATGCCCGAGTTTTTCTCAAGATCCTGGATTGTTGCATTGCTGTTGTCCTTCCACATCTCTTCCAATTTGGCGATGACCTGAGGCGGCAAGTGTCGGGCACGCATTTGTTCCTGGTCGGTGGGCGCGCTAACCAACCAAGGCAGGAAAGAGCGATCCTCAATCAAAGGTTGCCAGCGTGAGGTGTCCCAGTTCATGTCCTTGCTGCTGGGCATAGCAGCGCAGGGCTGGCGGCACAAGAGTACGACAACAGTGTCGCTCTTCGCCGGAATGAAACCCAGCAAGAAGACATTCTTGGTGCCGCAGTTGTAGCATTCGAGGGTGGTCTCGCCCAATTGCGAAGTCGGGTGAAGCTGGACCTCCTTGTGCCTCGCGCGAACAAGATGGTTGATGATGTGGCTCGAGCTGGTGTTGCCACGAGCAGAGCAGAACCACTTGTTGCATGACAAGCACTTGACAACGCTGCTAGGGTTGTGAATGCCGCAGTATGCGCAAGCGTGAGCCGGAAGCTCTACCTCCTCTTCGGGCTGCTGGCCAGCAGCTCCGTTTGCTCCGTTCACGGCATGGCTCGCCAGGCTTTCAGTGTCATCGTCATCGAATCTCAGGTCGGTTTCGTCGTCGTCTCCCACGCGCCTGCGTCGCGGGCCTCCATTCAAATTTCCGCGGCCGTACTCATTATCGAGAGCGCTCTCGCCAGCATCCAGAGTGGAGAGGTCGTCGCCATCGTTAATGGCAGATACCGAGTCACCCACGAGGTGGTTGCCAGCATGGGCGAAAGCAGCAGCCATATTGCTGTGCTACGTTTGTCCGGCGGGTGGGTGGTGTGTAGGAGAGGTAGTAGTAGTAGTAGTGGCGCGGGGCCGAGAGCGGTGGCCTCAACCCCGATAATAATCGTATGGTAGTCCTGTCGTTGTGGATGTGCCGGCGAGTTCCTCAATCAATATGTGGCGAATCCTCCCAGCGCTGCCACTCACTCACAGCAGCAGTCGCGCGTGTTGGTGGTGATGTTGGCGTGGTGTGTGCTCTATTTGGCGGAGGAGGCAGCGCTGCGGCGGGAAGCACGACCGGCCAATTGTGGGGAACTTTCTTGAGACTTTGCTGCTTGCGACCGAGAATTTATTGAAGTTCAGCCGCCGGCTTGAGGGCAGTACTAGTGGTAGAGGAAGACGGCCTACTCTTCCTCGCTCACTCGCACCCAACACACACCACACACACAAACATACCACCATGATTCGACGACAGGCCCGCCAGAGGCGTGACTACCTCTACCGTCGCGCGCTCACTCTTCGCGACGCCGAAATCAGCGAGAAGCGCGCAAAGCTCAAGCAGTCTCTGGCCACTGGCAAACCGCTCGACTCGGCCATCGCCAACGACAAGAAGCTGCGCCAGGACTACAAGTACGACGAGACCCGCGCCGACCGCACTGCCGCCGACGAGCTCGACCTCGACGACGAATATTCCTACCTGTCCGGCGTTGTCGACCCGCGAGTCCTGGTCACCACCTCGCGCGACCCCAGCAGCCGTCTCGCCTCGTTCGCCAAAGAGATCCGTCTGCTTCTGCCTACTGGTATCCGCTTGAACAGAGGTAACCTAGTGCTGCCCAACTTGGTCTCTTCCGCCAAATCGTCAGGCCTCAGCGATCTCATCCTGCTCCACGAACACCGTGGTACACCTACAGCGCTCACCGTCTCCCACATGCCCCACGGCCCGACCGCATCCTTCAGTCTGCACAACGTCGTCCTCCGCCACGACATCCCCAATGCCTCGCGTGGCACAGTCTCAGAATCATACCCTCACCTCATCTTCGAGGGCTTCACCACAACCCTGGGCAAGCGCGTCGTTAAGATCCTGCAACATCTCTTCCCGCCCAGGGAAGGCTCTGCCAAGCTTGGCAGTAGAGTCGTCACATTCAAGAATATCGAGGACAGCATCGAGGTTCGTCACCACGTCTTCGTCAAGACTGGATACCAGAGCGTCGAGTTGGCGGAGGTTGGCCCGCGCATGACCATGCGCTTGTTCGAGATCAGGCAAGGCACTGCGGATAACAAGGATGGCGACGTTGAGTGGCACATGAACCAATACACACGCACTGCTAAGAAGAAGGACTACCTTTAAGTGAAGACGGCATGGGTTTCGTCTTTACTTTGGACGCAACTCAATTCACCGGTTTACCCATGCCAGTTGCTTCTGGCTCAATTCGCCACATTATCATGGGAAAGTGAACATGAATCGCCCAATTGGCTTCAAAGAGCCAGCGATGGGCAGGGCTCGAGAAGTTCGGACACGACCGCGACAAGCCTCAGATGAGGTATTCGCATTGGGAAGCAAAAGAGAGCCAGAAGATATAGCCAATTACACCGATGGCGATCAGAGACGCCATCGAAAGGTCTAACTGCAAGAACATTTGGCAACCTAATGCTTGGTTGGACGAGCAGGCAAAACGAGATATGTTCGCGAGCATAGCAAGGAAGTCCAAGGTGTCACAAATCACAGGGACCATAGGCTCATGGACACGTGTAAGATAAATTATAGATTACCATACCATACCATACCAGCGAACAAACTGGCAAAATAGCAGAGAGCATCAGGGTGCTGTCATAACCCATCATGTTTCCAGCCTTTCGTCAACATCGTTCCTAAAATCATCTCAGGCGCGTGTAATCCGCACGCTACCAAGTCCAGAAAACAAGAGCCCATATCTGTCGATATGCTCATGCCGTACCATGCCCAGCCGACTCCAGTCGCGACGAAAGATCACGACTACCACCCACCCAAACAAATCTATCCCGATGGAACTCCTCTTTCCTGAAACAAGAAACTGAATCACACCACCGCCTCAGCCTTCGCTTCCTTCGTCCCCTTCTCCACCTTCAACAGCTCCATAATCGCCCTCACACCCGCTCCCAACCCGCGCCCAGCATCGACCTCATCAACCAACAGCAGTGCCTTGCGCGTCAGCCCGCGTAGGACGCGGCGAGTGTACGCGAACGAGCCGACGGACTCCATGTAGCCGACCGCGTACTTCTTCACCTCGTCGTCTACCGGCTTCTGCTTAAGAATGTTGATGAGCACGAGGTTGGCCGGGTTGGCGCGGATGGCGTGGATGATGGGGAAGCTGAACTTGCCTTCAGTCAGGTCCTCGCAGAGGCCTTTGTTGGCGGTGTAGAGCGGGTGCGAGAGGTTGCGGTAGTCGTCGAGGATCTGGAAGAGCAGGCCGATGGTGTTTACCAGGGGCACGTACGAGGTTTGGTTGTTGTTGGGGTTTGAAGGGTTATTGTGCGTGGGCGAACAGGCGTGCATGAGCTTGATGGCAAGTCGGAAGAGGCCGCCAGTCTTATTGCCGACCATTTCGAGGTAGTCGTCTTCCGAAGGGCAGGTTAGGGTGTCGCGCCAGAAGAGGTCCATGCCTTGGCCGCGGTGGAGGTTGAGGAGCTCGTCGGTGTAAATGCGGATGGCATCGGGGTTGTTGAGTTTCGAGATTTCTTGCAGGGCGCAGAAGTAGACGTAGTTGGCGCTGTTGATCGTCTGCGCAGTGCCGAATATATGATGGGCGACTGGTACACCACGGCGCAGGTTCGAGTTGTCTTCCACGTCATCGATCAGGAGCGAAGCAGTATGTAGCATGCCGACTACTTTGTTGATAATGGCCAGGGAAGGCTCAGGAACTTGTAGCCAAAGGTTGAAGGCGTTTATTAACTGGCTGCGTACGTCTTTGCCTGGGTGTGCTTCGAGGTAGTCGTAGGGTCCTTTGACGATGTTTTCTTTCTCAGCGCTCCAGCTGAAGCCGTCTCCGTGAATCAAGTCTCTTCCAACATATTGCGAGATCTCGGCCTGAGATTGCAACTGTGACTGCGAAAGTGATTGTGCCTGTGCCTGTGCCTGTATAGACGAGTTGCCATGCTCCTCCGTCTTCACAAACGGCGGCGATGCTCTGCTCATCTTGCCCGCGCCGTACCAATCACTCTCGCTGACTTGTGGTTTCCTCTTCGACTCGCTCGGCGAGATTGTGCGGTGTCTCGAATCTTTCGGGCTAGTCGGACTGCTGTGGTCTCCATTCAAAGCAGCTCGGGAAGAGCTGGTGCGCATAGGAACCGTCGCTGGGTCAACCGAGTTCCGCGAAGGAGCAATCGTTTGTGGAGCAGTGTGTGCGTCTGTTGCGGAGGTCATCGGCTGCTGCGCCATTCCTTCTTCCATAAAACGGCTCTTCCGATGCCCATCCGGCTCTTGGCCGGCTGTGGGAGGATATGACACGGCGGAGGAAGACGAAGA